>SKCR01040834.1:0-391676 GCA_019454045.1 Zanthoxylum bungeanum
GGTTCCACATAAGTGTGGAACCGGAAACTGGCTGGTTCGGTTCCGATTCGGAACCGAACCGGACCGGTGGCCACTCCTAACTGCAGTACTCTACCCACTGCATTCATTAACTCCCTAAACCATGCTCTGATATTATCTTTGTAACATCCCCAATCCGGAGATGTTACCGACATGGAATATGCCGTCATATCCCCCTGAGCCTCTAATTCTCTTAAAACTGCTAATCTCATTTAATATATAAACTAATGCATGAGACCATTGCCTAACTCAACAACATAAATGCATAATACTTCTCATACTAAGTACTCAATTTTACTACACATTATAACTCTGACAATGAACACTTATAATGCATTACATATGTAATCTTTACTATATAACATGTATGATACGTGTCTTTTCCTGACTCTGACTGAACTGAACTCTGTATTTGACTTGACCTGGTGGACCGAACACCCTAGTGACTGCCATCAGTATCCATCCTCCCGAGCTCTTCCTCCGAGTAAACATACAAAATAAAACACTGAGAGGGGGGGTTAGATCGTTTGAATGAGCTAGTGGGTGGATATTTTAATTATAGGTACCAAAATAATTTTTGAAAATCTATGATTCTAAAACCAAGTTCATCTCAAATTATATTTTTTCTGAAATCTCTTTCATAATTTGAAAACAATTTTATTTGTGGAAAAATTTTCTAAAAACTACTTCTGATTTGTAATTCTTTGAAATTCTTATAAAACATTTTCTTCTGAAAATTCCTTCTTAAAACTATCTTTTCTATAAGTCTTTCTTTGAAAATCTGCTACTGAAAATCCATTTCTAAAAACTGTTTCTGAATGTCTATAGAAAACCTGATGCATGGGGGCGTTACGTATCACTGTCCCTCAATTCGCCTAACTAGAGCCAGGTGTGCAAATCCATGAAATTGGGGCATTATGTATCGCCGTCCCCCAATGCATGCCACTATATTGACCCTAAAACTAGGATCTAGGGGCATTACGTATCGCCGTCCCCCTAGCCTTGAAATCTGGTGGTCTTGGGGCATTACGTGTTGCTGTCCCCCAAGCCACAAATCTGGAGCCGGAGGTGCGGATCTATGCTACCCTCTAGACTATGAATCTAGGATCTAGGGGCATCTGTCATCCCTAGTCCTGAACTGCGTGTGCATACGATATCTGAGTCCGTCAATTCCATATCTGAGTCCTGTTACATACTGTGGTGGGCTTTTCCCCATGCCTCGAAATCATAAAATCATTACTTTTCTAAATTATTCTTCATCAAAATATTAGAGAGTCAACTTTGCAGCTCTATAATGCCTGTTTCGTTTTAATTCACAATCACTCAAAGTTCCACGAAGTAAAATCGGCTAATGCCCTAAATACGTAAAAGTAAGTCTGATATTTAAAAACAATATAATGAAAAAAATCAACTTAAAGGAAATAGTATCCACTCACTGATTTGGAGTCCCGCTAGCATTACTTCACTTGCTGAAGGAATTTGTGGTTCTTGCAATGACCTTTAATTGATAACTTTGATTAGAATGTTGACTGAGGAATATATTACGAAATTAGGCTAAGTTTATCTATTCAAGTATTTGCTATCACTTCAAGGCGTATCATACTTATATTATGATGTAATGTATATATGTGAGATGATACGAGACCCTTAGGGTGGCCTCTAACACGCTAGAGTGAAACTAGAATAAACTGAATCTGGTTTAAGGAAATTCTGATCACGCGTCTGTAGGAGCGAAGTGGGGTTTACCGCTATGCCTATGATGCTCGGTGACCACGACACTGTTGGGCTTGCAGCCCATAGAGAGTACGGATTAGCCCGCAAGGGACTAAACCGGAGAATGAAGGAGTCGCCACCCAGTATGAACTGGGAAAGGTTTAAGAATGGTCCCTTACTTGTGCCAGTATAATGGACGGGTTCACACAATAGTATAGCCAAGTCTTATGCAGTTCATGCAAGAAAAGCGAATAAAAATATAACAACATACCCAACCAAAATAATAATTACAATAATGTGATTCCAAAAAGCATATTAAATTAAGAAATACAAAAGGCGATAACGAAAATTATAATAAACAATCAAAAGCAGGAAAATCGTCAATAAATAAATAGCAAACAAGAGGGGGGTTAATCACGCATATAAGAGTATTTCCCGAGTGGCACGTTGAGTTGTATCCTAAGTACAAACCGCACTATCGTCTATTCGGATTCGGCTACGGAATTTACGTCTGTGTTTCCATCCGATATACAACAAGGATAATGACATACATAATCATCAACATAAACAAACAAAATAAAGGCGAAGAAATAAAATAACGATAAATAGACAAAAATATAAATAACAAAATAAAGGTGAAATAATAAAATAACAATAAAGGTGAATAAATAGATAAAAAAAAAATTAACGAAACGCCAAAGAAAGGAAAAAATGTGACCAGAAATTTGGTCGTCTTTGATGTATGAGTTCGCATACCCGGCTGGATGTATTTCACGTCCAGCCAGACATGCATCATCTGGAACTATAAATATAAATGTGTTAAGGGTGCCCTCATGTCTTACCTTTTAAGTTGCTTTCTCGGAAGTGCGTTAGGCCATCGCCGAAAGGATCGCTGGTCCGCTATTTCTGGTTGCTAGTTTGCTGTTTTGCTATTTTCTAGTTGATGTTTTGCTGTTTTTAGTTGTTGTTTTGCTATTTTCTGGTTGCTATTTTCTAGTTGCTATTTTGCTGTTTCTGGTTGCTGTTTTTGGTTATTTTTTATTGCTATTTTTGGTTGTTTTTTTGCTGCTGTTTTGGTTGTTTTTGGCTGTTTTTTTTTTGCTGCTATTTTTGGTTGTTTTGGTTATTTTTGGCTGCTATTTTTACAGTTTCTGGCTGCTATTTTTGTGGTTTTTGGCTGCTATTTTTGCTGTTTTTGGCTGCTATTTTTGCGATTTTTGGCTGCTATATTTTGGTTGTATTTGGCTGCTGTTTTGCTATTTTCTGGTGGCTGTTTGGTTATTTGTTCGGTGGTTGTTTGGTTGTTTTTAGGGCTATTTTTCACACTGTTTTTGTTGTTTTTTCCTCTCGATTTTTCCTTATCATTTTCTTAATTTTTGTTGTTTTTTGTTTTCGTTGTTGGCTTCTTTGTTTTTTTCGGTGATTCTCTAAGAAGAAGAAAGACTTCCCTAGGGTTTTCTTGTTATTTTCCGTCCAAGGTCTCTCATTCCTGATGATTTGGTCCCATTTTTATAATAATTTGAAAGGATCTCCAAATAGGGAAACAAATCATGGAAATTTGGGCAATATTCTATCAAATTATTTAAGGAATAAAATCTCACAAATTTGGTGAGGAGGATATCTCAAATCTTGTTAAATTGGTAAGGATGGGATCCCAAAATTTCATTAAATTGGAAAGAGTTGATGAGGAGATTTGGGCATGTGGATTGCATGAGGTTATGGGCTTTGGGCGTGTGGATGGATTGGATGGGCCGAAGTTGAAGGGTGCAAAGGCTTGTTTGAAGCTATGGCTTGAAACAACGGTTGACTGAGTGAATCCGAGGCTGGCTAGTGAGTTCGAATCCGATCAAGGGATAATTTTGGAGGTTTTCTTTCCTTCCAGCATTCATTTTTCGCAACTTCAGCAACTTTTCGGATAGTGCCTCCATACGAGGCTCATCATCGGGCTCATGAAAAAATACAATGTCTACAGTCGCCCCCACTTTGATGGGGCTTGTGCAGTGTGTGACAGTGATAACCCTATCAAAGTCATGCATGTATTTTTACTTACCTGGTTCGTCGGCCGTTGCCGGACTTACCTCTTATTTCACTACTTTTGCGAGATGCTTCGATCTCTGGGATTTATTCCCGAACTGAGTTGAGTTGATGGCGAGGTGTTTCGACCCCTGGGATTCATTCTCGAACCATGCTGGGTGTGAGATGCTTCGATCTCTGAGGTGCTTTGACCCCTGAGATTCATTCTCGAACCATGCTGGGTGTGAGATGCTTCGATCTCTGAGGCACTTCGACCCCTAGGATTCATTCCCGAACTATACTGGGTGTGAGATGCTTCGTTCTCTGAGATGTTTCTACCACTGGGATTCACTCCCGAACTGAGTTGAGTTGATGGCGAGGTGCTTCGACCCCTAGGATTCATTCCCGAACCATGCTGGGTGTGAGATGATTTGATCTCTGAGGCGTTTCAACCTCTGGGATTCATTCCCAAACTGAGTGGAGTTGATGGCGAGGTGCTTCGACCCTTGGGATTCATTCCCGAACCATGATGGGTGTGAGATGCTTCGATCTCTGAGGTGTTTCGACCTCTGGGATTCATTCCCAAATTGAGTTGAGTTGATGGCGAGGTGCTTCGACCCCTGGGATTCATTCTCGAACCATACTGGACGTGAGATGCTTCGATCTTTGGGATTCATTCCCAAACTGACGGCGAGGTGTACTCGACCCCTGGGATTCATTCCCGAACCGTGCCGGGTGTGAGATGCTTCTATCTCTGGATTCATTCCCAAACTGAGTTGAGTTGATGGTGAGGTGCTTCAACCCTGGGATTCATTCCTGAACCATGCTGGATGTGAGATGCTTCGATCTCTGGGATTCATTCCCGAACTGTACTGGGTGTGAGATGCTTCGATCACTAGGATTCATTCTCGAACTGTATATGTGATAGCGTCTCCACCTTTGTGACTCTTCGATTCACCGGGGGAGTTTTATTTTTGTGATGATGAGGTGCTTCGTCCTCTGGGATTCGTTCCCAAACTATGCTGATTGTGAAGGCTTCGACCATTGGGATTCCTTCCTGACCTATCGAACTGATGGTTTTGAGGCACTTCGACCCCTGATCCGTCCTCATTCTCGAGGCTCTTTGCTCGTCCTCATTCCCGGTTGTTCTCCATTCCCAGAGTTCCTCTCCATTTTGGAGTTATGAATCCTTATTCCCGAGGTTGCTCTCCATTCTTGGAGTTGCTCGTCCCCGCCGCTTTTTTTTTTCTTCAAAGCCTGCGAACACAAAATAAAAATTATGTGTATGTGACGTGTATGCATGTATGCATGGATGCATTCCCTATTCTGATGGGTTTCTTTGTCCTATTAGCTTGATGTCATCCTTGATTAGGAATTCCTTGCGCTAGAGGGTTTTCCTTCACCCCTTTAGGGATCCTCTTGGCCTTTGGTGCCCTTTTGCCTATAAAAATATTTGGTCGCCCCCTTGGCCTGCTTACAGTTTCCTTCTGCCAATTCTCCTATGGTGATTGCTTAGTTCTATTTGGTCTCATGGCTCAAGGTCCCGTTGTGTCCCTTGTTCGTGGGGTGGTAGACTGGTCATCCCCGGACCTGGCTAAGCTTTCTGCTCTCCGCTACGGAAAAGATACTGCCTTGTGCTTTGTCTATTGAGTTACAAAACCTTCTACCTTGCAAGCCGGTTTCTTGGGAGGCCCTTTGTCTTGCAGGTTCGTCCTATCTTTTGCCTAAGCCGTCCTTTCAGATTTTCAACTTAGCGGATTGCTCTATCTTGCCTAAGTGGCCTTTTCAGGTTTTCAACTCAGTGAGTTAAACATTTTCCTTTTTTTTAAGATCTGTCCTCATTCTCGAGGCTCTTTGCTCGTCCTCATTCCCGAGGTCATTCTCCATTTTTGGAGTTGCTTGTCCTCATTCCTGAGGTTCCTCTCCATTCTTGGCGTTCTTCTCCTAGATCTCCCGACCTTGGTCCAACATCTAAGAAACAAAATAAATGATTTGTAATTACTTGACTCTAATCTTTCACGGTTAGCTGGGATTTATGCTATCTATGAACATCTTGAACATTTGTTTCAATAAAGACGTTTGCATTACCTCTTAGTACATGTGTAGGAAATAATGAATTATATTGCAAGGATACCTCTGTCGCTAATTGTTCTTCACAGATTTTACAATTAACCATTTTTCTTGCTCACTCATGCTCTATATTTTGCTTGGGCTGTCCTTTGCGGATTTTCAACCCAACGAGCCTTTTTTTTATGCAAAGTATTGTTTCAGCCTATCTATGTTGATGGGCTCGGTGAACTTGTTCCCTTCCAAGTCTGACAGTCTCACTTCCCCATTTCCCATCACCTTCTTGATTAGGTAGGGCCCTTCCCAATTGGGCCTGAACTTTCCCATTGGGTCCATTATCAGTGGCTTCGACTACTTGGGCACTAGATCACCACCCTGATCTTGGTGGGACGCACCTTCTTGTTGAACGCCCAGGCCAACCCTTTCTGGTATAGCTGCATGTGGTACAAGGCCTTTATCCTTTTCTCATCCAGCAATGCTAGCTGTTCGAACCTCTGCGAAGCCCTTTCCTACTCAGGCAATCCTGCCTCTGCTAGTACCCGCATTGACTGTATCTTTATTTCCACCCCCGTCTCATCTGCTTGTACCATCATCGCCCCCAGCGCTTCGGGTTCTATGGCTAAATACAACACCAAGGGTTTGCCCGGCCTTAGAGGTTTCAAGACGGGCGGTTTAACCAAGTACTCTTTGATTTTGTCAAAAGCTTCTTGACATTGCCCATTCCACTCCACAGACTGGTCCTTCCTCAATAGCTTGAAGATGGGTTTACATACTAATGTTAGCTTGGCAATGCATCGACTGATATACTGGATTTTCCCGAGAAAAGCTCTAACTTCCTTTTCTGTCTTCGGTGCGGGAATCTCGATAATTGCTTTTTTTTGTTCGGTGCGGGCATCTCAGTAATTGCCTTGATCTTTTCAGGGTCCACTTCTATCCCTCCCATTCCTACCATATGCCCTAACAACTTTCCGGATGTTACCCAAAACACACACTTCTTGGGATTGAGTCGGAGGTTGTATTTATCGACTCTTTGAAGGAATTTCTCCAGCACTTCTATATGTCCAGCCCTCGTCTCTGATTTAACCATTATTTCATCCACGTATACCTCAATATCCTTATGCAGGTAACTGCCATTCGTTGATAAGTGGCTCCCGCATTCTTAAGTCCAAAAGGCATCACCTTGTAACAATATGTACCTACTCAGTGACGAAGGCAGTCTTGTGCTTGTCTTCTTCGGCCATGAAGACCTGGTTATATCTTGAGAATCCATCCACGGATGAGTACATAGCAAATAAAGTCGCGCTATCAACCAACACGTCTATATGGGGTAGGGGAAAATCATCTTTTGGGCAAGCTTTGTTGAGGTCCCTATAATATACGCACATTCTGACCTTTCCATCCTTCTTCGGTACCGGCACAATGTTGGCTAACCACTCGGGGTTCTTCACCACCTCTAAGAACGCCACATCTATCTGCTTTTTGACTTATTCCCTAACCTTTTCGGCCCATTCTGGCCTCATTCTTCGGAGCTTTTGTTTTACTGGTCTCGTGTTCAGATAAGTCGGTATCATGTGCTGGGCAATACCTTTGTCCACCCCTGGCATGTCTTCATAGGACCAGGCGAATACTTTTACATATTTTATTAATATTCTCTCTATTTCTTTCCGCTCATCAGAGGTAACCTCACCTGCAATTAAAATTTCCTTGGGGTTTTCACATGTACCAAGATTAAATACATTTGTCTTTATTGAGTCAATGTCAAATATGTTCATTTCATGCATGTTATGATGTAGACTAACATGAAAAGACTCGAACAAGTAAGCAAAATCAATGTCTTTATGATTAATAAATGCAGGATTATAATCAAATAAATCAGGAAAATAAACATCTTCGTAATTTGCAGCCTTGTCTTCTTCCGTCTTCTTACTTTCTTTGAGCGTAAGATTCTCCAACTGCAGTCGTTCTTCTTCTCATTCATCTTCCTATTTTGCAACTTCCTTTACCTGTTTCATCTTCACTGCTGATATCCCATATCCCAATGCAATAAGCTTGGCGGTTGAGAGTTTGGAGGACAAAGCTTTCGGGCAGGCCGGAGTTGATCATGTAGGTGGGTGGTGGAACAGAGTGGTAATTGGGTAGAGGGTTTCCGTGTGTGTTGGGTTTTTCTTTTTTCTGGGTCGGGTATTTTATGGGTGTCAATGAGGTCTTGGATTGCATGCCTAAGGCGGGTGCATTTGTCAGTTTCGTGGCCTTTTACTGATGGAAGTGACAGTATAGGTTTAGGTCAAAGTGGTGTGGCTTAGGGTTTGGAAGTGGTTTAGGTTCTAAGGGTTTTAAGAGTCCTTGCCTCTCCAGTTTTTCAAACACCTTTGACAAATGTCTACCAAAATTGGAGAATCGCCTGTTTCTGATGGCAGCGGACCTCCGCAGGAGCGAGCTTGGTCCTTGTAGGCCCCACAATGGTATTCTATTATGGCTGTAAAACTTTCTGTTCTCGGCTTCATCTTCCTCGATATCCATGACAATTTCCCTTAACTATCGGAAGTCGCTAATCATGGAGGTCATCCTTCTCAGTTTGTTATAAATGGAGGGCTTGGTGCCCTTAATGATCATCTTAATCTGGTCATTATCCGAGGGCCGTGTCTGCATCTTCAAGAGCTAGCCTCTCCAGCAATCTACATAATCTTTGAAGCTCTATTCTAGCTTCTGGTTGGTGTTTTCTAGGTCATGGAGTGACAAGTCTATCTCCAGGTCCGTGACATATTGGTTCAGAAAGGCCTCTGCTAATGCCCTCCAGTTATCCCTGACCTTTCTCTCAAGGCCATGATACCATACTAAGGGCGCCCCTTCCAGTGACATCCCAAACATCTTCTGCACCTTGCTTTTCGACAAACCCACTGAACTCATCACTGAAACATATTACCAGAGATGGATCATAGGATCTCCATGTTGGACAATTATGACCCATAGCATCATTATTTGTACAGAACATTGTGTTATTGTACAGATTAACTATGTGACAAAGGAAATTGCTCTTTTATCATTTGTAATTGGATTACCGGGATATATAAATGATAAAAGTCCATATGATTAGTTCCGGATTAATAAGATATGAGACAATATTAATCCATAAGGTTTAATAGTTAAATAATCCATAGTCGTAGTATTATCGAGATTGGACATCGATAATGCGGAATAGACTAGTATTGTACTTGTGCGCATTGTGAGAGCATAACATCATAGTTCTCATATATTTAAGTATTGGATACTTATGCAAGTGTGATATGAGGTTGTGTTTACCGATGGTACAGAAACAGCTTCGCTCTGGATAGACCCATCGGAATCCCATTGGTAGTATGACTATGTGTCTATGGGAGTCCGAATCAGGGTAGGTGTATTTGGTCTTAACCTGAGACTTGCATCGCTAATATTTGCGACAATCAGTATACTTTGGTTTTGGTCGTCCATGGCTTTAACAGGTTCTGTGTACGCCTCTTCTGGGTATACTGAGAATTGTAGTGTATTGGGTGTGATGTCAAGATGGAAGTATCACTTCAGTCATATGGAGATGATGATCACGCAGGATACGGAACTAGTAATCTTAAGTACTACAGTCATCGGGATAATATGACTAGGTCATGTTTATCCGATTATAGAGACTAGTTACCAGAGATCCGATATATGCTTCGTACGGGGCAGACACAATTCAAGCCCCAGGCCTTGCATGTGACATCCGATACTGGATCGTATTACGCAATACTACGTATACTACGCCTGACAAAGATTATATATTCCATTAAGAATATTTATGGAGAATTGGGTAGGCACGGTGCTTTGCTAGAAGCCAACAATGTCTCGTAAATCGATAAAAACGTAGTACAAGGTACATACGTGTTTGGATAGTCCGACGACAAGATTTACTTCCAACATATCCAGGGATCTTATGGGTCGCTTCCCGAAGATTCACCGATGACGTATGATTCGAACATAATTAATCTGGGATTAATTACGGATAGATTTATCTAGGATAAAATACTATTAAAAGAGAGAGAACAATTAATTTGGAATTAATCGATACAATAATATATTCGATATATTAAACGAAATTAGATTTCGAAGCGGAATTAAAATTGGATTTTAATTCGGGCAAACGAATTAATTTAGAATTAATTCACGAGCGACGTGAATAGTAATTTTGCTAGGCATAATTATTTAATTAAATTTGAATTAATTACGTCGCAACAGAAAATTCGTTAATTTGGAATTAGAGAACCCGAGCCCGGGAGTGTTTGCTGGCCCACTCGGATTTTGAATCAAGTGGGGCCCACAAGTCACATCAAGTCACATCACTTGTCCATCAATCACCTTTATGGTGATGGAAGTTAGTGTAGGAATTGATGGTAACTTATGAAACACTCAATTGTCAAAGTGATTGACTTTTACCAAACCTTGGATTTGGTATATCATTTTGATTTTTGGAAATTCAAAATACAAGTCATTCTTTTCTTTTCATCTCTCTCATTCACGTTATTGTGAAAGATATATCCTCTCCATTTTTCCTTCAATTTCCGTGGGCTTCACAAGGAAGAAGGTGAAAATTTGTTGCAAATTTTCAAGAGCTAGCACTCAAAGGAATCATAACAAAGGTGTTAGGGAAACTTTCCCAAGAGCTTGGAATCATCATCAAAAGCTTGGAGCTTGGATTTCATCCCCAAAGGAGGAGCTTGGCCGAAAGTTAGAGGAACATTTTTTGTATTTGACGCATCCAATATATGATCAAAGTGAGTATTTCCACTACTTTACTTTGTTATATTCACATGATTTCTTGCTTAATTTGATCTTGGTTAGACCTAGAAGAACCAACATTGGTATCAGAGCCATAATTGAGCATGAAATTGAGGTTAGGGTTCTTAAAATTTAATTTGAGATTTTGTGATTTGAACATGATTTCTTCAAATTGATGATTTGGTTGAGGTTGGATGATGTTAAATTGGATTTGTACATTGTTGGAATTGTGAAAAATTAATTGGATTAATTTTCCCCAATTTTAGTGCCTTGGCCGAATGTGATGAGTACCCTATCTCATGGTGATTTTTGAATTTTAGACAATTGGATGTGTTTAAAATGCATGGGATATATTAGTTTGTGATTTAATTGGATTGAAATCAAAATTGATATAAAAAGTCTCTAATTGCCGTGAGCTTATGGAAGCATGAATGAATTGATTTGTTTCAATTTGTGTTGGACATAATTTGATTAGTTAAAGCATAATTAATTAGTGTAATTGGTATTTTGAAAATATTAATTTAACTAATTAATTATGGCTATACACTTTAATTAATTAAATTATGAAATTTGGAATATTAGAATTTAATTAATTGGGCTTAATTTGGAATTGGGCTATTAATATTGTATTTGGGCTTAATGGGATTGGTTGGGCCAAGTTTGGTTTAGGTTAATTAGTTGGATCCAATTGGGCCTAAAACCATTTCCATAAAGTCCAAATATGATAATTGGGCCTTTAAAAATTTAATTGGGCCTAATGGGCCAAAGTTAATTTTGTGGCAAATGGTGATTCCTTATTGGGCTTTGGTTGCCAAAGTCCATGCCTTATAAATTAATTGAAAGCCCATTGGACTTTAATTAAATTGACATTGCATGTTAATTGGGCTTTGAGTCCCGTAATGATTAGATTTAGAATCTAAGTCGTAAAGGCATATTAAAAGTGTAATTATTTAATTTGGAATTAAATAAAGAATTAATATTGAATACAATTAAATTGGATTTAATATTGTAGTTTGATCTAATTCAAGAATTCGTACTTTGAGTACTTATTCTTAAACGAGTTGGACTGCGCACAAATCAAATCGTTGTTTGAACATTGGATGGTCATTAATTAAAGATTAATTAATTGGATTAGATTGATTGATAACATGCTTTGTGTGAATACATGGATGTGATGTATGAATAATGTATATCAGATGGATATTAGATGGGTGAGGGCAATTTTGGAAATTATTGTAATAAATTTAGAATTTATTAAATTGGACCTGCGTGTCCAGCCTATTACCTCTTGACTTTTTGTATTTCTCTTCTCACCTATTCCCCTACATGTAAATGAGGTTTCTTTAGAAATGTTATGTAATAGGGTAGAAGTAAGATTTGTGCTAGCGGGTGAGAGGAAAGGGAAAGATTTGTTCTAGGAACAAAATATTTTAAATATCCATCCGCATATCATTATTAATTTACTTACCGCGCCTTATTATGCTTTTAAAATGCATGCTTAAGGGTGTATGATGAGACCTAATCAAAGATAATTAATTGGTTGCCAATTACGCGAAAAACCCTAATCAAATATTAAGCGTTTTCCTTCCATTGAATGATTCATTCTCAAGATCCAAGATTGACATTGGTTTGTTGGCCAAAGTCAAGACCTTTGTCCATCGCGGATGTGTTTGAATCATGAAGGCTTTGTTCCATATCGCATGTCTTGTCCAAGTTGTGATTTGTTGGCCAAAGTCAAGATCACTTCTTGTCCATCGACATCGATTACGAAGCTTTCCAAGGTCAATGGGTCCCGCTTAACTGGAATCATTAAGCTTGTTGTGACAAAGCCAATGCTTAGTTGATTAGAGGAAAAAAAGTTAGGGAATATATCGGATATATTGGCATAAGTTAGATATATGTTTCAGACTTGTATGTCCACCTACTAGATCTATGAATTGGATGAGATCCAATTGATCTTAGAGATCTACCTAGTTAAGTGTCATAAAATTTGTTGGCAAAAGTCAAGATTGTGTGCTATTTAACGGGATCCTAGCCCACTAGGAAACTAGGTTTCCCGAGTACTTCATAGAGGGTTAGAGGCTCATCGAAAAATAGTGGTAGACAAGTATTAAATTTGCAATTTCGTTTAGATACTTGCCAAAACGCGCTCATTTCATTTTTTCGTCATTATAAATATATATATATATATATATATATATATATATATATATATAATATATATATATATATATATATATTATATATAGATATATTAGTTGGACTAATATTCAAATGTTGTTTTAATTAAACAGTTGGACTGTATTCAAACTACTTCATTTATAGTTGATTATATAATTGGATTATAGTAATCAATATATTTGAATTTAACTGATCATTTATAGTTGAATATATATATATATATATATATATATATATATATATAATATATATATTATATATATATATATATATATTAGATATATTAGTTGGACTAATATTCAAATGTTGTTTTAATTAAACAGTTGGACTGTATTCAAACTACTTCATTTATAGTTGATTATATAATTGGATTATAGTAATCAATATATTTGAATTTAACTGATCATTTATAGTTGAATATATAATGGGATTATAGTAATCAATATATATGAATTTTATCAATCAAATTATAGTTGATTATATAGTTAGACTATAGTAATCATTATTTCAGATGTACCAGTAATCGTTGATTGAATAGTTAGACTATTGGAATCAAGATACTGAAAGATTAGCGTTTAGAACATAATCCTGGGTGAAAATGTCTTTAAACGACTCCAATTTTTAGATTGGGAATAGAACCTTAGGATAGTCCTGGGAACCGAGAAGTTACTTTATTTGATAAAATGACATCTCGGGCATAAGCCCGGAGTTGAGAAAATAGTAGAGCATGATCTTGGAATATTCATGTGATGATAACTCCTTAATTTCTTCGTCAGAATTAAGGATTAGATCCTAAAACCATGATGTTGAAATTGAAGGATCTTCATAGATCTAACCTTAGATCTTAGAAGTATTAATTGCAATAGAAGAACTCTTAGAGAGTTAATGGCTATGCTCAAGGAGACAAAACTAGAGTTTCTAAAAGGGCAAGAAGCGCAAGACGCATCTTACTTCGACATCCCAAAAGGCCAAGGCTTGGCCAAAGGCTTCCAGGGTGTGGAAAAGGGCAAAGGCAAAATCATCACAGTCTTCTAGGAAGACAAATGACATATCCCAAAATGTCTACCTAAAACTATGGCAAACGGGGTCAGTGGAAGCGTGACTGCCGTATGGACAAGGCAGACATGAAGGAAGTGAAGGTGAGGCAAGGCTCCGGCTTCAAGTATGTTTGTCATAAACATGGTCACTACTAGTTTCAAAATTGGATTTTTGATACTAGAAGTGGTACATAAATATGTACTGATGGGTAGAATCTGCTGATTAGCAGGATACTGACTTCAGATGAGATCGACCTACGAGTCAAAAACGGGACGAGAGTCGCTGTTTTAATTGTAGAAACCTTAGTTTAGGAACTGCCTTTGGGCATGTACTTAAATTAGGAAACTGTTATAATGTACCTAGTTTGACTAGAAATATTATCTCTATATCTAAGTTTAACCCGTTGCGGGTCTACCTTTATATTCTAGAACACTAAGTGTTTTACTTTATAAAGATGATATTGAGATAAACACATTGGATGTGAATAACAGTATTTATATTATGAATATAAACAAATCTCAAACATATAACATGACAAATAAATAGCTCAAACTGAATTAATCAGATGAGACTTATTTGTGGCATTGTTGTCTGGGACACATTAACAAGACTCGTATATCCACACTTTCGAAGAGTGGGTACTAGGACAGATTTGATTCTAACTCAAATGATGTCTACGAATCTAGTTTATTAGGTAAAGTGCCTAAAATACTTTTTACTTGGTAAAAGTGTAAGTGCCACCGATCTGTTAGCCCTCGTTCATAGTGACGTAAGTGGGCCCATATCTAGCTAGGCTAAAGGTGGATATGAATACTTCGTAACCTTTATGGATGTGGCATCGCGTTACGGTTATGTGTTTCTTTTGAAACATAAATCATGAAACTTTTGAGTAATTCAAAGAGTTTTGACACGAAGTATAAAAACAGACCGACAAGAGTATTAAAACCGTCACGGTTAGATCGTGGTGGAAAATACTTAAGCAATATGTTTCTCGACTAATTGAAAGAGTATAGTATTCTTTCATAGTGGACTCTTCCCAGAACACCTCAATCTTGACGGTGTGTCCGAACAGAGCAACCGAACTTTGTCGGACATAGTAAGGTTTATGATGAGTCGCTCTGAGCTACCATTTTCCTTCTAGGGATACGCATTAAACAGTGCAATACTTATTTTGAATAAGGTTCCATGAAAATCTGTTAGACATACTTCATATTAGATATGAACAGGAAAGAAACTGGGTTTTCTCATTCCTGAAGATTTGGGAATGCTGGGCATATGTTTGGATGATACCAAACTAGAACCCAAATCGGATAAGTGCCTAATTTGTAGGTTGTCCTAGGGAAACCAAAGTATAGTACTTATACAACTCACAAGAGAAAAATGTAATTGTTGCTCTCCATGCGGTTTTCCTAAGAGGAATACCTATATGCAGTGGTAAGTGGGAGGAAAGTAAACCTCGATGAAAATCGAAGTAATATTGTTCCAGGCACCGATTCTTTAACGGAACACAAACAGTTCATCAAGGATGAAATTGTATCACAATCTTCTAATACACAAGAACCACGTAAGCCGAAGAGAGTGAGAAAATAACCTGGGAGGTATGGGTTTCTGATCTCACCTCATGAAGATGTATATCTTATTGAGGGATACGAACTGGCTACGTATGAGGAAGTGATACAAGGTATCGACTCCTTTCATGGAAAAATGTCATGAAGTCCGAAATGGATTCCATGTATACCAACCAAGTTTGGATACTGGTTGTTGTACCAGAAGGCATTGTGCCTAATGGTACTATGTGAGTCTTCAAGGAAGACAAACATGGATGACAACATACAAACGTACAAAGCTAGGCTTGTAGCGAAAAGGTATCGTTATCAACATTGTGTCGATTGCGACGAAACCTTTTATTCGTTGCCATGATTAAATCCATTTGGATAATGCTTGCTAATGCTGCATGTTTCATTTTTGAAATATGGCAGCTGAACGTCAAAATCGCTTTCCTTAAAGGGAAAGATTTTGGAGGATGTTTACAACATCCTGACGGTTTTGTTGTACCAAAACAAGCAAACAAGGTTTGCAAGTTAAATCGATCCATTTATGGATTGAAGCAAGCATTACGTTCTTGGAACCAGCGTTTTGATGTAATCATAATGATATATGATTTAATTCAAAACAAAAATGATTCTTGTGTATATAAGGAGGTTAGTGGGAGTGCACTGACAATGATTATCCTATATAATGATTACATATCATTTCTTGGAAATGACATTCCCATAATACAATCGGTGAAAGCTTGGCTTTCATGAAAATTCTCCATAGAATACTTGGGAGAGACAACCTTTATTCGAGGAATAAGGATCTACTAGGATAGATCTAAAAGTTGTTGGCACTTTCCGATAACTCGTACATTGAAAGATATGTACGCGACCTGGTGTCTCATATGCTTTGAGCATATGAAGTCACAATCAGACCAATCCAAGTGATGGTCACTGGATTGATGTTAAGAACATCCTTAAGTATCTTAGAGGAACTAATGATGCTTTCTTAAGCTATAGAGAAGGAGAACTTGAAGTGACTGGGTTCACTGCTACAAGTTTTCAAACTGACAATAACGACTGTAAGTCGTAATAAGGATACTATATAGTTTGAATAACAGAACAGTGAGCTGGAAATCTTCAAACAAGATACTGTTGCCGAATAAACAATAAAAGCGGAATATTGCTGCAGCTGAAGCAGTAAAAGAAGCATTTTGGATCCATATAATCCTAATCGGATTAGGTATAGTTCTGTTAGCAGCTGAGCTAGGCCACATCACAGGCTAAAGAACAACGGTCTCATCAATGATCCAAGTATGTACTTCAACTTTTTCATCTGATTCGTTGGATCATATATCGTGGCGATGTGATGATCGAATGAATCGCGTCAGATGATGTCCTTTCAAATCCGCTGACGAAAGCTGTTTCTCAGCAGACATTTGAGCGACCCGTACATAGTTCAGATGTAAGACACCTGAGTGATTGGCTATAGGCCAAGTGGGAGATTGTTGGACAATTATGACCCATATCATCACTATTTGTACAGAACATTGTGTTATAGTTCAGGTGTAAGACACCGGAAGGCGACCATGGTTCCACCGGTTCGGCGGTTCCTGTTGGAACCGTAGGGTTCCAACAGGAACCCTACGGCTCCCTGCCCAAAAATAAATAAATTAGAAGCAACAGCTTGTGTGGATGATTGGACTCGAGCTGATCTGAGACAACAAGAAGATGCCCCCGATGATTTTGAAGATTTGTTCGATAATGCTTCTGCAACAAGTGCAAGCGGAACCGGAGCCGAAGGATCAACTGATAATGATGATTGATAATTGTAAACTTATAATTTACAAAGGGGATATATCTTAAACTTGTAATGGAACTACGTGAGCTTTGATTCCTCTCACCCTTGGAGGATACGTAGACAACTTAAATTTTTAAAAATTTAAGCTCAAGCTCTTCAATATTATAAAATTTTTTTATTTATAAAATTAATCTCATTTATTTTAATTAGTTTTCAAAATTAAAAAAAAAAGTCTTGGAACCGAACCGAACTGGAACCTAACCGGTCGGTTCCGGTTCAGTTTAAGGTTCCGGTGCCACTTAAGTGTGGAACTGGAAACTGGCCGGTTCGGTTCGGTTCCGAACCGGAACCGAACCACCGGCCGGGTCTATATGTGACAAAGGAAATTGCTATTTTATCATTTGTAATTGGATTACCGGGATATATAAATGATAAAAGTCCATATGATTAGTTCCGGATTAATAAGATATGAGACAATATTAATCCACTAAGGTTTAATCATGAAATAATCCCTAGTCGTAGTATTATAGAGATTGGACATCGATAATGCGGAATAGACTAGTATTGCACTTGTGCGCGTTGTGGGAGCATAACGACATAGTTCTCATATATTTAAGTATTGGATACTTTTGCAACTGTGATAGGAGGTTGTGTTTACCGATGGTACGGAAACAGCTTCGCTCTGGATAGACCCATCGGAATCCCATTGGTAGTATGACTATGTGTCTATGGGAGTCCGAATTAGGGTAGGTGTATTTGGTCTTAACCTGAGACTTGCATCGCTAATACTTGCGACAATCAGTATACTTTGGTTTTGGTCGTCCATGGCTTTAACTGGTTCTGTGTACGCCTCTTCTGAGTATACTGAGAATCGTAGTGTATTGGGTGTGATGTCAAGATGGAAGTATCACTTCAGTCATATGGAGATGATGATCACGCAGGATACGGAACTAGTACTCTTAAGTACTGCAGTCATCAGGATAATATGACTAGGTCATGTTTATCCGATTATAAAGACTAGTTACCAGAGATCTAATATATGCTTCGTACGGGGCAGACACAATTCCAGCCCCAGGCCTTGTATGTGACATCCGATACTGGATCGTAATACGCAATACTACATATACTACGTCTGACAAAGATTATATATTCCATTAAGAATATTTCTGGAGAATTGGGTAGGCACGGTGCTTTGCTAGAAGCCAACCATGTCTCGTAAATCGGTAAAAATATAGTACAAGGTATATACGTGTTCGGATAGTCCGACGACCGGATTTACTGCCAACATATCCAGGGATCTCATGGGTCGCTTCTCGAAGATTCACCGATGACGTATGATTCGAACATAATTAATCTGGGATTAATTACGGAGAGATTTTATCTAGGATAAAATACTATTTAAAAGAGAGAGAACAATTAATTTGGAATTAATCGATAAAATAATATATTCGATATATTAAACGAAATGAGATTTCGACGCAGAATTAAAATTGAATTTTAATTCGGCCAAACGAATTAATTTAGAATTAATTCACGAGCGACATGAATAGTAATTTTGCTAGGCATAATTATTTAATTAAATTTGATTTAATTACGTCACAACGGAAAATTTGTTAATTTAGAATTAGCGAACCCGAGCCCGGGAGTGTTTGCAGGCCCAGTCGGATTTTGAATCAAGTGGGGCCTATAAGTCACATCAAGTCACATCACTTGTCCATTAATCACCTTTATGGTGATGGAAGTTAGTGTAGGAATTGATGGTAACTTATGAAACACTCAATTGTCAAAGTGATTGACTTTTACCAAACCTTAGATTTGGTATATCATTTTGATTTTTGGAAATTCAAAATACAAGTCATTCTTTTCTTTTCATCTCTCTCATTCACGTTTTTGTGAAAGATACATCCTCTCCATTTTTCCTTCAATTGCCGTGGACTTCACAAGGAAGAAGGTGAAAATTTGTTGCAAATTTTCAAAAGCTAGCACTCAAAGGAATCATAACAAAGGTGTTAGGGAAACTTTCCCAAAAGCTTGGAATCATCATCAAAAGCTTGGAGCTTGGATTTCATCCCCAAAGGAGGAGCTTGGCCGAAAGTTGGAGGAACATTTTTTGTATTTGACGCATCCAATATCCGATCATAGTGAGTATTTCCACTACTTTACTTTGTTGTATTCACATGATTTCTCGCTTAATTTGATCTTGGTTAGACCTAGAAGAACCAACACTCCATTTCCGTTGAACTTGGTCATGTCAGGCATCTTAAACTGATGAGCCAGTTGTTCTTCGAAAGTCATCGCATCATAGTCTAATAGATTTTCATTTTTCCCTTCATCTTGTAGGTAACTGACTCTACTCGTTCTCCGAGTTTCTATAGCTCTGCCTGAGACCTGACTATCTTTCCCGCGGCATAGTCAGCCATGTCATCATCAAAAATAGGAATTTCTTCGCTCACCCTATTCGGGGGCTCCTCACGCCTTCCATCCCCATTGTTTTATGTTCCCACTGTGTGGGGTACTGTCAGATTGGCCATAGCGTTGGTCAAAGCTTGTAGTTGCTTGCTAATTTTGGTGATGTTGGTCTCTAATTGATCCATGCGGGAATCTTCACTGCCTGACGCATCCATGTTTGCTAACCTCTTCTTGACAAGTCTTTTTTATTCTCTAACCCAACAAATATCTATGATGGCTTTTAAGACAAAGGGGTTAACATGATGCGTGTATGCATGCGATGCATTAGATGCATGTGGTTATCAAAACATCATATACCCTTCCGAACTTATTCCTCCCACACTCGTGGTAAGTCAATTTCTGCCCTAGGTATGGCTCAATTTATGCACCAATGTGGGGTACACAAAATCGTTATCTCCTACGCTACATGGGTGAACCTTGGCTACCTCATTTCATTTTCATCGGTAAAAGACAAAGACCGCTCATTTACAAGATTGACTAAGCCTATTATGGGATCGTGCCATTATCTTAAAATGACAAATTGGGCCCTTGGTAATCATGGTTGTGGCGGGGATGGACTTGGAGATATCCAAAAGTATACAAATATGTCATAACAAGGCGTACCCTTCCTGGATGAAAGCCAGTGCGGATATCAGACTCATGTATCTGGCATATTCGGATCATGTTTAGACCTTCTAAGCCATCAAGGTTTTCATACAAGTTGGCCTGTTATCATTTTAAAGCGTTCAATTAGATTATCCCGAGGTGCAAACTTGTCCCAGTTGAAAAGGCCCAACAAGTTTACACTTTTGCGATAAGGTGGCTAAATAACTTCAAATGATTGGGGGCCCAAACACAAGATGGCCCATCGTCATTTTTAAAACTTTTGGCTCAATCATCATAAGATACAAACTTGTCCCAGTTTAAGTGGCCCAACAAGTTCGTATCCTATAACGAGAAGCCGAAATGGATCCAAATGATAATAGGCCCAAACACAAGCATTGGGGGGTAGCTTCTATAAGATACACAACTATGGCTCATATGTGGGCCTTACAAGGGCACAAATAAGGCTCTCATCGGTGAAGGGTTGCCCACAACTAGGTCTCCCCACTCAAGGGTTCGAGCGACCAAGTGAGCACGCTGTTTTTATACCCTAGGGTACGTGCCAACGAGTGATGGTTATCATCACATAACGATCCACCGCCTTGAGTGAAAGTGACTTCACGATATATGACACCATCGGGGTAAGAAGGGTATGCAAAATATATGAGACTTGTTTAAGCAAAGCCAAATCCACGAACACTACAAGGCATTGTTTCAGAGCCGATTCTCTATCCCCAATGGAGTCACAATCTGTAGGAGCGAAGCGGGGTTTATCGCTATGCCTATGATGCTCGGCGACCACAACACTGTTGGGCTCGCAGCCCGTAAATAGTACGGATTAGCCCGTAGGGGACTAAACCGGAGAATGAAAGAGTTGCCACCCAATGTGAACTGGGAAAGGTTTAAGGCCGCCTCACCTCTCGCAAGGGAATACCTCAAACCGTTGGGTTCAGAATGGTCCCTTACTTATGTCAGTATAATGGACAGGTTCACACAATGGTATAGCCAAGTCTTATGCAGTTCATGCAAGAAAAGCGAATAAAAATGTAACAACATACCCAACCAAAATAATAATTACAATAATGTGTTTCAAAAAGCATATTAAATTAAGAAATATAAGAGGCGATAACGAAAATTATAATAAACAATCAAAAGCAGAAAAGCGTCAATAAATAAATAGCAAACAAGAGATGGGTTAATCACGCATATATGAGTATTTCCCGAGTTGAACGTGGAGTTGTATCATAAGTACAAACCGCACTACCGTCCATTCGGATTTGGCTACGGAATTTACATCTGGGTTTCCATCCAATATACCATAAGGGATAATGACATACATAATCATCAACATGAACAAACAAAATAAAGGCGAAGAAATAAAATAACGATAAATAGACAAAAGATAAATAACAAAATAAAGGCGAAATAATAAAATAACAATAAAGGTAAATAAAAAGATAAAAAAATAAATAACAAAATGCCAAAGAAAGGAAAAATGTGACCAAAAATTTGGCCGTCTTTGATGTAGCGCATACCCGGCTGGACATATTTCACGTCCAGCCAGGCACGCAGCGTCCAGAACTATTTAAATAAATGTGTTAAGGGTGCCCTCAGGTCGTACCTCTTAAGTTGCTTTTTCAGAAGTGCGTTAGGCTGTCCTCGGAAGGATCGTTGGTCTGCTATTTCTGGTTGCTGGTTCGCTATTTCTGCTTGCTGTTTTGCTATTTTTTGGTTGTTGTTTTGCTGTTTTGCTATTTTCTGGTTGCTATTTTGCTGTTTATGGTTGCAATTTTTGGTTGTTTTTGGCTCCTTTATTTGGTTGCTGTTTTGGTTATTTTTGGCTGCTGTTTTTGGTTGTTTTTGGCTGCTGTTTTTGTGGTTTTTGGATGCTATTTTTACGATTTTTGGCTGCTATTTTTTGGCCGCTGTTTTGCTATTTTTTTTTATGGCTGTTTGGTTGTTTTTTCAAAGGTTATTTAGTTGTTTTTGGGGATATTTTCCACATCATTTTTGTTGTTTTTTCCTCTCGGTTTTTCCTTCTCATTTTCTCGATTTTTGTTGTCTTTTTTTTTTTTCGGTGGTTGGCTTCTTTGTTTTTTTCGGTGATTCTCTAAGAAGAAGAAAGACTTCCCTAGGGTTTTCTTGTCGTTTGCCGTCTAAGGTCTCTCCTTCATGATGATTTGGTCCCCTTTTTATAATGATTTGAAGGGATTTCCAAATAGGGAAACAAATCATTGGAATTTGGGCAATATTCTATCAAATTATTTAAGGAATAATATCTCACAAATTTGGTGAGGAGGATATCTCAAATCTTGTTAAATTGGTAAGGATGAGATCTCAAAATCTCATTAAATTGGAAAATGTTGATGGTGAGATTTGGGTATGTGGATTGCATGAGGTTATGGGCTTTGGGCGTGTTGATGGATTGCTTGGGCTTTGGGTCGTGTGGATGGACCGAAGTTGAAGGGTGCAAGGGCGTGTCTGAAGCTATGGTTTGAAATTGCGGCTGACTGAGCGAATATGAGGCTGGCTAGTGAGTTCAAATCTGATGAGGGGCTAATTTTGGAGGGTTTCTTTCCTTCCGGCATTCGTTTTTCGCAACTTCTTAAACTTTTCAGGTAGTGCCTCCATACGAGGCTCATCATCGGGCTCATGTAAAAATGCAGTGTCAACAGTGTCGCGACGCTGTCCCTTGGGCGTCGTGACATCCACATGTGTAGATGACCCAGTGAGCATCTTCTGTTTTCCGCGTCGCGACGTAAGACCTTTGGTGTCTCGACGCCCACATTCCAGAACCGAATCTTTGAAAATTTCCAGTACGCATCGCGACGCCGGGGGTGTTTGTCGTGACGCTAGTCTGTAATTCAGGATCCCATACTTGCTTTCCAAAGTTTATCTTACAAAAATGTATCTCAACACCCTCACACTATAACTATACATAACAATTCTTTAACTTCAATATTCAAGCATGTTAAAACAACCCTCCATCATCAGTTTAACTCTTTAATCTCCAACTTAGCTCAACTTTAAGATTTCTAAAAATTTTGACATTTCTTAATATAATCCATTTCCATGCTCATTATGCCACTAAATGCAATCCTTAGTAGGTCACTAATATCAACATAACATCATATCATCAAAATTCCTCAATCCAAGATTTGTGTCAAGTTGCTCTTACCTCATTTCATTTGATTTTCCTCATCCCTCAAGTCTTCCATGGTTGCTATTCTTCTTATTAGCTTAATATATATGAAGATAGACATGTGTTTCCTATTCTTTTTTTTCTTATTTCTTTCTTTTTTTCTTTCTTCTTCTTATTCCTTACGTTTCTATTCTTTTTCCAAATTTGGGGATTAATGAATAGTATCCCTTATATAATAAGGGCTAATTGGATAATTTTACAAAATTTTAAAATGAAAAATTTAGAATTTTTGAGATATTTTGAGAATTCTCTAGATGGGTCCACAAGCATTATTCATCCAAAATTTTTAGTTGCATTTTCGACCTATTTCTGGTTCGAATTTGGAAATATGTTCAACGTGGAAGTTGTAGGTCTCGATCTTAGATTTCCGACGATATAAAGTTCATAAAAATTGGAGATCGTTATGGAGTAATCTGATTCCAAATAGCGTGTAAAACTGCCTAAAAAGAGCAGAGTCACCTGTATATCGGTTCAGGGGCCGATGTGCCGGTCATAATGCAGAAATACAAGTTTTAAGGATTAAAATAATATACACATAACCCAAATACATTTTAAGAATGTGTATGAGTCATATGAGTTTAGAATACTTGAATTATCAACTCACTTACATTGAAAGCCCTGAGCCATAAGACCTCATTTGATTTCTTTATTTGAGCTCCTGAGTGTTCACATCCATTTACTTTGACATCTTTTTGTAATGCCCCGAATACGTATCGAAGTTAGAGCATTGAATCATCAAAATCCTTCATCAAGTGCAATTGCGCTTACAATCTCATCATTTTTTATGATGACAACTTTTAAAACTTTTGAGATTTGAGAGTTCCAGATTTATTGACGATTATAGTTCCCCCTCAATTTTAGCCCCCCCTTCAACATTAGGGTCGAGATCACACAAGTTTCACAAGTTTTCTTTCATTCTATGATTTCTCCTCATTTGCCATTAACAAAAAGAATGGAGAAGCAAAGATTAAGCACTAATAGATATAAACCAATATGTACACAAACATAATAATAAAGTTTATAAACATGCACAACTAGCATTTTCTCCTATATAGCCATAGAATCTAATATTCATGCATAAATCATCAAAATCATTCAAGTTATACCAATATCTATGCATTTCATTTTCAACTAATAATTATCAATGACAAGACATATCAAAAGAGTATTCAAAATGATCATATATGTCAATATCATGCAAAATATTTTCAAGATCAATTTCCCTTTGGCCACAAACATTCAAAAGATATAATACTCATGCATTTTATATCATCGTAAAAATCATCCAAAAGGGTCACAATGTCATATATGTGCAATAAACTCAATGTGATACCAATTATGATTATAAATACAATCATCTAATATAGGCAAATATTATAATTATGCCTCAATTTTTAATTTTTAAGCATTTGAAATGATTCACACAAATTATCAATTAACTCAATGAGTTTCATTAATGCTCAAATAAAAAATTTTAGCTCAAAATATTTTATCAATAGCGTGCTTCATAATTAAGTTCCATTCATATAAAAAATTTAAGCATACTTAAGTGAGGTGGAGGAAAAGGTACCAATGTTTCCGTAAGCACGAATTTTACCTTTTACCGTTGTCATCAAGTGACAAATCCACCATTCATAAAACTTAGTTGATTTTGAGGTTGTAATTGATTTTCTCCTCTTTGAGCTCTTTCCTCACTTTGTGTTGAGTCTTTGGGATCATTTGTATTTCTCATTAATTACTTTTCCCAAAACGTCCCCTACAAGATCATTCAAAAACTTTTGGTACCCAAACTTTCTTGGGTCCATGGAGGTTAATGTTGGTTCTTTTAGGAACCCATGTGATCACTTTTTTCTTCTTATACATGCAATCATATATCTTATGTCATTTTCTATTGCATGCATGACATGTGATATTTGCATCACTAGTAACATACATATAAAAGATGGATGCCTTTACAAAATGATTTTTCAAATAAGTTTGTTTGTTGTAAGGCCTATATCCCACACCCTCTCTTTTGAGCACACATCGTTGCAAACGAAGTAACATTTTAAAATTTTTCTCTCCTAAAGGGAATTTTGTTACTATTGAGTGCAAATCAACAATTTTTTTATTTAAAGCAACATTTTCATCTCTCAAGGTGTTGCACTCACATGTACTAGATGAGTTAGATGACATGTTTGACATGTTATTTTCAATTTTTAGCTTCTCATCTTTTAAGCGTATAATTTCTTTTTCACGCATTTTATTTTTCTTAACAATTGATGCATGATCCTATAATAATGATGAATGTTTCTTTTTGAGTAATTTATGCTTCTTTATTAATGAATCATATAAATCATGCAATTCATTGGAAGTATCAAGTAATTCATCATAATCAGAGGAATCATGTACATTTTCTTCTTCACTCCCAATGAAGAAATCATCATCCTCAATTACCATAAAGGCAAAATCTTTTGTACCATCTTCACTTTCTTCTTCGAATGAGCTAGAGTCTCTATTGCTCCAAGTTTCTTTCATTGCATTCTTCTTAAATTTCCCCTTAATATTTTCATGGTGTAATTGATAACTATGTGACCCGGTTTTTCGCACTCAAAGCAAGTGATTTTATCATTCCTGTACTTAATTGTCCAGTTTTTCTCTTTCTTCTCATCCATTCGAAATTTTCCTTTAGACTTATTGGATTTGATGAATTTCTTGAAATTCTTTGTCAATTTTACCAAGTCTTCATCACTATCATCTCTCTCATCACTTGAGCTTGCACTATCCATTTTTCTCATAAATGATTTAATGGCTATTTGCTTTTTATTATTCTTTTCTTCTTCTTTTAAATCATTCTCAATCTCATCTCATACTCTATTAGTTTTCCACCAAGTTATCAAATTTCATAATGTTCATATTATTTGATTATTTGATGGTGGCGGTGCAAATCCTATATTCCTTAGGAAGAGATCTAAAGATATTCTTCACTTGATCACTTGTACTAATGATTTTTCCTAAAGCACTTAGTTGATTTATAATTATGGTGGACCTTGAAATCATCTTCTCAACATTTTCACTAGCTTCCATCTTGAAGCTATCCAACTCGCATATGAACCGATTGATCTTGGATTCCTTAACTTGGCTAGTTCCCTTATTCACAATCTCCATAAACTTCCATAATTCATAGGAATTTCTAAATTTCGGAAGTTTATTGATTTGGCTCCGATCAATTACGCAAAGTAAATGAATGAGAGCCTTAGTATCTAATGATGACTTTGAATGATTGCACATCAATGACAATAAGGTAGTTCAACATCCTAAACTTCCAATAATTATAGTCAGTTTTGGTGTACAACATAGATCTATTTGTCGAAAATCCCTCGGCAAGGTTCAGTGACGTATTGCTTGTAGTTGCCATATAATCTCTTATTGGATGGTCAAATTCTTTGCGAGAAGTCCAAGCTCTGATACCAATTGAAATTTCCTACAAGAACACTTAAAAACCAACAACTATACCCGGAGAGGGGGGGATTAATTGAGTATGTGATAAAATAATACGGAATTGAAAATGTAGCTATACCAATTAAGCTTAATGTAATTTTTCTCAATAAATATACTCAACAGTATTTTTCCTAAAAGAAAGTTACTAAATAATATGTAGATATAAAATAAACTAATGATATATAAAAGAGTTAAATGATAGAGAAATTTGACACCGTGATTTTATCATGGTTCGACCAATAGTACCTACGTCTACTCCTCCAAGCCATGCTTGAATATTTTTACTATGCAAATGTGAATCCACATATTACACCATGAGTTTTCCGTGACTCACTCATAAACCAAGAGTTTTGTGTAACATCTGGTAAACCTGACGACTTATACGGTACCAGAGCCTGATGATTATTACAATTCGGAGGCATAATAATTAATATAAATCATGTTCAAGCAAGTACGTGCTCATAAAATGGCATTTGGGACATTCGGAAGATTCCTTGAAATTTTGAAGTGAAACATAGTTTATGTTCTATCTCAAACAACATTAATAATCGGACGGTAACATTTTCATACAATCTCTGAATTTTATGAATTTTATATTTTCGAAAAGCGGAGACCGAGTGCTACAACTTTCACGTTGGAAAATTTTCTAAATTCGAATCGTAAATAGGTCACAAATTGTGATTTCCGTAACATCAACAATAAATTTCGGGAAAGGACTAGAAATGTGACATGTTGCAAAATTTCAACCATTCATTTTATCACAAAAAATCAGCCACTTTGCCTATAAATAAGGCACTATTCACGAATCCCTTAAGATGTGAAAAACGTGAGCTTGAGTGAGGGAGATGATCTTCATAATTTTCTTCATTTCCATGAAAACAATGAAGAAATGGTGTTGAGCTCTCAAGTTTTCTTGGTCAAGTAAGTTTCCATTCTCTTTCTATCTTCTCAATTTTCAATTTTTAACAAAGAATATAAAGCCCCAAATTCACACCATTTAAACCCTAGAAATTTGGGATTGTTAAATTGGCTTTAATTTAGTTGATAACATGCATTTTAGAGAAGTGTTTTGAGAAAATAAGTTTGTAATGATGTTAATTTGTAAATGATTATGTTGATGATATTATGCTTGGTAATTAACGATTATGGTTTGTGTTTGGGTGGTGATATTAGATGAGTTTTGAATTTTGGAAGAGTGTTCAAGTGTTGGTGATGCATTGAGTAAACTAGGTAATGAGAAGCAAGTTAGAAATCTGGAAAAACAATGCGCGTCACGACACCGAAGGGGTCTGCGTCGCGACGCGTACTGGAAAAGTTTGACAGATTTGTTTCTGGATTGATTGCGTCGCGACGCGCAATGCCCTGTTTTGTGATGCGAAGACCAAAATTTCCTCAAATTGATTTTTATTCATTCCAGATCAACACTAGCTTGTTAGAGGTCACTCTAAGAGGCTCGTATTGGTTTATATTCATATAGTACTTCATGATTTAAGTATGAGATGCTTTGAGATGATAGTAAGTGTTTGAATGCAAAACTTAGTGTAATCTCGAAACATATCCACGACTTATATTCTAACCAAGTTTACCGATTATAGATTATCGGCAAGAATCTCAAGTTCATTGACAAAGCGAAATGGTGCAAGTCAGGCTCCAAAATATATGAGTTGACACTTCTCTTTTCAAGCTTATTTTTCTTATTGATTTATTGATTTATTCTTTATTCTTTACGAATTGAGAATTGATTTTTCCAGCATATAGGGCATTAGCCATATTTGATTTCAATTTCATGTTAAATGTAGTTTTTTATACAGTTTTGAAATCTATAGCATGACTTTTTTTTTTTTTATGTTTTTCGAGGCATGAGTCAAAAACCCACCTCAATATGTAACTTGATTCAGATATGGAATTGATGGACAACACATGTGCACATGTAGATGACTGGGGGGACAATGATAAGTAACGCCCCCAGATCCTAGTTCAAGACTAGAGATGACAGATGCCCATAGATCATAGTTTCAGAGCTTAAAGGGTAGCATAGATCCGCATCCCTAGTTCTAGTTTAGTGGCTTGGGGGACGACGATACGTAATGCCCCAAGACCACTAGTTTTAGAGACATGAGTGGCATGCTTTGGGGGACGGCGATACGTAACGCCCCAAAGTCATGGATTTTCATTCCTGGCTCTAGTTAGGCGTATGAGGGGACGGTGATACGTAACGCCCCCATACGTCAAGTTTTTGAAAGATAGATCAGTTTTCAGGTATCTGATTTTCAGAAAAAAAAAAATTTAGAGATCAGATATTAGAAACAGTTTTCAGAAAACAGACATTTCAGAAACAGTTTTCAGAACAGATCTTTCAGATATAAGTTTACAGAACCAGACTTTCAAACGCAGATTTTAGAAAAGTTAAGCTTTATGAAAGAGATTCAAGACAAGATTTTCTGAAAATAGTTCAGAGTTTTCAGACATGCAAAATGGTATTCATATAATTTAATTTTCTAAAAGAACCTTGGTTTTAGAATTAAACATTTTCATTATAGTATTTAAGTTTTTATTTTAAATCGTCCACTCACTTAGATCGTTCAAACGGTCAAACCCCTCACTCCCAATTTCTTTGTTTTGCAGGATACTCGGAGGATGCGCTTGAGAGGATGGATACTGATGGCAGTCACTAGAGGGTCTGACTCCACCAGATTGAGTATAGTTCAGTCAGAGTCATGTAAAGTCATGCATTTTGCAAGTTGTATAGTAAAGATTTCATATGTAATATGTTTAAGTTTTATTTTCAGCTTTGTATTGTAAAGAAGTGTTAAGTACATGACATGAGTCAAATAGTGCTTATACGTCAAAAATTAGTTTGGCCAATGGTCCCATGTTTGAGCTATAATTGAGATGAGTTAATAGTGATGTATTCATTCAATAAGTCAGAGGCTCAGAGGGATATGATAGCCTATTCCCTGCCGGTAGCATCTTCGAGATCGGGGATGTTACAAAGATGGTATCAGAGCATGGTCTAGGGAGTCAGTGACTGCATTGGGTAGAGTGTTGGGGTATTGTATACGCATTATGTTCGGGATACTCGTATGTACCTCTCCAGTATCCGATCCTCGAGTATGTCCTCAAGATCCATAGACAAGTTAGTAAGCTTTCCCAGACTATTCGAATAGTATTTCTTACGAGAACAATTATACTATAGATCCAAGTTGAGAATTCTCCTATAGTTATCCTGGTTATCACCAAAAGTTCAGAACAAGCTATGAAATTAGATAGTAAAGATATAAGAAAAGTTACCTAAGAGAGTGAGAAATGAATGCTATGAGAAAGTGAGGAAGAATGCATAGATGTTTAGACAGCCAGAGATAAAGAAAGGTAAAGAGACAGAAATAGATAGTAAAGTTCCAGGAATACCCACTCAGGAAAGTAGAAATAGAAAGAAAAAGCTAGAAATAGAGGTAAAAGATAGAATGTAGATACTTAAGCAATCAGAAGCAAATAGAGATAGAGGAACATAATAGATAGATAAGAAAATGCCAAAACCTATGGTAATAAGAAAAGTGAACAAGCCTGAATAAGAGTGAAATGCCTAATAGACCTAAGTAAGTTTTCTTTCATTTTCATAAGATATCTTCTCTCCTTAGAAAATTATTCCAAACGAATCCAATAACTTTCGAATACCTTGTGGAGATAGCCAGTTTTCCCCCGAATCAAGAAGAATAGACAGAGAGACAAAAAAAGCAGGAAGTCAGGAGTAGCCGTGAAGTTTTCAATGGACACAAGGTGTCATCAATGACATAGGGTTCTAGACACCCAAACTCATACTCATAGGAGTTAGAGTGGATGAACGTCAATAATCATAGAGACTTAAAATGATCGTCCCAGCCAGTGCCAACATAAAAAAAGATAGCCACACGAAAGCCCATTTCACATAGCATCAATATTCTAAGACAGAAGTAGTAAACTGAGAAGATAGATTACCCATAAAGGACTAAGGTAGCCTCTGAAGCTAGAAAAGAGAGAACTCAGTATAGTCCACATAATAGACCAACCATAGTAGAGCTCATAGATAAGACAAATACCAATAGAAACCCACGTGAATTTAGAAAAGACAGGCCCATGACATTGAAGGTACTCAGAAGTTAACAAGACTACTAGCACAAACAAATAAACATTAAATGGCATAGCCGTAGCCGATAGTGAAAGCAGAGAGCAAAGACCTAGAAAATAGCCCATAAGAATGAACCATTACCAGTCACATTAGTACATCATAAAGCCAAGAGATGGCGTAGGGAAATACAAAGCAGTAAGAAAGACAAGTACCTATAGTAGCAGAGATAATGAAATTTAAATACGCAGATGGGAACCTCGGCATAATTAAAGAACGTTGTGAAAACCTTAAGACTTAGAATAGTCGGTGCAGCCCTAATAGAATGAGCGATGACTCTATTGTTCAGTAACTCCGACACCACTAACTGTGTAGACACCCAACTAGACCATCGTTGGACTTAAACATTTAACAGAAACTTATACTTTCAGATGTCCAAAGAAATCTTGCATTCATCCCCAATTTAGAGGCCAATGAGAAGATGAATAAATAAAGAAGAGCATTGGACAAGATAAACAGATCATGCGACAGTCAAACCCAGAAGCTTAATAGGACCTAGATAAGAATCATAAGATTGTAATATCTTGAACGAGATGGAATAGTTTGTAGTTACAATAAGTTTAGCCAAATACAGAAGGGATAACCTGAAATATAGTAGGGCATAAAGCTTTTAAGGAAGTAAAGGCTTAAAATAGTGAGAGAATAAAGTAGACACCACATAGCAACACAAGAGTAAAGTATCAAACTTATATAAATTTCCCACCATAGCAGAATAGAAAGGATTAGTAAGAATGTATTACCCAAGCTAAAGATACAATAGTAATATCATAATTAGTTGTAAATATGGAGTTTCCAATGGAATGGTGACCTAAGAGGGTCAAGAAATCGAGATAAAGAGGAAAGCCAAAGTAACAGAGCGAAACTTAGTAAGGAAGTATAACAGAGGAAATATGGTAGGAGTTTGAGAGAGTATGAGACTTATGAAAGTTCTCAGTAAGAGAAAGTATAACCAATAACCCTAGAGAAATTATGGGTAAAGTTGAAAGAGGTGGTTCATATGGTTGTTAACAAAAGAACCTAAGTTGGAAGTTAACACCAGATATGCAGATAAGAGAGTCCTAAGTTAATAGATAAGTGGCACATACAACTACAGTGCGGTTAGCTAGCGAGAACACCGTAACTGGAAAAGGCTTTAAGACCCAAAACCCCACCCTCCCAACCCTAGCCACACAACAGTAACGAAGATGGACCTCGATGATCGTCTCAAGATACTCCCAGGAACAAGTAAATAAGTAATAAAAGAGACCAAAACATAAAACCTTTAGGTTCAAGACAAGAGCAGAATAGAAGAAGAAAATAGCTAGAAATAAAAGATCTAGGAAAGAAGTTATATAGATGAAGCGATGAAGAGATAAAATATTAGTCTAGCAGTGATGGGAATGCGAAAGCACAGTGTTGGACATGACTAGAGACATGTAAGAGAGGATATCCTTCAAATAAGGAGACATAGACCATAGAAGTTCCAGTTATAGGATAAAATATGAGAGCATATTTAGTAAGCGAATACAGAAATGCGTAACAACAAGGTTTCTGGGTATTGGAATGAAACCAATGATCCCTTACGTGTTAGCTCACATAAACCATATAAAGTACCCATCCCTAGTCTAAGTTGAACAAACCACTACGGGTTTGGGACGGCCTTAGCAACAAGTATGGGTGGTTTGATAGAATTGTAGCATATTATTGGAACCGAGGAGATAAGTTCACTTCAAGGTTGCTTTTGGTACATGTGTAGTCTGGTATGAAAATGAAAAGATAAGTTACTATAATGATATATTTAGTACTATGTGTGAAAATTCAAGCTATAAGTTACGTAAACGGTCATTGGATAAGAAAGGAATTTATAAGTTTGTGAGTATATGAGTTATGAAAATAGAGGGTACAAGACAGAATATGAACTGTAACTAGAACCAAATCGCCAGAAATAACATTGAGAAATGGAATACAATTTAAGCAAAAGTATGTATACGATTAAACTCTGCTTAGGAACTTTGTTTCTAAGTCATTAGCCGAATAAGGAATATTCCAAAGAAGCTACCTAGAATTAACCTTCCTAATATAAGCCCTTCAGTAAATAACACTAGTTAGCAAGAGATACAAAAAGACTTTGACATTGTATTATGAAGTGTTAAGCTTCATAGATAATCAGAGAAGTGAGAACTTGGAAGAAAAAAACCTATAAGAATTTGAAGCTTAGTGAGAAAATAGAGAGTTAAATAGTTAAGTTATGGAGACGAACACTAGTTTGTGATACGTAAGCAGCGTTAAGGGAAGATACAAGATATTATTCTTTTTACACTTACATCAGAATGGAATCAGTACACGCGAGAGGCTTAACCATGTATAATTCTAGTTGTTTAGAGAAGTTTGAAAATACAAGTTGGAAAGAACCAGATGGAGACAAATAAAGTTATCCATAGTTAGGAATCGAAGAATAAGATTTCCGTAAGATGTAACAATGGTCGTAGTTTAACGATACTATTAAGTACTCAGTAGAACTCTTACAAAGCAAGGGGAAAAAATGCCATTTAATTAAGAAATTCAAGAGGTATCATGCACGAAACAAATATTAGGAGAAGAAGAAGAGTAATGCATATTTATGAGCTTGAGAAATAAAGTAAAGTATCAGACCATGCAGACAGAAATAGAGTACCTTATAGGTTACGATACAATTGATAGAGCGAAGTAAAGAATGAGTATGTAGACAGTTATAAGTTGGTGATCTAAGAAATAGCATGTGAGTTATGTAGCTTGCGATGAGAAGTTTTGTATCGAGAATCTCAGATCTAGACAGACTACAGGATTTCAGTTTTAAAGAGGATTCGAGGACGAATCCTAATTAAGAGGGAATAATTTGTAACATCCGGTAAACCTGACGAATTATACGGTACCAGAGTCTGACGACTATTACAATTCAGAGGCATAATAATTAATATAAATCATGTTCAAGGAAGTACATGCTCATAAAAGGGCATTTGGGATATTCAGAAGATTCCTTGAAATTTTGAAGCGAAACTTAGTTTATGTTCCACCTCGAATAACCTTTAGTAATCGGGCCATAACTTTTTCATACGATCTTCGATTTTGATTAATTTTATATTGTCGGAAAGCTGAGACCAAGATATACAACTTTAATGCTGGACATTATTGCAAATTAGAATCCTAAATGGGTCAAATATCGTGAGTTCCCTAACAGCAACAGTAAATTTCGGGAAAGGACTAGAAATGGGACATGTGGCAAAATTTCAACCACTCATTTTATCACAAAAAATCAGCCACTTTGCCTATAAATAAGGAACTATTCATAAATCCCTTAAGAGGTGAAAAACGTGAGCTTGATCGAGGAGATGATCTTTAAAATTTTCTTCATTTCCATGAAAACAATGAAGAAATGGTGTTGAGCTCTCAAGTTTTCTTGGTCAAGTAAGTTTCCATTCTCTTTCTATCTTCTCAATTTTCAATTTTTAACAAAGAATATAAAGCCCTAAATTCACACCATTTAAACCCTAGAAATTTGGGATTGCTAAATTGGCTTTAATTTAGTTGTTAGCATGCATTTTGGAGAAGTGTTTTGAGAGTATACGCTTGTAATGTTGAGGATATTATTCTTGGTAATTAATGATTGTGGTTCGTGTTTTGTGTTGGGAAGCGGCCGCTAGTGCGCTGCGGAAAATCAAAAATTACGAAATTATGATGCCGCTATCCCTTTTCCCAAGACCCATTTGTTTTGATTATTCTACAAGCCTAGGCATGTTACTATATATTCTAAGCATAAAAACTCATAAAACATGCAAAGAACATAAACCTAAACATGCTAACTATCATAAGAACTCTAATTAAAATAAAGAAAGAAAAAGTATTACTTGAACCGAAGACTCCTCCAGTCTTCCCTCCAATCTACAAGCTTTTCTCGAACTCGGCAAGCTCTTCCACATTCCAAAGAGCCACCCAAGTGTGTGGCCTCCAAAGGTGCATACACCAAAGCCAAAACTCAATGGCAAGACTACGCCTTGAGTGCAAGGGTGTGGGACACAGAAACTGGACGATGCATGTTGTCCGTCGGGAGTACGGAGTAGCCACGGGGGACTAAACCGGAGAATAATGGAGTCGCCACCCGGTGTGAACCGGGAAAATGAGATTATAGGCCGCACTCACCCCTCGCAAGGGAAGACCTCAAACCGTTGGGTTCGGAATGGTCCCTTACTTATGCCACTTGTAATGAAAGGATTTATGTAATAATTTAATCAGGCTTAAGTAGCACTTATTTCCAAGAGTATCATGCTTCTAAATTCACATGTACAAAATAAAACTTACACCTAAGTTTACATATATTTCACATCTAAGATTGCATGCTTGAAAGTACATCAAATGAGCTACAATCATACAACTTCACTGGCATATTATATTCAAGAAAACACAAGCACACATACTAACCACACAAGCACACATGTGAGCACCTTCTGAAGTGGTACGTGGAATTGTATCCCAAGTACAGACCGTACTACCGTCCATTCGGAATCGGCTACGGAATTTATGTCTGGGTTTCCATCCGATATACCACAAGAAATAATACTCAAATGTTATCATGACATAGGTATATGAATTGTAATACCTTAAACACATTGTATTCATACATGTGGGGATAGCTACTAGGAAAACTATGTATGAAATCTGATGAAAAAGACTCAGTTCAGTGGGTGCGAGTTCGCGTAGCGTTCGAAAACACGTTCGAACGGTAAACAGAAGGTTCGCGTTCGTATAGCATTCGAGAACGCGTTCCAACGGAACCAGACCTGATGCATGATAAGAATAAGAAAGTGCGTGTGCGTTCGCGTAGCGTTTGAAAACACGTTCGAACGGTAAACAGAAGGTTCGCGTTCGTATAGCGTTCTCGAACGCGTTCGAACGGAACCAGACCTAATGCATGATGAGACTAAGAAAGTGCGTGTGCGTTCGCGTAGCGTTCGAGAACGCGTTCGATCGGAACCAAACCTGATGCATGCAACACAAAGAATAAAGACAACAATGTCAAGCTCAGTATGTCCGATTAAACGTATCTTACATTCAACCGAACACACATCAACCGGCACGGCAAAGCATCATGGTAAAGGGCTTTAACCCATCCCCATAGGGGATCTTACAGTGCACTTACTAAGCCCATGCGCTCGATTGAATCATGCAAACAAAGAATTAAAAACAATAATATCAGACTTAGTATGCCCGATTGAACGTATCTTGCATTCAACCGAACACACATCAACCGGCGCGGAAAACATCGTGGTAAAGGGCTTTAACCCCTCCCCATAGGGGATCTTTCATTGCACTTACTAAGCCCATGCGCTCGATTGGCTCATGCATACAAAGAATTAAAAGAAATAATATCAAACGTAGTATGCCCGATTGAACGTATCTTGCATTCAACCGAACACACATCAACCGGCGCGGCAAAGCATCGTGGTAAAGGGCTTTAACCCCTCCCCATAGGGGATCTTTCATTCCACTTACTAAGCCCATGCGCTCGATTGAATCATACATAAATAAGCAACATGCAGAATTCAAGTGACGAAAAATAAATAAACCAAAGCAACACAAAACAAAAGAGGGTACCGTTTACTCAAGCGGTACGTGGAGTTGTATCCCGAGTACAGATCATACTACCGTCCATTCAGAATCGGCTATGAAATTTATGTCCGGATTTCCATCCGATATACCGCGAGAGTTGACACATCTCTCATTTTATTCCACAGCCACAACATACAACATCTCATAATTCATGCATATTTATCTACTCAAGGGCCACAATATGCATTTCAACATGACAATCATGCAAGCAATACTCAATAAATAATACAAATAAAAAAAACAAAAAAAAAACGATTGTGAAAAATACCCTCAGGTCTAACCTTTTTGCCAAGTTTCAGGCTTGCGTTTCACGGACGTCGGAAAGGGTACAACTCCTCAACTTCTCCGGTTCACTGGTTTAGCATCCTAGCTCACTGTTTTGCTGTTTTGCTTGCTGTTCGAACTCCGTTCTGCTACTGTTTGGCCTCTGTTTTGCTGCTCACAGTTCAGGTCACCTGTTTTGACGTTTCCACGGACTGTTCCGAGTTTTTTTTGTGGGTTTTTAGTGTAGTGTTATGTGAATATTTTAAGGATTATGAATGCAGTTTTTATGTTACTATTTTGAGGATTTTTGTGGGTTGTTGTTTCAGTGATATAGGAAGGCTTATGGGGCTGTGTTTTTTGACGTGCGAAGGGCTGCTGTATTGGTGTATTTTTCGGTGATGTGAGGGAAGGAGATGAAGAGAAATTTGTTATATTTTTTGTGTGATATGCATGAATGGAGAGCTTAGAGAGGGGGGTGGGAAATTCTTTGCTTCTTTTTTCTTGTGATGGGCGTAAATTAGCAGAGATGAATGCCTTGGAGAGGTGTGGTTTATAAAGAGAAAGGCTACGGCTTCACCTTGTCTCACAAGGAAGGGATTTTGGCATTAAAAGGAGGATTTGATTCTGTATTCAACAAGGAAATGATTAGATTGAGGGGGGACAAATCTTGGCTAGATTAGGAATGCAAAATATTTAATTTGTTATGATTGATTTTAATTAGGCATGATTATATTTTATGTTTTATTTAATTGGTAAATGGTTTAATTATTTTATTTAATATTTAATTTAATTTCCCATGTGTTTTAAATGTGTTTTATGGGCTTTGGGGGGCTAATTGGGCTGAGGTGCGAGGCTAGCAGCAAAACTAGAAATACCGACTCCGTTCGAACGCCCATTCGAACGCTACACGAACGTCCGTAATCTGCCTGACGTTCGAACAAAGTAACGAACGCAGCACTAACGAAGACAGTGAACTTGTGAAATGAACTTGATGACGTACTTATTCTGAATTTCCCCTTCCGACCTCCGTTTCCCGCAATATCCTTAGCTAAAAAGGTAGTGCCTCCAACTGAGACTCATCATCGGGTTTCACATGCGAAAATGCAATGCCTACAGTCGCCCCCACTTTGATGGGACTTTTACAGTGTGTGGCTTTGAACAATCCTATCAAAGTTATGCAATGTATTTTCACTTACCTGGCTCGGCTGCTGCCTCGAGCTGAGTTGGTGCTGCAGTAGACCTCGATCCTGGGACGCATCCCAATAACTGTAACCGACAACGGGGGCACCTCGACCCTGGGCACCTCGACCCAATACCGCTGACAATAGGGACCTCGCCCTCGAACTGATGATGTAGTGGGCACCTCGACCCGGAACTACAACTGACAACCGTGGCACCTCGACCCTGGGCACTTCGACCCAACACCGCTGACCATAGGGACCTCGCCCTCGAACTGATGATGTAGTGGCACCTCGACCCGGAACTACAACTGACAACGGGGGCACCTCGACCAACAACCGCTGACCATAGGGACCTCGCCCTCGAACTGATGATGTAGTGGGTACCTCGACCCTGGGCACCTCGACCCGGAACTAAACTGACAACGGGGGCCTCGCCCTCAAGCTGATATGGGCCTCGCCCCCGAGCCGACATGATATGGGCCTCGCCCCCAAGCTGATATGGGCCTCGCCCCTTGGGACTCATCCCCAAAACTGAAATTGCGCTGACGCTGCTTGGCTCATTTCTGCCGCTTTCTTCTTTCTTCGAACCTGCGAACACAAAATAAAAACAAACACGAAGAGAATGCAATGTTACGTGTATGCATGAATGATTTTCTTATTCCGTTGGGTTAAGTCTTCTGCTAATTCCCGGGTGACTGCTCGGTCTTCTCTCCCTCAGGCAAAATATTGCTTCAATCTGTCTACGTTGATCGGCTCGGTGAACTCATTCCCCTCCAAGTCTGATAGCTTCACTGCTCTATTTCCCATTACCTTCTGCACTATGTAAGGTCCTTCCCAGTTTGGTCTGAATTTTCCTCTCGGATCTGTCGTCGACGGCCTCGACTGCTTAAGTACCAATCACCTTTTCTGATCTTGGTGGGACGTACTTTCTTGTTGAATTCTCGGGCTAGTCTCTTCTGATACAACTGCATGTGATACAAAGACTTAGTTCTCTTCTCATCCATAGTGCTAACTGATCAAACCTCTGTGCGACCCACTCCTGTTCCTGTAATTCTGCCTCTGCTAATACCCTCATAGACTGTATTTCCACTTCTATTGGTAACACTGCTTCTATTCCATAGACCAAAGAGTAAGGTGTGGCCCCTGTTGCTGTCCTTACTGATGTTCTGTACCCCCACAGAGCATATGGTAGTTTCTCGGCCCAATCTATGCAGCTCTCTGTCATCTTGGCTAAAATCGTCTTTATGGTCTTGTTGGCTGCCTCAACTGCCCCATTTGCCTGCGGCCTGTACGGTGATGACTTGTGGTGGCCTATCCCGTACCTCTGTAATATAGCCTTCGTCTCTCCTTGAAACTGAACTCTGTTGTCTGTCTCTACATGATGCGGCATACCATACCGACAAATGAGGTTCCGAGCTATAAACTTTGCCATCTGTTTTGCTGTAACATTGCGGAATGATTCGGCTTCCTCCCACTTCGAGAAGTAATCTACTGCCACTACTATGAAGAGATGGCCATTCGATGCATTCGGTCGAATTTCTCCAATCATATCAATTCCTCATGCTGAGAAAGGCCACGGCTCTGACAACATGTGCAACTCTGTGTGCGGCAAGTGATTCAAATTACCATGTGCTTGACAATCATGACAGTGCTTTACCATCTTCGCGCAGTCTGTTTCCATGGTTGACCAATAAAAACCTTGTCTCACTATCTTGCGGGACAGATTCAACCCGTTCATGTGCGGACCACATACCTCGGCGTGTATTTCTTCCATTACATGTTGAGCTTCTTCTTTTCTCAAACACTTCAACTGAATACCGTTTGCTTGCCTCTTGTACAGTTCCCCTTTCAAAATCACATACTGGGAAGCCAACTTCTGAATGGCTATTCTGTCTTTTCTGTCTACCCCTTCCGGGAGTTCGCCATGTTCCAAATACCTCTGAATGTCATAATACCAATGTTTACCGTCGTCGACCTCAACTTCCAGAATTCTTTCTATCTCATAAACAGGTCTGCTTACTGTTGTCAGTATCAACCGTCTCATCACTAACTTTTCTGGATTCTCCCAAGTTGCTGCAAGTGTAGCCAATGCGTCTGCCATCTGATTCTCTTTTCTCGGTAAGTGCTGAAACTTACACTCGGAGATAATCTGTGCCAACTTTCTGAGGTGAAAAAGGTAAGGTTTCAACCGTTCTTCTTTCAATTCCCACTCTCCTCGCATCTGCTGGACTACCAACATAGAATCTCCGTAGACTTCCACACTCCCGGCCTTCAAGGCTATCAATGCTGTCAAACCAAAAGCACATGCTTCATACTCGGCCATGTTATTAGTCACTCTGATGTCAACCTCTTGGCTAAAGGCAAGTCTCTCCCTCAGAGGTCACTATCAACGATCCCAATTCCGGCTCCCTGTGTAATTCACGCGCTCCGTCAAAATACATCTTCCATCTCTGAACTGTTATTGCTTGGATCTCTTCGTCTGGAAATTCAAACTTATACTGATCCCCCTCAACAGGTTGCAATGCCAGAAACTCTACTACTGCTCGCCCTTTGTTCACTTTGAGGGTGAGATACTCATGTCAAACTATGTCAGCAATACCAACCATCTGCCCAATTTTCCCACTAGTGAAGGCACCGAATGAAGATACTTCAGAGGATTCTCCTTTGCCACTACTGGTGTATCTTGTATGACTGGACGTAATGTCGCAATTTTCTGGAAGCCCATACCACGGCAAGACCGATCTTCTCAACTTCTTGATACCAAGCCTCATCATACGGGAGCATCTTCTTACTCAGATAATAGACTGCATGTTCTACCCCTGTCTCATCAGCCTGTACCATCATTGCCCCAGTGCTTCTGATTCTATAGCCAAATACAATATCAAAGGTCTGCCCGGTCTCGGAGGTTTCAATACATGAGGCTTTACCAAATACTCTCTGATTTTGTCGAAGGCTGTCTGACACGTTCATTATTCCATCTCACTGGCTGATATTTTCTCAACAGTTTGAAGATAGGCTCACATACTGATGTCAACTTGGCATGAACTGACTGATCTACTAAATCTTTCCCAGAATGCTCTGACTTCTTTTTCTGTCTTCGGTGCAGGCATTTCTGTGATTGCCTTGATCTTTTTGGAGTCTACCTCTATTCCGCCCATTCCCACTGTATGACCAAGCAATTTCCCTGATGTCACCACCAACCAAACACACTTTCTTGGGATTAACCGCAGGTTGTATCTGTCAACTCTCTGAAGGAACCTTTCCAGTGCTTCAATATGCCCAACTCTTGTCTCTGATTTTACCATCATGTCATCCACATACAACCTCAATCTCTTTGTGCATCAAGTCGTGGAAAAGTGTAGTGGCCATCCGCTGATAAGTAGCCCTCCGCATTCTTAAGCCAAATGGCATAACCTTGTAACAATAAGTAACCCCAGTAAACAAATGCAGTCTTATGTTTGTCTTCCTCAGCCATGAGAACCTGATTTAACCTGAAAATCCATCTGCAAATGAATACATAGCAGATAAAGCCGCACTATCAACCAGAACATCTATATGCGGCAGAGGAAAAATCATCTTTCGACAAGCCTTGTTGAGATCTCTGTAGTCTCACACATTCTGACCTTCCCATCTTTCTTCAGGCACCGGTACTATATTAGCCAACCACTCAGGATATTTTACTACTTCCAAGAACCCCACATCTATCTGTTTCTTAACTTCATCTCTGACTTTCTCAGCCCATTCTGGTCTCATCCGTCGGAGTTTCTGTTTACTGGCCTCATATTCGGATAAGTCGGTAATTGTGTGTTGGGCAATGTTTCTGTCTACCCCAGGCATGTCTCATAGGACCAAGCAACACTTTGGCATATCTGACCAACATTTCTTCTAGTTTCTCCCTCTCTTCGGAGGTTACTTCACTTGCAATCAGAATTTCCTTGGGGTTCTCAAGTGTACCCAAGTTAAATGCATAGTTCTGGCTGAACTGATGTCAAATATCTTGATTCATGCAGTGTAAATGGAAATGACTCAGGCAAGTAAGCAAAAGAGATGTCTTTATTATTGGATAATGCGGAAGTACATTCAAAACAAATCAGGAAGGTAAATGTCTTCATCATCTATAGACACTTCTTCCTCTGCAATCAGGTCTTCCTCAGGCTTTTCGTCATCTCCCAGAGTCAGGCTCTCCAACTTCATCAGTTCTTCCTCCAATTCTTTTCTTCTTTCTCCATAATTTCTTCAACTATCAGCTTCTTACCCAACATATCCTGGAAGATCTCAACCCCGGTACCACAATTCCATTAACTTCCACAGGTTCAGCTCCCCTTGATATCCTGAAGCTTTCACAAACCTTCCATCAGTTTCAGACCCTTTTTCTTGACCTTTGGCTTTTCTTCATCAGACTTGTACCCCAAACCCTTCCGAGTAGTCTGTCCTCTGAAATCTGGTAATTTTGAACCCTTACCCGGTTCAAACTTCATTTTCTCCATAATCCTAGCCACCATAGGATCCACCCACTCCTCAAAAGTAGCTGACACCTGAAACCTCATGAAAGGTTGTATCTCCAAGGCAGCCACGGCATTATCTAACTCAGCCCGGATGGTAACAACTTCTCCCTCATACGGGAATTTGATCATCTGATGCAAAGTGGAAGGCACGCCCCCAAGTTTGTGAAACCAAGGCCTTCCCAACAATAAGGCGAAAGTAGCCGGGATGTCTAGTACCGTGAACTCAACCTCATCTTCAATCGGTCCTACCTTGACCACAACCACAAAGGTACCCTCAAATCCCATTTTACTGTCATCATAAGCCTTAATAGTCATACTGGAGGGGTCCAAGTCTGTTGCTTTCATACCCAATCTCGCCATAATTTTTAGCGGGCACACATTGATGGACGAACCGTCATCCACCATCACATATGAAGTTCTCTTGCCCCTCACCTCGCCCTGATAAATAGAGGCCTGTTATGATTTCTCCCCTCTGCTGGGAGTTCATTCTAAGAAAAAAGATATCTGCAAAGCTTCTTTCTGAATTGACCCAACAAACATTGCAGGGGTGGCGGCTCTCCGGTACCACAATCTTGCTCAAGGCTTCAACCATAGCCTGCCTATGCTCCCGAGATGCACATAACAGTTCCCAGATACTCACTTGTGCTCTAGTCTTCCTCAATTGCCTCAGCACTATATCCCCCTCAGTGTTTTCTACAGTCTCAACCACTTCTCTACCATCTGTCAAACTTCTTACCCTTATCTGCCATATCATTGTAAAAACGACCACTGCGCGTCATTCCCCTTACTTCTTCCTCGTCACTGCTAGAGAATCAAGCAAAAAGTTTTTTTTCCTGCTCAGTTTCATCTTCACTAGTATTATCCCAGATTCCCAGGCAAAGGCTAGAGGGTGAAAGGATTTTAGGACAAGGTCTTCTGGGAGGCCAGAATTGATCATGTAGGCTAGTGGTGGTACGGCACGGTAATTGGGTAAGGGGTTTCTATGTGTGTCAGGCTGTTCTGTTTCTGGTCAGGTATTTTCTTGGAGTCTATCAGGTCTTGGATTTCATGGCGGAGTCGGGCACAATTGTCAGTGTCATGGCCCTTTTGTTGGTGAAAGTGACAGTAAAGGCTTAGGTTATAATGTGATGGTAGGGGATGGGTAATGGTTTGTTTCCAAGGGTTTTAAAAGCCCTTGCCTCTTCAGTTTCTCTAGCACCTTTGACAGGGGTCTTCCTAAGTTGGAAAATCTCCGGTTCCGGATAGCGGCAATCTCAGTAGAAACGGGCTTTGTTCCCGATGTTCCCCCAATGGGCCTCTTGTTCAGACCATAAACTTTCTATTCGGCCTCTTCCTCTTCTCTTCAATATCCATGACAGTTTCCCTCAACTGCCGAAAGTCTGCAATCATGGAGGTCATCCTCCTCAACTTGATGTAAATGGAGGGCTTGGTGCCCTTGATAATCATCGTAATCTGATCCTTCTCCGAAGCCTAGTCTGCATGTTCATTGATCTTGGCGAGACCGTTCTCTAACTGATCCATACGGGACACCTCATTATCGAATTCACTCATACTTGTTCTTTTAGTGAGTCTTGTCCCTTCTCTACCCAAACGGTATCTATGATGTCTTTTTGAGACATGGATGGTGTTAACATGATATATGTATGTATGAGGTGCATGAGATGCATGTAACATATATAACATACTAAATCAATTAAACTTTCAAACAAATCGGCCCGTTATCATTTTAGAACCTTTCGGGCTAATTGTCATAAGAGTGAACCCATCCCAGTTTAAATGGCCCCACGAATTCACATCTCATGACAAGGATCCCACCCACTAAATCCAAATGGTAATGTTCCGAACACAAGCACAAAGTGGCCCATCAACACTTAGACGCCTTTGGCCCAATCGTCATGAAATACGTTCTTGTCCCATTTTAAATGGCCCAACAAGCCCATATCCCATGACAAGTGGCCCAAATGAATCCAAACGACAATGTTCCCAAACACAAGCATAGAAGAAAGATAATGCAAACATAACGTAATAATTTCTACAGAATGGCCCATCAACATTTCAGGAGCTTTGGGCCCAATGGACATAAGGTACAAACTCGCCCCAGTTTAAATGGCCCAGCAAGTCCGCATTTCTGACAATGGTCAAACTGCATCCAAATGAGGATGGTCCACTAGCACATACTCAAGGAAATAATTGTTACTTTAACCATACAAACCCGGTCTATGGGTGGGTTCACAAGAGTATAGACAAAGGCTCTCATTGGCGAAGGATGGCCCACAACTAGGTCTCCCCAATCAAGGGTTCGAGCAACCAAGTGAGCGCACCCTTTTTTATACACTAAGGTACGTGCCAATGAGCTATGGTGTGTGACAGACTGTCAAATGGATTTCCCGTTGTAGATTCCCCAGAGGGAAGGTGGAGCGAGGCTCACTTAAAAACCCAAGCCTCTTAGGCTCTTATCACTTGTTGTCAGGAATAAACAACGAGTCCTCCAAATTAGTCCATCACAATAGGCTACAGGTAGATGGCTATATAGGTGCCTTCACAGCTTTTCCTTCTAGAAAGGTAGTGAATGAAGGAAGACACCCAACCATTACCTAGCCTTAAAATGCCTTTGATTAAACCCCCATTTTATCCACTATAGACACGTTCAATTAAAACATAAATCCAAATATTACAAGACAATATTCGGGGCCGATTCTCTATCCCCAGTGGAGTCGCCAGACTGTGGGACACAGAATTTGGACGACGCATACTGTCCCGGGCTCGCGACCTGGTCGGGAGTACGGAGTAGCCACGGGGGACTAAACAGGAGAATAATGGAGTCGCCACCCGGTGTGAACCGGGAAAATGAGATTTAAGGCCGCAATCACCCCTCGCAAGGGAAGACCTCAAACCGTTGGGTTCGGAATGGTCTCTTACTTATGCCACTTGTAATGAAAGGATTTATGTAATAATTTAATCAGGCTTAAGTAGCACTTATTTCCAAGAGTATCATGCTTCTAAATTCACATGTACAAAATAAAACTTACACCTAAGTTTACATATATTTCACATCTAAGATTGCATGCTTGAAAGTACATCAAATGAGCGACAAACATACAACTTCACTGGCATATTATATTCAAGAAAACACAAGCACACATACTAACCACACAAGCACACATGTGAGCACCTTCTCAAGTGGTACGTGGAATTGTATCCCAAGTATAGACCGTACTACCGTCCATTCGGAATCGGCTACAGAATTTATGTCTGGGTTTCCATCCGATATACCACAAGAAATAATACTCAAATGTTATCATGACATAGGTATATGAATTGTAATACCTTAAACACATTATATTCATACATGTGGGGATAGCTACTAGGAAAACTATGTATGAAATCTGATGAAAAGGACTCAGTTCAGTGGGTGCGCGTTCACGTAGCGTTTGAAAACGCGTTCGAACGGTAAACAGAAGGTTCGCGTTCGTATAGCATTCGGGAACGCGTTCGAACAGAACCAGACCTGATGCATGATAAGACTAAGAAAGTGCGTGTGCGTTCGCGTAGCGTTTGAAAACGCGTTCGAATGGTAAACAGAAGGTTCGCGTTCATATAGCGTTCGAGAACATGTTCGAACGGAACCAGACCTGATGCATGATGAGACTAAGAAAGTGCGTGTGCATTCGCGTAGCGTTCGAGAACGCGTTCGAACGGTAAACAAAAGGTCCGCGTTCGTGTAGCATTCGAGAACGCGTTCGAACGGAACCAGACCTGATGCATGCAACACAAAGAATAAAGACAACAATGTCAAGCTCAGGATGTCCGATTAAATGTATCATACATTCAACCGAACATACATCAACCGGTGCGCCAAAACATCATGGTAAAGGGCTTTAACCCCTCCCCGTAGGGGATCTTACATTGCACTTACTAAGCCCATGCGCTCGATTGAATCATGCAAACAAAGAATTAAAAACAATAATATCAGACTTAGTATGCCCGATTGAACGTATCTTGCCTTCAACCGAACACACATCAACCGGCGCGGCAAAGCATCGTGGTAAAGGGCTTTAACCCCTCCCCATAAGGGATTTTTCATTGCACTTACTAAGCCAATGCGCTCGATTGAATCATGCATACAAAGAATTAAAAGCAATAATATCAAACGTAGTATGCCCGATTGAACGTATCTTGCATTCAACGAACACACATCAACCGGCGCGGCAAAGCATCGTGGTAAATTCCTTTAACCCCTCCCCATAGGGGATCTTTCATTCCACTTACTAAGCCCATGTGCTCGATTGAATCATACATAAATAAGCAACATGCAGAATTCAAGTGACGAAAAATAAATAAACCAAAGCAACACAAAACAAAAGAGGGTGCCGTTTACTCAAGCGGTACGTGGAGTTGTATCCCGAGTACAGATCATACTACCGTCCATTCGGAATCGGCTATGAAATTTATGTACGGGTTTCCTTCCGATATACCGCGAGAGTTGACACATCTCTCATTTTATTCCACAACCACAACATACAACATCTCATAATTCATGCATATTTATCTACTCAAGGGCCACAACATGCATTTCAACATGACAATCATGCAAGCAATACTCAATAAATAATACAAATAAAAAAAACAAAAAAAAAACGAGTGTGAAAAATACCATCAGGTCTAACCTTTTTGCCAACTTTCGGCCTTGCGTTTCACGGAAGTCGGAAATGGTACAGCTCATCAACTTCTCCGGTTCACTGGTTTAGCATCCTAGCTCACTGTTTTGGTATTTTGATTGCTGTTCGAACTCCGTTCTGCTACTGTTTGGCCTCTGTTTTGCTGCTCACTGTTCAGGTCACCTGTTTTGACGTTTCCACGGTTTGTTTCGAGTTTTTTTGTGGGTTTTTAGTGTAGTCTTGTGTGATTATTTTAAGGATTATGAATGCAGTTTTTATGTTACTGTTTTGAGGATTTTTGTGGGTTGTTGTTTCGGTGATATATGAAGGTTTATGTGGCTGTGTTTTGACGTGCGAAGGGCTGCTGTATTGGTGTATTTTTCGGTGATGTGAGGGAAGAAGATGAAGTGAAATTTGTTATATTTTTTGTGTGATATGCGTGAATGGAGAGCTTGGAGAGGGGGATTGGAAATTCTTTGCTTCTTTTTTCTTGTGATGGGCGTAAATTAGCAGAGATGAATGCCTTGGAGAGGTGTGGTTTATATAGAGAAAGGCTAGGGCTTCACCTTGTCTCACAAGGAAGGGATTTTGGCATTAAAAGGAGGATTTGATTTGGTATTCAACAAGGAAATGATTAGATTGAGGGGGGACAAATCTTGGCTAGATTAGGAATGCAAAATATTTAATTTGTTATGATTGATTTTAATTAGGCATGATTATATTTTATGTTTTATTTAATTAGTAAATGGTTTAATTATTTATTTAATATTTAATTTAATTTCCCATGTGTTTTAAATGTGTTTTATGGGCTTTGGGGGGCTAATTGGGCTGGGGTACGAGGCTAGCAGCAAAACCAGAAATACCGACTCCGTTCGAATGCCCATTCGAACGCTACACGAACGTCCGCAATCTGCCTGACGTTCGAACGAAGTAACGAATGCAGCACTAACGAAGACAGTGAACTTGTGAAATGAACTTGATGACGTACTTATTCTGAATTTCCCCTTCCGACCTCCATTTCCCGCAATATCCTTAGCTAAAAAGGTAGTGCCTCCAACTGAGACTCATCATCGGGTTTCACATGCGAAAATGCAATGCCTACAATGGGTATTTTGCCCTTGGTGCTAGCCTAGGCAAATACCTCAAAACTTTTAACTCGAGGTTCCTCTAGTCAATTAGACTTAAGGATCCTCAAAATCAGTGGCTTACACTTAAACTTTAGAGTTGCTCACTTATATAAACCCAAGATATGAAAGGTTTGGTCCAAAAATTTGTGAAGAATTCTTTCGGTTTATATAGGTACTCCAAAGACAACAAAATTAATTAAGAATCCGATGTGGGATAAATGCTAATTTAATCTTAGCCATTGGATCTTAATTTAGTGGTTTAATGAGATTATAAAACCCTAATAAGAGTTTGAGCAGAATTGGAATTCAAAACAAATAACAAATTAAAAAAAATTTACTATTCACGTTTTATTTATTTATTTATTCCAATTCCCAAAGTGCCCATATCGCCATTCACCAATCCCTAAGGCACTATGGAACCTCATAAATGATCTGTTAAATAATTTAACACATTGAATCATTTATGAACAATTCCTACAACAATCATATACGCTGTTAAATTTGTACTGTGCACTGTTAACCATTGATTTCGACTTTGTTGTATTTGACCTTTTGGGTTCCCCTCAAGTTGGACATGAAATGAATCATGATAATTTAATCGAACATAAATTATCCTCCCATCAGATGGTCGTTCGATTTCAATGACCAAGGTTGACATCTAGCAACATGCCAAGGCCCCCAAATGAGAAGGAAAGATATATATACCCATTTTGTATGCGATTTACATATGATACGGTCCCTCGCCTCACTATATCCCGACCGTTTGACCTAGGGTATGGAAAATGTCTACCCATATAGTAAAAGGTATGATGTTAATGGTGTCATGAATCGTGCTAACCCAAGAATCTCACATGATTCTTCCGCTGCGGCCACAGTCTCAAGCACTGATAACACATATCAATACATGAAAGTTCTCACAGACACATGGGATAAACACTCCATGTGAAAACTTTCAACGGTCAGTTCGATGGACACGAGCAACTCATGCATCCATGTGATACACCAAGCGGATGGATCTCTGCTAGTAGCCTATGAGATCGGCTACCCCACTTAAGGGCGGATCATATCATCATGCTAGTCTCTCCGCTTTGTGAACGCCCAGATTATTCACAAAACTATGACTAGGAACGTTTAAGAGTAATGATTCTCATAAGGCGTGGAAGCCATCATCTTATTACTCCAAGGGCTTTATTACAGTGTTTGATGATTAATATAATTTATGTAAGACACGTATAATAAAGATTGCCATTTTATTAATTAATGAAAATATTACAAATACATGTACATATAGCCCATCCACAAGTTGGGTATAAGACATATCCCTAACAATCTCCAACTTGCACTATAGCCAACTAGTATGAATCTGGACAACATACTCATGTGTGTGCCTATCATGTTTTTGTTGAGTCAGCCTTTTAGTCAGAGAATCTGCAAGATTATCTTCTGTGGGTATTTTCTCTATAATAACTTCTTTTCTCTCAACAATCTCCCTGATGAGATGAAATCGCCTGAGTACATGCTTGGATTTCTAGTGGGATCTTGGTTCCTTTGATTGAGCAATGGTGCCCGTGTTGTCACAGTACATCGTGACGCCATTCTTTTTCGTGGGAAGCACTTACAGCTCTGTGATGAACTTCTTTATCCAGACTGCTTCTTTAGCTGCCTCAGATGCTGCAATATTCTCGGCTTCAGTGGTGGAGTCCGCTGTAGTTGACTACTTTGAGCTTTTCCAACTGACAACACTGCCATTCAAAGTAAACAAATATCCTATTTGCGATCTGATGTCATCACTATCAGTCTGAAAGCTCGCATCGCAGTAACCAATGACTTTCATCTCAGAACAATCTCCGTATGTCAAGAATATATCCATAGTTCTTCTCAGATACTTGAGGATTGTTTTGAGAAAGTCCTAACAACCTCTTAGATCTATTACTGTAGATCTTAATGCCAATGATATAGGCTGCTTCTCCCAAATATTTCATGGAGAAATTCTGAGATAACCATTGCTTGGTGGCTTGCATTATGGGAATATCATTCCCGATGATTAATAAGTCATCGACATATAATACAAGAAATATAACAGCACTCCCACTACTTTTCCTGTAAACACAAGGCTCGTCTACATTTTTGATGAAGTCAAATTCTTTGATTGTCTCATCAAATTGTATATTCCAACTTCTGGAGGCTTGCTTGAGTCCATAAATGGATCGTTTAAGCTTGCATACTTTATTATGATCATCCTTAAATGCAAACCCCTCAGGTTGTGTCATATAGACTTCCTCTACGAGGTTCCCATTAAGGAAAGCTGTTTTGACATCTATCTGCCAAATCTCATAATCAAAGTGTGCACCTAGTGCCAGTAAAATTCGAATGGACTTTATCATTGCAACATGCGAGAAGGTTTCGTTATAGTCAATTCCTTGGATTTTTATCTATAACCTTTCGCCACCAACCTAGCCTTATAGGTTTGGATGTTTCCTTCTGCATCAGTTTTACGCTTGTAAATCCACTTGCAGCCTATGGGTTTTATCCCTTTAGGTGCATTCACCAAGTCCCAGAGTTGATTCTGATACATAGAGTCTATTTCGGATTTCATGGCCTCAAGCCACTTGACTGAATCAATGTCACGCATTGCTTCGTCATAACTGGTGGGATTCTCATTATCAATGACCTGACCATGTTCCTTATCAATAGGGAAACCATATCTTTCAGGCTCATATCTTTCCCTACCAGACCTTCTAAGTTCATAACCTTGTGGTTATTCCGTCACTGCCCTTTTGAGGGGCCTGGGGTTTAGTTCTATGTTAGTTTGTTCTTCTCGTACCTCATCGAGGTCAAGTCTACTCCCACTATATTTCTTGAGAAGGAATTCATTCTCTAGAAATTTAGCATTTTGTGAGACAAATGTTCTTTGTTCATTTGGGACGTAGAACACGTATGCTCTTGAGTTTAAGGCATATCCTACAAACTTACATTTAACTGCCCTATCATCCAATTTTTTAGTTTGTGTGAGCTTAACATATGCGTCACATCCCCAAACTCTTAGATAACTAAGACTAGGACGTTTCCAAGACCATAACTCATATGGTGTTTGACTAACAGTCTTGGAAGGAACTTGGTTTAGTAGTAGTGTTGCAGTTTCTAAAGCAAGACCCCAAAATGAAAGAGGTAGATCCGTGCCTGGCATCATTGATCGAACCATATCTAATAATGTCTGATTTCTCCTTTCGAAAACCCCATTATGCTGTGGAGTTCCCGGAGGAGTCCACTGGGAAACAATGCCATTTTCTCTCAAGTAATCTTGAAATGCGTCGCTTAAGTATTCACCACCTCGATTAGACCTTAGTGACTTAATACTTTTATTTAGGGGTGAACACAATTTCGGGTCAAACCGCGAACCGCATCGAACCGCACCGCACCGAACCGAACCGCGCGGTTTGAAAAAATATTAAAAATAATTTTGAACCGCACCGAATCGAACCGCAAATTTCGGGTCGGTGTGCGGTTTTGACCCATGTCAAACCGCAAACCGCCCAAACCGCATATTTTGACTCGAACCGCGACCCGAACCGCCTAAACCGCCGACCCGCGTACAAATTAAATATTATTTTATATTTTTCTTCTTCTTTAACTATGAAAATTAAGATATTTAATGATCATATAACAATATGTAATGAATAAATGAAAATTATGTAATTTTTTCTTCAATTATAATGTGAAAACACACAAAATTTCTTTAAAAAATTTATAATCCAAACCGCTGACCCGAACCGCCCAAACCGCTAAACCGCCAACCCGAACCGCCGCGGTTTTCCTTATCAAATTTGCGGTTTCGTTTTCTAATTTCTCAAACCGCCAACCCGCGCGGTTTGAAGTAAAAAACGAAAAAATCGCCCCGAACCGCACCGCGAACACCCCTACTTTTATTAAGCTGGTTTTCTACTTCAGCTTTGAAGTCTTTGAATTTATCAAAGGCTTCAAATTTGTACCACATAAGGTACACATACCCATATCACGAGTGATCATCGATAAAGGTAATGAAGTTGGAGAATCCACCTTTATCGGTGACTGACATTGGTCCGCATACATCAGAGTGTATGAGTTCTAATGTCTCCGCTGCACGCTGTCATTTACCTTTGAAGGGTAATTTGGTCATTTTTCCAAATAAACAAGACTCACAAGTTCCATAAGGTTCATATTTAAAGGGTCTGAAATGCCCATCCTTATGTAGCTTAGTTAATCTTGTTTCATGGATATGACCTAAGCGACTGTGCCATAGAAGTGATTCATTGAGATTATTCGATTTAACGTTGTATATATTAGAGGTTGAACATTCTTTGTTAGTTTGTAAGACATAGATACCATTATTCAAAAACTATCTCCATATTTTATTTCATTGAAATAAATAGAACATTCATTACAACTTATTAGGCATGAAAAGCCTTTTATTACATAAATAAGAAATTGAAATGATGTTATTTACTAGAGAAGGTACATAAACACAATCTTCTAAGTCTAAAACTAAACCATTCGGAAAAACTAATGAATAAGTCCCCACGCATAATGCAGCAAGTTTTGCTCCATTACCCATGCGTAAGTCAACCTCCCCATGACGGAGTCTCCTACTATTTCTCAGGCCCTGCACATTGTTACACAAGTGATTCCCACAACCGATGTCAAGCACCCAAGTAGAAGGTTCAGAGTTTTGAGAATATAGTTCAATCATATACAACATACCTGAAGCATTGGGCTTCTTGGCCTCTTGGGCTTCCCTAGCTTCATTGGCTTTCAAGGATCTACAGTCTTTCTTCCAATGACCCTTCTTTCCACAAAAGAAACATTTCCCCTTTCCATTTTTCTTCTCCACATTACCATTGGGCTTTAGGTGATCTGGAGCCTTGGCCTTGCCTTTATTTTTCTTTGGGCCTCGTGGCTTCAGGTCCGTACCCGTAAGCATGATGGAGGTTTTAATCTCCGGTTTCAAGTCCTTCTCTGCTTGCTTTATCAGATTGTGCCATTCTGCTAAAGTAGCTTCTTTATTAGACAGATGAAACTGCATAATAAAGTTAGAGAAGTCTTTTGGTAAGGACTGAAGAATTAGATCGTGGCCTATCTCATGATCCATGATGAACCCGAGGTTGGCCAATTTTTCAATGTGTCCAATCATCTTAAGCACATGTCCATTAACAGATCCTTCCAATCATCTCACGATATAAACGGAAGTTGCATACAACTCCTTCAAGTGAAAGATGATGGTTTGAGCATCCATATCTTCGTGGGCTTTCTGAAGTTCGTCCGATATAGAGCCAAGCATTATGCAAAATGCGTGGTCATCATCATCGACGTGTTTCTTCCAAGAATCAAATGTATTTTGGTCAGCATCTTCTGCAGGTTAAGGGGGAAATGGTCTTTCAAGAACATAGAAAATCTTTTCTTGTCTTAAGATAATTTTAAGGTTTCTAAACCAGTAATTATAGTTGTCCCCTTTAAGCTTATGCTCATCAAGGATGGAACGAAGTGATATTCTATTTGCCATTTGAATGTTTGTGAAATATTTTAACCCACCTGTTAAGAGAGAATGTTAAAATTAGGAATATGTTTTCGTTAATATTTCATAATAACATGGGCTTTTAATATTATGAAGTTGCTCCCACTCAATTGTTTTAAAATATTAAGCAAATCGCATCAACCCCAATATAATGGATTTCTTATGGGTAAGGATCCCATTATCATCATTTCACAACTCCGACTAGGACCGGTCGTTATAAAATATGATAATTAGGTAGGTTCCCAACCAATTTATGATATAAATCACAATTCCTTGATCAATGGGTTGGGCAATCAAACATGCCATAGCTTATGCTAGTCCTTGTGGACACCCAATCTTTGCCATTAAGTTATAAGACCACACCTAAGGGTCGCTATGTCTTATGACTCAGAAAAGTCAAACCATTGTCAATAGTACGATTTAGGGACAAATTGGTATTGGTCAGTCTGGTAAAGCCTAGTCCTGCCAATACGGTTTAAGCCATTTGGGTCTATACTTTACAATGGGAGGCAAATTTTAGACTTAAATTATTATTGAGGATTTTAGTAAGTTTAAGTGAATAACTGTCAAATGGATTCCTCAATTGAAAATGCCCCAGAGGGAGGGTGGAGCGAACTCTTTTAAATACCCTTACCTCTTAGGCTCTTACTGCATTGTTGACAGGAATAAATAATAGATCCTCCAAATTAGTCCAACACTTTAAATATGCTTTAAGGTAAGCTTTGAGTAAATGATTATCTAGATGTCTTCACAACTTTTCCTTTTGGCTATAAAAAGGTAGTGAGTGAAAGAAGACACCAAATCATTATCTCACTCTAGTAATACCTTTGGTTAAATTAACTTTAGTTTGGAAAGTTTTATTAACGCCTTGGTCCCACCCCACTTGTATCTTTTATATTGTCTTTTATTATAAACAAGTGATTTATATTTATTAGCCTTAAAGGTAATAAATCTCTAAGTTCATCACGAAATAATTACTTAGCTAAGAGATAAACAATACACTATCTATTTCCTTAGAAAGTCTCTAGATGTTTGCACCCTTAAATAATCATGCCAATTCTAATCATACATAGAATCATCAAGCATATGAGTTTTAATATGTTGGAATTATTTTAGGCATTAAATAACTTTGATTAATATTTAATTATGATATTGCTTTTTATTTTAATCAAATAAATTGACTATTCACGTTTTTTTACAGATGCGTGAACATTACATGCAATTTCACAATTCAAATCTTGACCAAATCATGCAAAACTTGTGCCTAAAATTAAGTTCAGGGTGTTAGCTTTCCAACGAGATTTTACACACCCATTTCGAGTTCAAATGAGAGAGAACTAATCAAAAAAACAAATGGCACTCTGATACCACTGTTGGGAAGCGGCCGCGAGTGCACAGCGGAAAATCAAAAATTACGAAATTATGATGCCGCTATCCCTTCACCCAAGACCCATTTTTTTTTATTATTCTACAAGCCTAGTCATGTTACTATATATTCTAAGCATAAAAACTCATAAAACATGCAAAGAACATAAACATAAACATGCTAACTATCATAAGAACTCTAATTAAAATAAAGAAAGAAAAAGACTTACTTGAACTGAAGACTCCTGTAGTCCTCCCTCCAATCTACAAGCTTTTCTCGAACTCAGTAAGCTCTTCCACGTTTCAAAGATCCACCCAAGTGTGTGGCCTCCAAAGGTGCACACACCAAAGCCAAAACTCAACGGCAAAACTACGCCTTGAGTGCACGGGTATTTTGCCCTTGGTGCTAGCCTAGGCAAATACCTCAAAACTTTTAACTTGAGATTCCTCTAGTCAATTAGACTTAAGGATCCTCAAAATTAGTGGCTTAGTCTTAAACTTTAGAGTTGCCTCACTTATATAAACCCCAAATATGAAAGGTTTTTGTGTAAAAATTTGTAAAGAATTCTTTGGGTTTATATAGGTGATCCAAAGACAACAAAATTAATTAAGAATCTGATGTGGGATAAATGCTAATTTAATCTTAGCCATTGGATCTTAATTTAGTGGTTTAATGAGATTATAAAACCCTAATAAGAGTTTGGGATGAATTGGAATTCAAAACAAATAACAAATAAAAAAAATAAAAAAATGAAGCGCCATATGTGCTTTTCCTTTATTTATTTATTTATTTATTTATTCCAATTCCCAAAGTGCCCTTATCGTCATTCACCAATCCCTAAGCCACTATGGAACCTCATAAATGATCTGTTCAATAATTAAACACATTGAACCATTTATGAACAATTCCTACAGCAATCATATATATTGTTAATTTGTACTGTGCACTGTTAACCATTGATTTCGACTTTGTTGTGTGTGACCTTTTGGGTCCCCTCAAGTTGGACATGAAATGAATCGTGATAATTTAATCGAACATAAATTATCCTCCGATCAGATGGTCGTTCGATTTCAATGACCAAGGTTGACATCTAGCAACATGCCAAGGCCCCCAAATGAGAAGGAAAGATATATATACCCATTTTGTATGCGATGTACATATGATACGGTCCATCGCCTCCTTGTATCCCCACCGTTTGACCTAGGGTATGGAAAGTGTCTACCCATATAGTCAAATGTATGATGTTAATAGTGTCATGAATCGTGCTAACCCAAGAATCTCACATGATTCTTCCGCTGCGGCCACAGTCTCAAGCACTGATAATACATATCAACCCGCGAACTGGAATACTACTCTTATAAGAAAATATTATCCAAGAGAGTGGCGATTCTTTATTGTATCTTTACAAACTTCATGTGTTTCAACAAATGACTCAATCATACCTTTATGACCGGATCTTTTGAACCGGGGAATGAGAATGTCAAAGTTATTTGATCCACACATAAGATTGTAAGGACCTCAAGTCTAAGGACTAGTCATACAATCGATACATGAAAGTTCTCACAGACACATGGGATAAACACTCCATGTGAAAACTTTCGGCGGTCATTTCGATGGACACGAGCAACTCATGTATCCATGTTATACACCAAGCGGATGGATCTCCGCTAGTAGCCTATGAGATCGGCTACCCCACTTAAGGGCGGATCATATCATCATGCTAGTCTCTCCGCTTTGTGAACGCCCAGATTATTCACAAAACTATGACTAGGAACATTTAAGAGTAATGATTTCATAAGACGTGAAAACCATCATCTTATTACTCCAAGGGCTTTATTACAGTGTTTGATGATTCATATAATTTATGTAAGACACGTATAATAAAGATTGTCATTTTATTAATTAATGAAAATATTACAAATACATGTACATATAGCCCATCCATAAGTTGGGTATAGGTAATATCCCTAACATTTTGTTGATGATATTAGATGAGTTTTGAAGTTTGGAAGAGTGTTCAAGTTTTGGTGATGCATTGAGTAAACTAGGTAATGAGAAGCAAGTTAGCAACCTGGAAAAACAGTACGCGTCGCGAAGCCCAATGGGTCTGTGTCGCGACGCGTACTGGAAAGGTTTGATAGATTCATTTCTAGATTGATTGCGTAACGACGCGTAAGGCTCTACGTCACGACAAGAATACCAAAATTTCTCCAAATTGATTTTTATTCATTCCAGATCCACCCTAGCGTGTTAGAGGCCACTCTAAGAGACTCGTATTGGTTTGTACTCATATAGTACTTCATGATATAAGTATGAGATGCTTGGAGGTGATAGTAAGTGTTTAAATGCATAACTTAGTGTAATCTCGAAATATATCCACGACTTATATTATAACCAATTTTACCGATTATAAATTATCGGCAAGAATCTCATGTTCATTGACAAAGCGAAATAGTTCCAGCCAGGCTCCAAAATCTGTGAGTGGACACTTCTCTTTTCAAGTTGATTTTTCTTATTGATTTATTTATTTATTCTTTATGAATTGATACTCATGTTTTCTAGCACATAGGGCGTTAGCCATATTTGATTTCAGTTTCATGTTAAATGTAGTGTTTTATACAGTTTTGAAATTTATAGCATGAATTTTTACATTTTTCGAGGCATATGGCAAAAAACCCACCTTAGTATATAACTTGATTCAGATACGAAATTGACAGATAGCACATGTGCACATGTAGAGGACTGGGGGGATGACGATACATAACACCCCCAGATCCTAGTTCAAGACTAGGGATGACAGATGCACATAGATCCTAGTTTCAAATTTTAGAGGGTAGCGTAGATCCGCGCCTCCAGTTCTAGTTTAGTGGCTTGGGGGACGACGATACATAACTCCCCAAGACCGCTAGTTTGAGAGATATGAGTGGAATGCTTTGGAGGACGACGATACATAATGCCCAAAAGTCATGGATTTGTACTCCTGGCTCGGGTTAGGCATATGAGGGGACAACGATACGTAACACCCATATACGTCAAGTTTTTCAGAGACAGATCAGTTTTTAGATATCAGGTTTTCAGAAAATAGTCTTCAGAGATCAGATATTAGAAACAGTTTTCAGAAAACAGACATTTCAGAAATAATTTTCAGAACAGATCTTTCAGTTATAAGTTTACAGAACCAGACTTTCAAAAGCAGATTTCAGAAAAGTTAAGTTTTATAAAAGGGATTCCAGACAAGATTTTTTGAAAATAGTTCAGAGTTTTCAGACAAGCAAAAGGGTTTTCATTATAGTATTTCAGTTTTTATTTTAAATCATCCACTCACTTAGATCGTTCAAACGGTCTAACCCCCCCACTCCCAGTTTCTTTGTTTTGCAGGATACCCGGAGGACGCACATGAGAGGATGGATACTGATGGTAGTCACTAGAGGGTCTGAGTCCACCAGATTGAGTACAGTTGAGTCAGAGTCATGTAAAGTCATGCATTTTGCATGTTGTATAGTAAAGATTTCATATTTAATATGTTTAAGTTTTATTGTCAGGGTTGTATTTTAAAGAAGTATTGAGTACATGACATGAGTAAAATAGTGCTTATACGTCAAAAATGAGTTTGGGAAATGGTCTCATGTTTGAGCTATAATTGAGATGTGTTAATAGTGATGTATTCAGTCATTAAGTCAGAGGCTCAGGGGGATAGGATAGCCTATTCCCTGTCGGTGGCATCTCCGAGATCGAGGATGTTACATTTTATTCCTAGGTTCACTTCAAACATTTACACAGCACCAAGAGTTTTATCCCCAGGTTCACTTTTAAACCTTTAAACAAATCCACTATTGTGATTATTCCCACTCAACATGGGATTTCACAACCATAAGTGTTTAAGATAAAAAGATTTACAACTCAACTTGGGTACTCACAACAGATAAAGAAGGTTAAAGGTGTGAGTTTCTAACACAAGTAATTCCAAACACACTAAATGAGTATAAAGATGTAGTGTGTGAACTTTGATGATCAAGAGAGTGTATTATGAAAAAGATTAAAGAAAGTCTATGTTTTTGCTTTGTAAAAAAATATATGAAGGTGTTAGAATTATGCAAAAATGAAATGAGCATTAAATTTATAGTGAAAGTGAAAACTTCCCCAACTCCATGTCCTGAGACCGTTATGTTAGTCTACAGTTGCCAGTATGCCGGTTCTGCTATTCAAAATTATATATTCAGAATATAACCATTCAGTATAAAGCGTATGACCTACCAGATTATTGACTGGTTTGGACTAGATCAGTTCTAGTAGCTGTGTAAACACTAGACTGACCGATATGTGAGACCGGTATGGAGTAGCTCGGTTTCAGAGAGTGTGCAAAGCTGCCCAAAGCAGAGTAGGGACATCGATATGTCGGTTCAGGGGCCAGTGTGGCGGTCACAATATAGAAATACGGGTTTTGAAGATTAAAACAAAATGCACATGACCCAAAAATAGTTTAAGAATTTGTATAAGTTTTATGGGCTTAGAATACTTGAATTATTCACTCACTTACATTGAGAGCCCTAAGCTATAAAAATTCACTTGATTTTTTCATTTGACCTCTTGAGTATTCACTTTCATTTGCTTTGACATCTTTTTGTATGCTCGCGAAAGCATGTCGATATCCTAACTTTGCATTATCAAAATCCTTCATCGAGTACATTGGCGGTTACACATCTTAGTGACCAAGCCATCAAGAAAGTTCGTAAGTGATCTATTTTCCATTGATCATTTTCTTTCTCGGCTATTATTTCATTTTTATTTCCACTAATCTTTACTTCATTTCCCTATATCTTTAGATCTTTTCTGCATCATGTCGACTTGTTTGGATGTATATGTTAGGGTTGGTGCTCGGAGTGCCAATCCGGATTGTATTTATGACCGATTCATAAATATGAGCAATTCAATTTTCCATAATATTACTAATTTAATTGTAGCACCATTGTCTTTTATACACTTATTCGATCTAATTACGATTAGATATCTGATTAATTTTAGATCGAAACTAAATCCGGTTTAGTGATACGTGTATATTATACAATGACCCTAGGATTTACAATTTAGTGTGCAGTTACAATGTAGTTTGTAATTGACATTGGGAAGCGCACTATAAGATGTATATCCTTAAATAAAGTTTCTGGTCAAGATTTACTAACACGGGTCGGTAGGTAAAATTCTTTGAGACCAGTACCTGTCGTATATCGTGACTTGGTCCGATGGTTTATCCCAGTGAACCATGAGTCTAGGGAGACTCATACAGACATGTAGGTCTTTATTTGATAAGACATTGAACGACTCATTGTAGGTTTCCTAATAGATGGTACACCAACGTCAATATGAAGCTTCTCGAGTTGAGCGAACATAATGATCATTCGACTTGAGATACCACAGTGGGATATATGAGTTATCCTCCACACTTTGATGGCAGTCACGTCAACGATCTATTCATGATCAGACATCCGCCTGTTCATTGGGTATGGACTGATGCTCATGATATCTAGTGCGTATCAAGATAGGATTCGTCAGTCCTGTGTACAGGGCATAAGCGTCCAACACGTGTTTACGATCTAGTAAATCCATGGTCGTGGTATAACTTCGGAAATCAGTTCCGAGTGTTATTTAGAGATCGTAAATTTAAAGTCGACTGTATTATACCAAACATATTTGACATTTTCATCTATATCCCATGTATAATATAGATAGCCTGTGACAGAGGGATTATACGTATGCAATGAGATTATCTGTGGTCGTCATAATCCATGAGTGGGTGGATTATGGACATGAAATTGGATTTAGTGACGGATAAACCTAAACTTAGAGAGTCCCACAATATGAAGTGTACTCATTGAGCACTTAGGCAACTCGATACGAATAATATGGATTATTCATAATACTTCACCGGATTAAATGAGTTAACTCGGATCGTTTAATCGATTAAACGACAACACATGCATTATGGGATTTTGTCCGATAATAATTACTATGTATTTGTATCTGATACATAATACGATTAGATACACATTAATTATTCATCAAATGAGATTTTGACACATTCCATAAATAAATGTATTTGTTATTTATTGTAAATAAAAATACATATATAATAATAATTACATTAATTAATTATTTGGATATTTAATTGTTAAATATTTGAATTATTAATTAATAAACTTTTTCCATAAATGTTATGGAATTTTTCCAATTATTATTGGTCAATATGGAATGAATAAATTAAACTAAATGTGTGCAATTCTGATTTGATTTTAATTTGATTAAAATGGAAAAATGACAAAAATGCCCCCACACCTTGTCAAAGTCGGTCATTCATTAAATAAAAAAGAAAATTTTTTCTTCTTCATCCATCCATCACCATTGCTGAATACACAAAGAAATAAATGGGTTTGAAAATTGTTTCACTATTCCTCGAAGAATTGAAGGAAAATCAAAGAAAAAAGCTTAGGAAAACAAGGATTAAAGGTAATTCTTCAACTCCTTAACCTTAGAAATTTGATTTCTTATTTTTTTGATGATTTAGAAATGTTCTAGGTTTTCTTCAAATCTGAAAAATTTGGGGCTTTGTGGTTTTGTGGATGGATTGGAAGCTTGGATGCATGTGTGAAGTGTATTTGGTAAATATTATTGTAATATTGGGCCAAAATAATCAATTGTTGATGAGTTGCTATTCTAGAGTGTTGTGACCACTCTTATGGCATCTAGAATTTTTCTTGGGTTGTTCATATGCGGTGACTTTAGTTGGTGTCTTGATTAATTAGATTAATCTTGAAATTGTTGGATTAAAGCATGACAATTTGGTAAATTTGTGTTCTGGATTAGATATGGATTTTTCAGTGCATATGTTGATGTATTTGATGTTATATTAATGTAATGGATGTGTTTTGGGAGTTGGAACAATTTCCGGAAAGTGTTTCCGAGTTGAAATTAGCGAAAACGTTCAAAAATGGCGTTACCGGTTGACTTTTGAGTCAATCGGGTGACGGCTGCCCAAACAGTGAATCCATCACTGTTCGGGGGCTGACCTGGGCAGTCCCCATAAGTTTTGGGTGGTCGGTTCAGTCAAAAATGTATTTTCACCATTTTACGGAAAAATGGTTTTCGAAAAGTTTCGCGAGGTTTCAACCTTATTTATATCAATATTTGATATTAACTAAATAGGTTTATGTTAAATATGAATAAAGTATTCATATTAGATATTGAATAATTTTTTGGTATTTTGAAAAAGTTTTAAAATACGATTTCGCTCGAACTGCGTTTCCGCTGCGCCCATCGCCCGAATTGTGCTTCCGCTGCGCCCATCGCCCAAAAACCCCAACAAAAATGGTATCAAATCAGGTCTGTTGCTTCATCCATTACATTATTCATGCTTGATATTTGATAATTAATCCAATTTTAATGTTCGCACATGCTTGTGATCTATATATGTTTCTTGACTTTTCGATTTTATGCTAATGGAAATGTAACGGAAATTTAATTGTTAAATTAAGTTAATTTTTCTATAGGTAGAATTGAATTGTTTAGAAAATGATTTAGATTAAAATTCTACAATTGATATAGAGTGTAGATTTTTGAGGAAAATCCCCGCTTAGAAATAAGGCTGTAAAGTGACGTGTATTGGATACATGTTTCTTGGTCCGTCTTGTCAGTGCGGTTTTTGGGTATCTTTTTATAACTGCATCCGAGATCGTGCCAAAGCTGTGAGGGTGTAGGTTATAAGATTATTATACATACCGGTTGTATATTGATACTGGACAAATTCAAGTGAAAATGGAAATCCTGAACGTGCCAAAGCTGTCAAGACTACATCGGTAGCTTGAGTTTGTCATTGACAAGTGAAGCCTTGATACGCCTCCTTGTGAACGTGCCAAAGCTGTCACAACGAGAAATGGTCAGGACCAAAATCAGGAGTCACTGGTGAGTGATTGACAAAGAGTTGTTTACCTAATGAATATATGTAGGCGAGATCGTGCCAAAGCTGTGAGTCGAAATATATTCATGGGATCATACTCTCACTATGGAATTCGATTTAATTATTGAATTCCCGTTGTCTGTTGGGGATTACGATATTACGTAAAGCAGTGGGAGACACTGCTGGGTTAAAAAAATCCATAACTTAAGCAGTGTGTAATTTTATGGAATTTACTACTTTCGTTTTCCTTTTATTCTCTATTGTTTATCGGATTATACTTCTAATCCACTGCATGCTTATTACTAGAATAGGTTTTCTGACTTTACTTATGGTTGCGTAGTTCTAGAATAGGTTCTAGAAAGACAGTAGACTTAGATATTGTTAGATTAGTTGAAACCATCGGGAACTGTTGTTCTGATTTTCTTGAAAATCAAGATGGTTAGTGACTTAGTTTCTAAGTCACGATTAGGTAATCTAAATAGATTTCTGCTTTAGGATATAACTGTCTAGAAAGGATAGTTTCTTATGCAGTAAGAATTGACTTGAATAGTTCATGTCTCGAGATTCTTGACCGGTATTAAGAAAACTCATTTGGTATTTGTTTATGTTTTAATGATGTTTCTTTGCTTTTAGTGACTTTTAGAAGTCACGTGTTTGACACAGTTTTCTAATCAATTATTTGCAATTGTTGTGAATAATTGAACGCAAATTATAAAGCATAAGAAAAGAGATGCGTATAGTTGTGTATACAGAATATCGATTCTCATAATACGACAACTGTAGGTATTGGATACCGGATCTCTCGTCTAGTTATTTAAAATAATGTTTAATAACTGTTTTGATATTTGATATCAGAACTTGTGACTATTGGATAGTTACTTGTTTTGTATAAACAATTGTTACATTTTTTAAAGTGACAAGTAGTGTCATTAATGAAAAGAAAAAATTAAGAAAATATTCGGTAAAATAAATAACTTAGAACTGTGCATTATGAGATTTTATCATAATAGCATTAGATGCTTATTCCTTATGGTAAGGGATGGTCTGATATGAGATCACACCACATATCCTTATCCATTTAATGAATATTGTATTCAGATTGCGATTAAATCTCATTTAACCGATGATTGTCATTGGACCACTGATTTATTAAACTAATACATTGGATATGTGTAGTTTAATGAATTAGAAATTTCCTTGAATAGTTTTCTTTGCTTCGTAACTCATTTAATGAATTGTCATGACTTAGTTACGTGTTTCTAATAGAGAACATGTTGAATGTCTTGAATTGTTCAAGAATTGTCAATAAGTTTCTAATGAAACTCGGATAGAATATTGTGAATAGTTCAAAGATATTATATATGTAGTGTTGAAAACTGTATCTTTAGAAATTCATTGCGCGTCTTTGAATTGTTCGAAGATGTTTGATATGATCAAACGCATGAATTTATGGCAGTGAGTTCTAAATTATTTAATAAATATGATTCTTACACAATATTAAACTTCCGCGATTCCATTTTGATAGAATTAGTCAGTGGGAGTTATCTAATCTTATATGATTTGATTAGTTGATATTGAGTGTTACCGAATTAGTTTTCAATACTCTTGGGGTTATGCTCCAGTAACACTTATTCATCTCTTTAATTTAGGTTCCATTCGTTTCTACAATACGTATATGATATGTATAACAGAAAATTCGAATCTTGAAAAGTTTGAGATTTGAAACCTTATTTTGTATAAATGTTATATAATTGAAAGTACTTGTGCCTCGGAGGTACAAGTAAGTTTTATTATTTATTCTATTTAATAGAATATTGTATTCTATTTGATAGAATATCTTTTCTACGATCCCGAGTAATAAAATTATTTTATTACTTGGTATGTTAACATTAGATGTTGACGATTGCAGAAAAGACTTGACTTAGTGAAGTCAAATGTGAGAGTGATAAACTGAAATGGAACTACATAATTAATAAGATGAAAATACCCTTAGACAACTTCCGTATAACTTCAATAGGATGTCAGAATCATTTACAAAGTATTTGATACTTAATGATTCTGTTGTTTTCTTATCGACGAAAATAATCCTATAACTTATAGTGGGAGTGATATTTGATATCGATTTCGGAAATTACCATTGAACCACAGATCTAAGATTGTTCATGGCTTACGACGATCAAGTTTTGAACTTGATTAGGCTTTCGTTATGGATAGTTCACAAAGTGTGCCAATTGTTTGCGTAGCAAAAGCATAGTGAGCTCGATAAAGGTTTGACCTTTATAGTATGACAGTGAGAAAGGTAATACTCAGCAATCTATTGTAGATTCTGAGGAAACTTGTCTCTAGTCACATTGATTGAACAATTAAAGATTTGTTGGTTAATGTTAACATTAAACTTTGTATTTTGGCTAAAGAATGCAAAGTGGAGTTCTTAAGTGTTTTCTTCGAATGAGAGATCCGTCGTGATTTCGTTGTTTGAAGAGTTCATTCTAGAATGGCCCTAGAGTTTGTATTCTACTAAAATCACAGTTTGATATACTAGCTTATACAGCATATTGTAGACTCAGATAAGTTTTTCGAAATATATGTGTTCTTTAATTTTGATACAAACAGATTGTATGGTTTTATCAAAGCATTAAGATTGCATATATGACAGTAGGGTCAGTGGGAGCGTACAAATTTCTTTCTAAGGTTATATATCCTAACGATATTATCATTATTAAAGTAATAATGAGATGTTTGTAAAGTAAAACGTTTACTTAAGTCTTCTTTTCTCCGTGTAATCAGTGGGAGTAGTTTATGAAATATTTGATATAAAGTTTTATATGTGATATAAAACCAAGAGACTTGTGAGTAACTCACATTAGTTGCGTATTAGATATGATCTAATAAAGGACACAGTAAGACTATCTGTATGACAATTAGTATAACTATTTGACAGTTAATGTGTCTTTTATAAATATAGTATTCATCTTTCGTAAAATATGATTACATTTGTCGAAAGAGAAATTGATTAGAATATCTAGTCGATCTTATGCATCATAGGATGATGACGTAATGAATACTACATAATGTGCGATTAAAAATATCAATTTAATCGTAATTGTTACGAGTTATTTTGATATGCTACAGACCATATGATGGATTTTGAAACATGTTCTTTGTGATCTTTGAGATATTAAGAACGAGTTTCTTATTTATGGAGAATTTAGTCTGCAACCATAAGGTCAGATTAGTTTTGATTCTAATTATGACATTAGATGGTCTATGTCATATAAAGTCAGAAAAGATGCAGTGAGAGTGTCACCGTTGATTCTACTAAACTAGTGGAATCAGTTGCAAATTATGAAGTATTGACTTATGAAGTTGCATAGTGACCTCATATATTAGAAGTTTTCATATTAGTGTAGTGCTTGCGGTTGTCTCATAGTATTTGGATTTGATCTCTAAATACATAGACAACTTAATAGCTATAGAACAATACTGATATAACGTCTGAGTCATATTGACATGGAATTTAGATTCTATAAAAATATGAATGATGCTGGCTAAGGAAAACTGTTGGGTTTGTTGGACAGACTCGATTTTTTAAAGCAGGCTTACTTATTGTTGCCTACCTCTTCAGTGATGGTGAGCTCTTGAGGGCCATGAGTATGCGATACACATTAAGATGTGTATAAGATACCATGGATTGGCACTAGAGCAAGTGGGAGAAATTGTTAGGGTTGGTGCTCGTAGTGCCAATCTGGATCGTATTTATGTCCGATACATAATTACGAGCAATTCAATTTTCCATAATATTACTAATTTAATGGTAGCACCCTTGTCTTTTATACACTTATTCGATATAATTATGATTAGATATCTGATTACGATTAGATCGAAACTAAATCCAGTTTAGTGATACGTGTATATTAGACAAAGACCCTAGGATTTACAATGTAGTGCGCAGTTACAACGTAGTTTGTTGAATTGATATTGGGAAGCGCACTATAAGATGTATATCCTTAAATAAAGTTCCTGGTCAAGATTTACTAACACGGGTCAGTTAGTAAAATTTGATGAGACCAGTACATGTCGTATATCGTGACTTGGTCCGATGGTTTATCCCAGTGAACCATGAGTCTAGGGAGACTCATATAGACATGTAGGTCTTTATTTGATAAGACACTAAACGACTCATTGTAGGTTTCCTAATAGATGGTAGACCAACGTCAATAGGAACCTTTTCGGGTTGAGCGAGCATAGTGATCCTTCGACTTGAGATACCATAGTGAGATATATGAGTTATCCTCCACACTTTGATGGCAGTCACGTCAACGATCTATTCATGATCAGACCTCCGCCTATTCGTTGGGTGTGGACTGATGCTCATGATATCCAGTGCGTATCAAGATAGGATCCGCCAGTCCTGTGTACAAGGCATAGGCATCCAGCACGTGTTTATGATCTAGTAAATCCATGGCCGTGGTATAACTTCGGAAATCAGTTCCGAGTGTTATTTAGAGATCGTAAATTGAAAGTCGACTGTATTATACCGAACGGATTTGACATTTTCATCTATATCCCAGGTATAATACGGATAGCCTATGACAGAGGGATTATACGTATGTAATGACCTCGGCTTGCATAGTTTAGCAAGATTATCCGTGGTCGTCATATTCCATGAGTGGGTAGATTATGGACACGAAATTGGATTTAGTGACGGATAAACCTAAACTTAGAGAGTCCCACAATATGAAGTGTACTCGTTGAGCACTTGGGCAACTCGATATGAATAATACGGATTATTCATAATACTTCACGATTAAATGAGTTAATTCAGATCGTTTAATAGGTTAAACGATAACACATGCATTAGGGGATTTTATCCGATAATAATTACTGTGTATTTGTATCTGATATATATTACAATTAGATACACATTAATTATTCATCAAATGAGATTTTGACACATGCCATAAATATATGTATTTGTTATTTATTGTAAATAAAAATAGATATATAATAATAATTACATTAATTAATTATTTGGATATTTAATTGTTAAATATTTGAATTATTAATTAATAAACCTTTTCCATAAATGTTATGGAATTTTTCCAATTATTATTGGTCAATATGGCACGAATTAATTAAACTAAATGTGTGCAATTTTGATTGGATTACATAAATTTTGATTTGATTTTAATTTGATTAAAATTGAAAAATGACAAAAATGCCCCCCACACCTTGTCAAAGTCGGTCATTCTTTAAATAAAAAGGAAAATATTTTCTTCTTCATCCATCCATCACCATTGCCGAATACACAAAGAAATAAATGGATTGAAATTTGTTTCACTAATCCTTGAAGAATTGAAGGAAAATCAAAGAAACAAGCTTAGTAAAACAAGGATTAAAGGTAATTCTTCAACTCTTTAAGCTTAGAAATTTGATTTCTTGTTTCTTGATGATTTAGAAATATTCTAGGTTTTCTTCAAATCTGAAAATTTTGGGGCTTTGTGGTTTGGTGGATGGATTTGAAGCTTGGATGCATGCGTGAAGTGTATTTGGTAAATATTATTGTAATATTAGGCCAAATTAACCAATTATTGATGAGTTGCTATTCTAGATTGTTGTGAACACTCTTATGGCATCTAAAATTGTTCTTGGGTTGTTCATATGTGGTGACTTTAGTTGGTGTCTTTATTAATTAGATTAATCTTGAAATTGTTGGATTAAAGCATGAAAATTGGTAAATTTGTGTTCTGGATCAGATCTGGATTTTTCAGTGCATAATTTGATGTATTTGATGTTATATTAATGTAATGGATGTATTTGGGAGTTGGAACAATTTCCGGAAAGTGTTTCCGAGTTGAAATTAGCGAAAATGGTAAAAAACAGTGTTACCGGGTGACTTTTGAGTCAACCTGGTGACGGCTGCCCAGACACTATTGGGGCTGACCTGGGTAGTCCCATAAGTGTCGGGTGGTCGGTTCGGTCAAAATACGTTTTGCGCCATTTTTTGCGGAAAAACGGTTTTCGTAAAAGTTTCGCGAAGTTTCAACCTTATTTATGTCAATATTTGATATTGAATAAATAGGTTTAGGTGAAATATGAATAAATTATTCATATTAGATATTGAATAATTTATTTGATATTTTGAAAAAGGTTTAAAATATGATTTCGCCTTAACCACGCTTCCACTGCGCCCCTCGCCCAAAAACCCCAACAATATGTTCATTGGTGCCACAAAAGTAAGCATGTACCATTTCCTCATTTATGTATTCATCAAAAGATTTGTAATTATTTAGAAACGTTAGAAATCCTACTACCAAACCACCTCATCCGGGTTTAAACGGAGTAAGTAAAACTTCCAGTTGCTCCAGGCCCTTACATAAAATGTACCCCCTGGACTCGAACGCCCATGACTAGACAACTAAGTCCCAAAGCCACTCCCATTCGGGGTAAGATTTGAAATTTCATTTATGTTACTTTTTCATTTAACTTAATTTTCTCTCGTATTTTTTTGTTAGCAAGTAAAGAAATAATTTGAGAAAATTACTGAAATATTTTAAAAATAAACATGCATTCAAAAATTTCATTCATTGCATATTAAAATTATCACATCATTTTGGCATAAAATTAAATATGATGCATGGATCATGAAAAATGAATTAGAAACCTAAAAATAATTACTTTGCCACGGAAACCTAACATTCCACGAATAAGTGTCGTCATAGGGTAGGTCAGCTAGTTGCATGTTAGATTGAGACAATCTCAATTGATTAATATATTCAGAAATAACTCTTATTCATATATTAATTAACTACCTCTTGATTTGATCAAGGAATATTGATTAATAATTAATCATTCATTTGTAAGTGTAATCCGTCGTTTCAGAATTCTTAGACTTAACTAGTAAAGTACCACAATAGGGTAGGTCAAATCACTAAATACATCTAGAATTCATATCCTCTCGGAATTCGATCTTGATATTAACCCAAAATGGACACCACCCGTAGAGGATGAAAATAAAGTCGTCTCAATGCGCCTTTTGAATCTCATGTTATTGAACTAACAACGGAGATTGGGGGATATATTATTGTATATCTCTCTCCTACTCATTATTGTATAGTTTAAGGATTCTATTACACTAGTATCTATTTTGCTTATATTATGCGCGACTAAAAACATAACCTAATCAATACTAGTAGATTATTAGCGATATCTCAAAATTTTAACACTTAAAATTTTGTTCACTAATTTTATTAGTCTAAACTAATTTAACACAATTAGACAATTTAATTAAGTGTACTTTTTAGTGAGCTATTTCAATTTTAACTCTTAAAATTTTAGTTCACTATTTAAAGTTCAAATTTTTTTGAATCCGGATATTAACAATTATTTAATTAAACTATTTAATTAAAATCTAGGTGACTTATGTTATTTTTATTTGGTACGTGTAATTGTATCCCGAGTGCAAACCACACTACTGTACATTCAAAATCGACTACAGAATTTATATTCGGGTTACCATCCTATATACCAAAACAAGTAACTAATCTTCTATTAATTGTCTTGTTCCGATTACCAAATTTTGAACTTATTTAAATTAAATAATTTAATTGATTTGCATGTATTAATGTAAATTTACATAACTATTATGTTTGATTAATATAACATGCATCTAATGTCATGGTATGTGATAATACATGAGTAGGCATCCTATGCTATATGATATGTTATTCAAACAATTTGAATTAAAACATAAATACAACAAAACTAATGCATTGACCAACCTCTTAGTTTCGACATTAATCTAATTAGTACATAAATTACCAAGACATCCCTTAGTCTTCAACTCTTGCTCCGTGGAATAGCTTGCACAATGTAACTCCTTACAATATCGTCGACAGTAATGGCACCATAATATACAATGAATATGGTAACAATTAAATAAAAAAAAATACTTTTACAATAATTTCAAAAATTAGCCTTATGGCCTTACATCTCCCAAATAAATAAAATAAATAAAAGGTGGAAAAATTAACGACCAATGAATTTCAAAAATAAAAAAACATTCATCACATGAATTTATTTTATCTCATAAAATTATTAATTTCATGTTATTCCCACTCTTACGATATATAAAACTTTATTTTTCATGCATCTCATACATAAAAAAAAATAACAACCCATAATTATCATATAATTAAAATTAAAAGAGAAGAGTTAGAATACTTTTCAACCTCGCTCTTGATGGAAATTGTAGGAATCGATCTCGCGAACTCTTCATGGGAATAACTCCTTACGCAGAGGAAATTCCTATTGGTCCCCGGATTGACCTTCAAAAATTTTTCCTCTCTCGTTTTTGCTATGGCGGAAACACACAATAATGAATACCCTTGATCATGCCATAGGATGTGATTGTTCGTCTCCTTAAGGGTTGCATGTAGCATGCTAGGGGTGGTAATTTGGGTCAGGATTCGTTTATTCGTATGATTCGATTCGCTTTAAAGCGAATAAGGGTTTGAAAAATGGATTCGTTTAATAAATGGGTCAATTCGATTGGATTCGTTTATTAAACGAATCAAATACAAATTTAAGTTCGTTGATTCGTTTATTCATTTAAGATTCGTTTTATTATTTTATTTTACTAGTTATTGTTATTTTTCAATTAAGATACGAGAAATTATGGCTAATTACCATAAAAATAATATTGTCGATATTTGGTGATATATTTTTAGCAAATAAAATAATTACATATTTCATATGTATATATTTGTGAAGAATTAATGTAAATCAATTATGGTAAATTATTTTATTAAATAATATCACGACTAAATGAATATTCGTATTCTATTAGTTTAATAAACGAATCATGATGTTAGGATTCGTTTAATAAACGAATTGAATACGAATCCGTCATATTTTGATTCGATTCGTTTAAGATTCAATATAAATTCGATTTGTTGATTCGTTTTGTCACCTCTATAGCGTGCGTAAGGTTGTTTGCTTCTTTATGGCCATGCATACACATGGAAAGCTTGTGCCATTTCAGTTTGCTGGACGTGTGCAACTTTTAATCCTTTGTTGCTTGCAAGACTTGGCTTGTTCAATTGTTTATAAGCCATGCACGCACGTTCAATTTGTGACACGTGTTCACACAAATTTTTATTTGCTTGGACCGATGTCGTGAGATGTGTAAGGATCGGGTCAACCATTCGATCTTTCGTACTATTCTCGTCACCATAAAATTGAAGTGTGGTCTTCGTTCATAATTTTTAATCTCTAGATTCTTTATAGGAAAAATATTATCACACAATTTGTCTTTTTTTTCTTTCAAACAGTAGGGAGAAGATGAAGAACTTGAGAGGTGAATTTTTTTTATTTTTTTATTTTTTCAAAATGTGATTAGAGTTAGATTAAATAACACATGGCTTTTTATATGCTAGAGTAATTTGTAATCAAAATTACAAGATTAACCCCCTAGCAACCCTTCAAATTTAGTAACAATAAAATTTCAATTTGTTTGTTTAATAAAAGCATATTAAACATCCACTATTTAAAACTTGTAACATAAAATTTTGAATCAATAGATGTATTGAAATTAATTTTAATACTTATTAAATTATCAAATTTTGAATTAAATTATCAAATATAATGAATTTTGAAAACTTTATATAAATTTATTTTAATATTGTTTTTAAGTGTGATAACAATTATTAATCACATTAATAATTTTGACATAACAAATTATTATGCTTGTGAGTTCATAATTGCACTATCCAATTTTTATATAATTTGCTATAGTATATTAAGGTAGCACGGGGACCAAATGGACCCGCAGCTCTGAGCTCCAATAATCTTGAAATATTAATTAAAAATCTTTAATAAAATATTCTGAATTATTAAATATAGGTTATTTTACTAAAAACCTAAAGCTGCACTCTCTTTACTGCATATATATTTTATACCGAAACACGTCGGCATCCACCGATATAATCACTGCATACAAATTGGCCCTCCAAGAGTATCTCATAATTATAGTCAAGTCATAATGTCTTTTATACCCTTCTAATTATTTTGTGCCATAAGTATCATTGATTCTCTAATAAACGATTTATTCATAACTATTATGAATATTATTCTTTCTATTCGAAAAAGAAAGACTTGAGCGCTCTAATCGTTCAAGTACTGTATCAACCCTTAATGAAGATACCCATATAATTCTCACAATAAGGAATAGGTTCCATAACTATGTAAAATGTCCCCAGACATACACCAGACTAAGTCCCCAAATTACGTAGCATTTGGTTTGGATTTCTTCACCAACCTCACTTTTGTAAATCAATAAACATAGTCTGCCATGCATGAGTTTGTAGTACACTCAGGATTCAGATCAACCCATATATGATCATGTTGGATAATTATGACCCATAACATCACTATTTATAAAAGACAAGGTGTTTTTGTACAAATTAACTATATGACAAAGGAAATTACTCTTTTATCATTTTGTATTGGATTACTTGGATAAATAAATGATAAAAGTCCATATGATTAGTACCGGATTAATAAGATATGAGACAGTATTAATCCACGAAAGGTTTAATCATTAAATATCCCTAGTCATAGTATTATCGAGATTGGACATCGATAATGTGGAATAGGCTAGTATTACACTTGTGCGCGTTATAAAAGCTTAACGGCATAGTTCTCATATATTTAAGTATTGGATACTTATACAAGTGTGATAGGAGGTTCTGTTAGCCGTTGGACCGGTAACAACTTCACTCTGGATAGACCCTCAGAATCCCATTGGTAATATGACCATGTGTCTATGGGAATCCGAATCAGGATAGGTGTATGTGGTCTTAACCTAAGACTTGCATCGCTAATACTTGCGATAATCAGTATACTTTGGTTTTGGTCGTCCGGAGCTTTAACAGGTTCTGTGTACGCCTCTTCTGGGTATACTGAGATTCGTAGTGTATTGGGCATGATGTCAAGATGGAAGTATCACTTCAATTATATGGAGATGATGATCACGCAGGGATACATAACTAGTACTCTTAAATGCTGCAGCTATCGGGATAATATGACTAGGTCATGATTATCCGATTATAGTTGCTAGTGATCCGATATATGCTTCGTACGGGGCAGACACAATTCCAGCACTAGGCCTAACATGTGACATCTGATACTGGATCGTATTATGCAATACATTATATACTACATCTGATACATATTATATATTCCTCGTTGAATATTTCTGGAAAATTGGGTAGGCACGGTGCTTTGCTAGAAGCTAACCATGTCTTGTAAATCGGTGAGAACGTGGTACGGGGTACGCACGTGTTCGGATAGTCCGATGACTGTATTTACTGCCAACATATCCAGAGATCTCTTGGATCGCTTCCCAAAGATTCACTGATGACATTTGACTCGAACAGAATTAATCTGGGATTAATTACGGCAAGCATTAATCTGGGATTAATTATGAGACAAAATTAATCTAGGATTAATTGCGTCAAGAATTTATCTGGGATTAAATTCGTTTAAAAGAGAGAACGCGGTTAATTTTTAATTAATCGGCAAAGTAAATTTAATAGTTAAATTGGATTTTACAATTTAATTTATTTAAATTGGTCTAAAATAATATATCAGATATATTAATTGAAATTGGATTTCAATACGGAATTAAAATTGGATTTTAATTCAAGCGAACAAATTAATTTGGAATTAATTCGTAAGCGACTTTCGTAATAATTTTGCTGGGCATTATTATTTAATTAAATTGGATTTAATTAAGTCGCGATGGAAAATTCGTTTAATCAGATTAAACAAACCCGGGCCCAAAGTGTGTTGTGTAAGTCAACTTAAATTTTGAATTCAAAAGTGGTGGGCCCCACTAACTTACATCACATGTCATTTTGTGATGGAAGTAGTTGGGAAAAGTAATTAATTCATTTAATTCTCCCAACCACCAACTTTGGTAACATAACTTGATTTTGGAAAATCAATATACACATTTTTGAAACAAGTTAGGAACTATTCACTATCTCTCTCAATTTCCCTCTCTTGGTCGAACCTACATCTCCTTGGAGGAGAAAAGTTTCTTTCAAATGTAAATTAAATAACAAAAAATGAAACATGTGCATGAAAGTTTCTCAAGCGGTACGTGGAGTTGTATCCCAAGTACAGACCGCACTACCGTTCATACGGAATTTATGTCTCGGTTTCCATCCGATATACCGCAAGTGATAGCACGCAATCATTAACCCAATATAAATAAAAAATAATAGACGTGAACCATAAAGATGCATGCGAGGAAATAACAATTGATAATCGAAAAGATGAATGAAAAATAGTATAGGGTGTCCTCAGGTCTTACCTTTTAAGTTGCTTCTCGGAAGTGCGTTACACCGTCGCCGGAAAGGTTAATGCTCCGTCACTTTTCTGGTTCCCTGGTTCGATATTTTATTCAATATTTCGTTGTTTTGAGCCGCTGATTTCTCTATTTTCTTCGCTGTTTGGACTACTGTTTTTAGGCTTTATTTTTGGACTGGTTTGGGTGATTTTTTGGACTGTTTTTCGGACTGGTTTGGGGTCGGTTAGGACTGTTTATGTCTCGGCCAGTGGAGAGAGGGATGTGTATGTCTCTATTGTTGTCGGTTAAAGGGGCAGTTTTTTTTATATTCTTTGGTTCGGTTAAAGCCCAATTACCTCATAATTATGTTGGGCCTTAAAATTGGATTTGGGCTTTTGTGTTGTAATTGGGCTTATTGGGCTTTGTTGTACAAAGTTGGGTTTAGGCTAAATTGGTTGGATCCAATTGGGCCCAAAACCGCATCAATAAGCCCAAATGCGACTTTGTACAACAAAGCCCAATAAGCCCAATTACAACACAAAAGCCCAAATCCAATTTTAAGGCCCAACATAATTATGAGGTAATTGGGCTAATGGGCTAAAATTGATTTCTGGGCTTATGAGGTAACTCCCGGATTGGATTTTGGTTATTCGGTTTGACCCGAGTTGACCAAAAGTCCACGCCTTAAGAAATTAATTAAAAGCCCATTGGACTTTAATTAAATTATTATTGGATATTAATTGGGCTTTGAGACTCGTAGCGATTAAATTTGGAATTTAAGTCATAAAGGTTCGTAATTAAAGTGTAGTATTTAATTTGGAATTAAATAGTGAATTAGAATTGAATGCATATTAAATTGGATTTAATGATGTAGTTTAATTTAATTCGAGAATTCGTACTTTGAGTACTTATTCGCAAAAACGAGTTTGACTCGAGCAAAATCAAATCGTTGTTTGAACATTGGATGATCACTAATTATCAGATTAATTAATTTGATTAGATTAGATTGATTGATAACATGCTTGTGTGAATACATGGTTGCGATGCATGAATAATGTATATCGGATAGATATTAGATGGGTGTGACAATTTTAGAAATTGTTGTAATAAATTTGATTTATTAATTGGACCTGCGTGTCCAGCCTTATACCTCCATATTCTTTGTATTCTCTTCTCACCTATTCCCCTCAATATAAATGAGGTTTCTTTAGAAGTGTAGTGTAACGGGTAGAAGTAATACATGTGCTAGCGGGAGAGAGAAAGTGAGAGATTTCATCTAGGATCAATGTGTAAAGTATCCATCCGCATATCATTATTATTTTTCATATGCGCTTTATTATGTGTTTAGAATGCATGTTTAAGGGTGTATGATGATGAGACCTTAACAAAGATAATAAATTGGTTGCCAATTTGCACTCGAAAAACCCTCGCAAAATATTAAGCGTCTTTCCTTCCATTGAGTGATTCTCACTCAAGATCCGAGACTGGCATTGGCTTGTTGGCCAAAGTCAAGGCCTTTGTCCGTCGAGGATGTGTTTGAATCATGAGCGCTTTTTTCCATATTGGTGTCTTGTCCAAGTTGTGGTTTGTTGGCCAAAGTCAAGACCACTTCTTGTCCATCGACATTGATTATGAGGCTTTCCATGGTCAATGGGTCGCACTTGACTGGGATCATTAAGTTTGTTGTGCCAAAGCCAAGGCTTAGTTGATTCAGAGGAAAAGGTTAGGTAATACATTGGATGTATTGGCATATATAAGATATATGTTTCGGACTTGGATGTCTCCCTACCGGATCTAGGAATTGGATTGGATCCAATCGATCATAGAGATCTACCTAGTTAATTATCATACAATTTGTTGGCAAAAGTCAAGATTGTGTGATATTTAACGGGATCCTAGCCCACTAGGAAACGCAGTTTCCCGAGTACTCTACAGAGGGTTAGAGGCTCGCCGAAAAATAGTGGGAGGCAAGAATTGAATTTGCAATATTCGTTTAATTACTTGCCATACGCGCTCAAACAAATATCATTCGTCAAATAAATTAAATATTAGTTGGACTAATATTTAAATTGTTGTTTTAATAAATAGTTGGACTATATTCAAACTATTAATTTATAGTTGATTTTATAATTGGATTATAGTAATCAATATAATTGATTTTAATCTATTAAATTATAGTTGATTAAATAGTTGGACTATTGTAATCATTATAATATATAGTACCTATATCATTGATTAAATAGTTGGACTATTAAAATCAAGATACAATTGAAAGATTGACATTTAAAACATAATCCTAGGGAAAATGTATTTAAATGGTTTAATTTTAAATTGGGAATAAATTTCAGGATGGTCCTGGAAAAATAATAAGTTACTTTATTTGATAAAATAACATATTATGCCTAAGCCCGGAGTTAAGCAAATAGTATAGCACAATCTTTGGAAGATTTATGTGATGATAACTTTAGTGCTTAATCCATTAAGCTTGTCGCAGTAGACTCCTTAATTTCTGAATCAGAACTAAGGATTAGATCCTTAAAGTATGATAATGAAATTGATGGATCTTCATAAATCTATGTTTAGATTTTAGAAGTACTAAATTGCAATTAATAAACTCTTGGAGAGTTAATGACTATTCTCAAGGAGATAAAGTCAAACTTTGCAATAAGGCAAGTAGCGCTAGTCGCACCTTACTTCGATATTCTAGAAGGTCGAGGCTAGGCCAAAGGCTTCTGGAGTGTTGAAAAGGGCAAAGGCAAAATCATTATAATCTTCTGGGAAGATAAAGGACATATCCCAAAATGTCTGCTTAAATGTGGCAAACGAGATCGCGGAATCGTGACTGCCATTTGGACAAAGGACTAGAAACATTATCTTTATATTAGTGTTTAACCCGCTGCGGGTGAACCTTTATATTCTAGAACACTAAAGTGTTTTATTATATAAAGATGATATTGAGATATACACATTAGATGTGAATAACATAATTTATATTTTGAATATAAATAAATCTCAAACGTATATCATGACAAACAAATAGCTCAAACTGATTTGATCAGAATAAACATATTGTGGCATTGTTGTCTGGGACACAATTAAACAAGACTCGTATATCCGCACTTTTGAAGAGTGGATACTTGGACTAATTTGATTCCATTCAAATAAAGTCTAAGAATCTAGTTTATTAGGCAATGTGCCTATAACATTGTTTACTTGGTAATAGTGTAAATGTCACATATCTGTAAGCCCTAGTTCATACTGAAGCAAGTGGGCCCATGTCTAGCTAGGCTAGAGGTGGATATGAATATTTCGTGACCTTTACGGATGTGGCATCGTGTTATGGTTATGTGTTTCTTTTAAAGAACAGAAATCGGAAACTTTTACAGTTTCGACACGAAATATACAAACAGATCGGCTAAAGTATTAGACCGTCACGGTAAGACCGTAATGGAAAATACTTAAGCAATGAGTTTATTAAATACTTAAAGATTATAGCATTCTTTCAAATGAGGACTCCTCCCAGAACACGTCAGTTTGACGGTGTGTCCGAACGGATAAACCGAATTTTGTTCGACATGATAAGGTTAATCATGAGTCGCTCTGAGCTACCATTTCCTTCAACGGATAAGCTTTAAACAGTGCAGAACTTATTTAGAATAAGGTTCCATAATAATCTGTTTGACAGATTTCATATTAGATATGAACGGAAAGAAACCGGGTTTCACATTCCTGATAATTTGAGTATGCTAGGCATATGTTTGGATGATACCAAACTAGAACCCAAATTGGATAAATATCAATTGTAGGTTATCCTAGGGATACAAAAAGTATTGTACTTATACAACTCACAAGATAACAATTAGATTGTTGCTCACCATGCGGTTTTCCTAAGAGGAATACCGATATGCAGTGGTAAGTGGGAGGATAGTAAAACTCGATGAAAATCGGAGTAATACTATTTCAGGCATCGAATCCTAATAGAACATATATAGTTCATCAAGGATGAAACTATTACCATTCATCTTCAAATACACAAGAACCACGTATATTGGAGAGAGTCAGAAAACAACCTGGCGTATGGGTTTCTGATCTCACCTCATAAAGATGTCTATCTTATTGAGGTATACCAACTGACTCGTATGAGGAAGTGATACAAGGTATCGACTCCCTATTATGGCAAAGTGCCATGAGTCCGAAATGGATTCCATGTATATCAAGGCATTGTGCCTAATGGTACTATAAGTCTTCAAGGAAGACGTACATGGATGGCAACATACCAACGTACTAAGCTAGGCTTGTAGCGGAAAGGTATCGTTATCAACATTGTGTTGATTACGATTCAACCTTTTACCTGTTACCACGGTAAATCCATTTGAAAATGCTTGCTAATGCTGCATGTTTCATTTGTGAAATATGTCAGCTTAATGGAAAATCGCTTTCCTGAAAATGAAACCTTTCGGAGGATGTTTATAACATCCTGACGGTTTTGTCGTACAATAACTAGCAAACAAGGTTTACGGGTTATTCGATCCATGTTTGGATTGAAGCAAGCATAGGTTCTTGGAATTATCGTTTTGATGTAATCATAATAGTTTATGATTTAATCAAAACGAAATGATTCTTGTGTATATAAGAGGGTTAGTGGGAGTGCACCGATAGTGGCTGTCCTATAAAATAATGATAATATGTCATTTCTTGGAAATGATATTCCCATAATAACAATCGGTGAAAGCTTGGCTTTCGAAAAAATTCTCCGAGAAACCGTACATTGAAAAATGTACGTAACATGGTGTCTCATACGCTTTGAGCATATGAAGTCACAAACAGGCCAATCCAAGTGATAGTCACTGGATTGAAGTTAAGAACATCCGTTAGTATCTTAGAGAACTAAGGATGCTGTCTTAATCTGAGGAGAATGAGAACTTGAAGTGACTGGGATCACTATAGCAAGTTTCCTAAATCGATAAAACGACTATAAGTCACAAACGGTACTACAAAGTTTGAATAACGGTACAGTAAGCTGGAAATCTTCCAAGCAATATATTGTTACTGAATAAACAACAAATGCAGGTTATTGATGTAGCTGAGGCAGCAATAGAAGCCTTCTGGGTCGATAATAAATCTAATAAGATTAGAAATAATTTTGTTAGCAGCTGAGCTAGGCGTCAGCACAGGCTAAAGAATTAATGGTCTCATCAACGATCCAGATACATACTTTGATATTCATCTGATTCGTTCGGATCATACATCGTGGCGATGTGATGATCGAATAAATCGCATCAGATGATAATCATGCAAATCCGCTGACGAAAACCTTTTCTCAGCAGTTTGAGCCAACCGTACATAGTTCAGGTGTAAGACACTCGAGTGACTGGCTATAGGCCAAGTGGTCGAATGTTGAAAAATTATGACCCATATCGTCACTATTTGTAGAGATCATGATGTTGTTGTACAAATTAACTATGTGACAAACGAGATTGTACTCTTATCATTTGTGATTAGATCACATAGATGTATAAATGATAGGAGGTCCCTATGATTTGTTCCTGGACGGAGAATGATATGAGACAGTATCAGTCCACGAAGGATAAATCATTAAATATCCCTAGTCAGAGTATTATCGAGATTGGACATCGATAAATACGTAAAAGACTAGTATTACACTTGTGCGCGTTGTGAGGGCACAACGGCATAGTTCTCATATATTTGGGTATAGGATACTCATGCAAGTGTAATAGGAGGTTGTGTTTTACCGATGGTACGGGAAACAGCTTCGCTCTAGATATACCCCCTCGAAATTCCATTGGTAGTATGACTATGTGTCTATGGAAGTCTGAAATCAGGGTAGGTGTATTTAGTCTTAACCTGAGACTTGCACCGCTAATACTTGCGACAATCAATATACTTTGGTTGCGGTCGTCCAGGGCTTTAACAGGTTCTGTGTACGCCAATGCTGGGTATATTGAGAATCGTAGTGTGTTGGGTGTGATGTCAAGACGGAAGTGTCACTCCAGTCATATGGAGATGATGGTCACGTAGGATACGGTACTAGTACTCTTAAGCACTGCAGTCATCAGGATAAAATGACAAGGTCATGTTTATCTGATTATAGAGACTAGTTACCAGACATCCGACATGTGTTTCGTACGGGGCAGACACAATTCCAGCCCCAGACCTAGCACGTGATCATCCGATACTGGACAGAAATATGCAATACCACGTATACTATGCCTGATATAGATCCTTTATTCCTGTAAGGATATTTCTGGAGAATTGGGTAGGCATAGTGCTTTGCTAGAAGCCAACCTTGTCTAGTAAATCGGTAAAATGTAGTACTAGGTACTTACGTGTTCGGATAGTCCGACGACCGAATTTACTACCAACATATACGAGGATCTCATGGGTCGCTTCCCAAAGATTCACCTATGACGTATGACTCGCACTCTAATTAATCCGGGATTAATAAGAAGAGAGAGAAAATTAATCTGGGATTAATTGAGGAGATATTTTATCTGGGATAAAATATCCATTATAAAGAGATAACGATTAATTTTGAATTATCGATTAGTTAATATATTTGATATATTAAACGAAATTGGATTTTGACGCGGAATTAAAATTAGATTTTAATTCGGGCGAATGAATTAATTTAGAATTAATTCGTTAGCGACGTGAATAGTGATTTTGCTAGGAGTAATCATTTAATTACGACGCAACGAAAAATTCGTTAATTTGGAATTAGCGAACCCAAGCCCGAGATTATTTGCGAGCGCATTCGCATTTCGAATTCGAATGCGGCACACAAGTCAAATCAAGCGTGAAATCGCTAGTCGCATCTAGCGTCACTTCAAGCATCAAATCACTTGTCACTTTGAGTGATGTGACTTGACAACTTGATTGAGTGATGTGACTTGATGTGACTTGATGGAAAGCATTAATTGCTTGACTTTTTGTAAATCAAAAATTTGTATATGGTAAATGGATTTTAGAAATCATTTTACATTACATATTTTCATCTCTCTCACACAACTCTCTGCTCTTCTCATCTCTCTCTTCTTCACGCCCATGGAGGGGCAAATTGCTTACTGGTTTCTCTAAAAACCGAGCAGTGAAGGGAAGCAAGAGTGGGTTTTGTGGCAAAATCACAAGTGCTAGCACACTTACGAGACATGCGAAGGTGATAGGGAAGTCCACCCATGAGCCGGGAATGAAATGAGGAAGCTTGGAGCTTGGTTTCTTGTTGATTCAAGGCCGAAAACAGTGAGCTCCTTCACTGCCACTGCCGAGCAGTCCTTGTGAGCAGAATTTTAGTTTTTATTAGTCAAAGCGTCGCTTAACCGATCGATGTGAGTATTTCACAACTTCTTCGATTTGTATTCGCACTTATTTCATGCTTGTTTATGATCTTGGGACCTTAATAGAAACCAACAGTAGTGCCAGCCAGATTCCAAATCAGTGAGTGGACCTTTTCTTCTCAAGTTGAGATTTACTTAATTATTTTTTTATACAAGACTTACTTTTAAATTCATTATGCGTTAGCCAAAATGATTTCTAGTTATTTCATAAATGAGAATATTTTGAGAAGTTTTGAGATTAAAAGTATGATTTTATTGATTTTAGAGGCATGAGAGAAAAACTCACCTCATATGTGACTTATGGAAATGAAGGATATTGGAATTGACGGATATAGACATGTGCACTGTAGAACAGGACTAGGAGTGTAGACAACAGGACCTGGGTGACGCTGTTCTAGGCTCGCTGCCTAGTTGGGAGTACGAAATAACATGGAGTCGCCACCCGGTGTGAACCGGGACAAAGATTTAAGGCCGCACTCACCCCTCACAAGGGAAGACCTCAAACCGTTGGGTTCGGAATGGTCCCTTACTTATGTCACTTGTGATGGTATAATTTGTGCAATGAATCAACCAAGTCTACTCAATAATCATGCTCAAGGGTACTTAGATCTAACATGCTTTCATCCAAATAACTCCACGCAATGTAACACAACGAGCATATTGAACCATTAAATCAACATGTATAAATCATTATCCAAATACATCATAAATTAATAACATGCATAAGGAACAACCTAAATATGCTTTAACAAATAAATAACAAACTAAATTAAACCATGCTTTAAATAATAAACGAATAACTTAAGACTATAACATGCTCAAATACAAATTTGGATGAGACGAGACGTGTATCTTAAGTGGTACGTGGCATTGTATCCCGAGTGCAGACCATACTACCGTCCATTCGGAATCGGCTATGGAATTTACGTCCGGGTTTCCATCCGATATACCACAAAAGGGAACACATATCCCGCTCATCCAACAATCACATCATGCCTCAAATGACTCTCATGCGATAATATTCAAATTAAATAAAATAAACGAAAGATAATGAATAAAAGGGTGCCCTCAGGTCTAACCTCTTTTGTCGTTCCTCGAAAGCGCGTTACACGGCCGTCGGAAGGATTGATACTCCACAACTTTTCTGGTTCACTAATCCAACGATTTTTCCTCGCTGTTTCGCTGTTCGGGCTGCTATTTTCACTCTGTTTTGCTGCTGTTTTTAGGCCACTGTTTTTGTTTGTTTAAGGGACTGTTTTGGGGGTTTTTGGAGGGTTAAGGGCTGCGGTTTTTGGACTGTTTTAAGGCAGTTTTTGGTACAGTTTTGGGACAGTTTCTGGGCTATTTTTAGAGGCTATTTATACGGAAAACTGGGCAGTGCAGTGAGGGTGATTTGCGGCAGTTTTGGGTGTGCAGGGGACGCAAAAACCGTGCAGTGAGGGCTGTGATTGTATGCAATGAGGCGGTGTGAGGGTTTATTGAAGGCAGTGAGTGGGAGGCTTACGTGATGAGGGCTGCTTTGATTGAGAGGTCTTAGTGTGAGTGGAGGGCAGATGGCTTTACGTGAAGGAGGGTTGAATAGGTAATGGGCGTGAGTGTTGCTTCCTTAGCGATGTGGGACGTGAGGGAGTGAGGAGGTTGTGTATCTAGGTTTGTTTGTTGAGTGTGTGAGTGGTTTGCAAGGTGGCAAGGCTAAACGTGGATGTGTGTTGAGCGAACTGATGTGTGAAGCTGTGATTGGCGTGAGGCTGTGTTGAAGGGCTTATGCTGCTGTTGTGGGTGCGGCGATTGAAGTCGTTTGAGAGTTGGCTGAGGGTTATTTTCTTGTGTGAATTATGTGTATGAGCCGGCCAGAAGGAGGGGAGACTTAGGGTTGCAAATGTGTTATATTTTATAGTAGTGCAATTAGGGTTTGTGCATGGATTAATTAGGAAATAAATCAATTATATTAGGTGTATTTTAATTTGATTATTTTAGGCAAGAAATATGTGTATTTTAGGTGGATAATATTTAATTTAGGTGAGTGATTTCTTTAATTTTGGAATGATTTAATTTTAATTTGGAAGTAAATTATTTAATTTTGGTATTTGATTTTAATTTGTTTTATTTAATTTGATTTGGAATTTATTTAATTGAATTTAATTTGTGAATTTAATTTAATTAAGATTTCATTTTAATTGGTTTGTGATTTTTAAATTAAGAATTTAATTAACTGATTGGTTATTTATTTTAATTTCAATTATTTTAGTTTAATTTGATTTGATTTTAATTGGTTTCAATGGATTTTAATTGGTTTTAATTTAATTTATGTTTAATTTAATTGGTTTTAATTTACTTAGATTTAATTTAAATTTAATTTGTGACATATATTTTAAATGTTTTAATTATTTTTGGATGTGATTTAATGGGCTTGGGCTAAGGTTAAGTTTTAAACGGAGATCCAACAGCAAACTCGAAGCTAACATGTGAACTAAATCCAACAAAACGTCAATTCTTGACGCTTCCCTTCCGACGTCCGTTTCCCGCGACTTCCGTGACTTAAAAGATAGTTGTCTCCAAATAAGACTCATCATCGGGTTTCACATGCAAAAATGCAATGCCTACAGTCGCCCCCACTTTGATGGGACTTGTGCAGTGTGTGATAGTGACAATCCTATCAAAGTACATGCAATGCATTTTCACTTACCTGGCTCGCCAGATGTCTCATGGTTTGCCTGTTGTACTGAGATACTTTGACCCTTGGGCTTTGTTCCTAACTGTTGAGATGAGGCTTTATTCCTCCGAGCTTTATTCCAGAACTATTGAGATGAGGCTCTATTCCTCACGAGCTTTATTCCCGAACTGTTGAGATGAGGCTTTATTCCTCTCGAGCTTTATTCCCGAATTGTCGAGATGAGGCTTTATTCCTCCGAGCTTTATTCCCGAACTATTGAGATGAGGCTTTATTCCTCCCGAGCTTTATTCCCGAACTATTGAGATGAGGCTTTGTTCCTCCCGAGCTTTATTCCCGAACTGTCGAGATGAGGCTTTATTCCTCCGAGCTTTATTCCCGAACTATTGAGATAAGGCTTTATTCCCGAACTGTTTAGATGAGGCTTTATTCCTCCCGAGCTTTATTCCCGAACTATTGAGATGAGGCTTTATTCCTCCCGAGCTTTATTCCCGGACTGTTGAGATGAGGCTTTATTCCTCCCGAGCTTTATTCCCGGACTGTTGAGATGGGGCTTTATTCCTCTCGAGCTTTATTCCCAAACTATACTGACATGAGGCTTTCTTCCCCTTTGAGCTTTGTTCTCAAACTATACTGACATGAGCCTTTCTTCCTCTTGAGCTTTGTTCTCAAACTATACCGACATGAGGCTTTTTTCCCCTTGAGCTTTGTTCTCTGATCTGAGCTGACTGTGTGGCTTTGTTCCTGAACTGTATTGAATGCAGGCTTTCTTCCTGAACTGAACTGAATGCAGGCTTTCTTCCTGAACTGCACTGAATGTGGGCTTTATTCCCGAACTGTACTGAATGTGGGCTTTATTCCCAAGCTGAACTGAATGTGGGCTTTCTTCCTGAACTGACCGAATGTGGGCTTTATTCCCGAGCTAAACTGAGTCTAGGCTTTCTTCCTAAATTATGCTTAATGTGGGCTTTATTCCCAAACTGTACTGATTGTGTGGCTTTGTTCCTGAATGCCATACCTGACAGGAACTGATGCTGAACCAATGTGGGCCTCGTCCCAAACTGATGATGATGTGGGGCCTCGCCCCCAAGCTGACATGGGCCTCGCCCTCAAACTGATATTGATGTGGGGCCTCGCCCCTAAGCTGATATGGGCTTCGCCCCCAAGCTGACATGGGCCTCACCCTCAAACTGATACTGATATGGGCCTCGCCCCTATGTTGATACTGATATGGGCCTCGCCGTCTAAGTGTCATACTCGGTAAGACCGATTCTGATGCTAATGTGGGCCTCGCCCCCAGAGTGCCATACCTGGCAAGACTGATTCTGATGTCTCCATACCCTGAGTGCCGTACCTGGCCAAACTGATTTGATGTCTCCATACCCGGAGCGCCAAACCCGTCAAAACTGATACTGATGATGACGTGGGCCTCGCCCCCAGAGTGCCATACCCGGAAAAATCGATGATGTATCTCCATACCCGGAGTGCCATACCCGGCAGAACTGATGCTAATAATGATGTAGGTCTCGCCCCCAGAGTGCCATACCCGGTAAGACTAATACTGATAGTTAATGTGGGCCTTTCCCCCAGATTGCCATACCCGGCAAGACTAAAACTGATAGTTAATGTGGGCCTTTCCCCCAGATTTCCATACCCGGCAGAACTGATGTTGTATCTCCATACCCGGAGTGCCATACCCGGCAGAACTGATCTGATATCTCCATACCCGGAGTGTTCATTCTCGAACTCTGATTGCCATTATCGGCTTGTTCATTCTCGAACTCCGCTCCATTCTCGGATTTATTCCAAAACTCTGACGATGTGAGCCTCGACCCTGGGATTCATTTCTGGATTCATTCCGAAACTCTGACGATGTGGGCCTCGACCCTGGGATTCATTCCAAAACTCAGATGACGTGAGCCTCGACCCTGTGACTCATCCCCAAACTGAAACTGATATGGGCCTCAACCCTGGGACTCATCCTCAAACTGAAACTGATATGGGCCTCAACCCTGGGATTCATCCCCAAAACTGAAACTGATATGGGCTTCAACCCTGGGAATCATCCCCAAAACTACTACTCATATGTCGCTGATTCTGGTTGGCTTGTCTTTGCCTCTTTCTCTTTTTCTTCTTTGAGACCTGTGAATACAAAACAAAACAAACACAAAAAAGAATGCAAAATATGTTACGTGTATGCATGCATGCATGAATGAATTTCCTATTCCGCTGGGTTAGGTCTTCCCCCAATTTCTCCAAGTGATTGCTCAGTCTTCTCTCTGGTCTCATGGTTCAATATCTTGTTATGTCCCGGATTCGCGAAGTGGTAGACTGGTCGCCCCCAGTCTTGGTTTAGCTTTCTACTTTCAGCCGTTTGCACTTGGTCAAGATGAACCACATGGCGGGGCCTTCCATATCATCATACTATATCACATGCTACGAAATATTCTCAATAGTTATACATATTATCGTCCTCAAGGAATGCTCAGTAATGAAACCAGAGAACCTTCAAAACATTCGATGCAACTCAAATCCAAGTCTTTGAAAAAAATGATATATGCCAGACTCAAAGTGTGTGTGTGCAAAGGTTCTTTCACAGCTTAATCCTTAGGTAAGCTAACTCGATGATTTCGTTTCAAAAATCGGGATCGGTGGGTCAAACCAACCTAGATATCTCAATTAAGCCTGCAGTTGCTTTTCAGTGCTCAATGTGGTATGGTTTTCTTTCTTTTCCTTTGTCTCTCTCTTTTTCTTTTCATTTTGAACTTCATTTTTTTTTCTTTTTTTTTTTTCAACACACCTACCCTTTAAGGTAGCATTTCTCCTCATGGTGGTCCTAATACTCGCCCATGGGTAGCTTCACGCTTATCGGTTATAGGTGGTTTATTTTTTTAGAGACTTTTCTTTTATTTTCAACCATACCACACATCATAACATAAGCAAATCAAGGTAGACATCTAAGCAAACGGTCATTCACCGACCTATAATTTCTTCAACTAGTCACTTTGCTAACTACTCAGGTTTTCACCGCTAAGAACCTATAGTGAAGTGCTTACGAGTCTAACATAAATTAATCATTCAAAGTATCAGATAAAAGCACATCAAGAGTTTATCGTTTCTAAGGTTTCACCTTAAAGCAATCAATTTCATCATCGGACTTATGTCTAACTATCAATGAAAAAAAACAAATAATAATTTTTTTCTCTCTCTTTTTTTCTCTTTTTTTTTTTTCTCTTCTCTTTTTTTTTTTTCTTTTTTTTTTTTTTTTTCTTCTTTGTTTTTTTTTTTCTCTCTTTTTCTTTTCCTTTTTTTTTTTCTTTTCTCTCTCTTTTTTTCTTTTTTTTTTCGAAGGCCCCCCCAATGGTCTTTCTATCATTTTCGTAAGCTTTTCTATTTCTCGATTTTCTTTTCCCCGCTATCCATGTTTGCTAAACTCCTCTTGAATAACCTTTTTTTTTCTCTAACCCAACGGATATCTATGATGGCTTTTAAGACACAGAGGGTTAACATGATGCATGTATGCATGAGATGCATGCGACATATGAGATATAATATGAATGTGGTTATCAAAAGCATAAAGGGGCAACTTTTACATGATATACAATTATGGTTCTCATGCGGGTTTATGACAATGCCTTTGATTGAACTCCCTCAACCCACTATAGAAACGGTCAACTAATGCACAAATCATACACATCACAAGACATGATTTCGGGGCCAATTCTCTTATCCCCAGTGGAGTCGCCAGACTGTGGACAACAGGACCTGGGCGACGCTGTTCTAGGCTCGCGGCCTAGTTGGGAGTACGAAATAACATGGAGTCGCCACCCGGTGTGAACCGGGACAAAGATTTAAGGCCGCACTCACCCCTCGCAAGGGAAGACCTCAAACCTGTTGGGTTCGGAATGGTCCCTTACTTATGTCACTTGTGATGGTATAATTTGTGCAATGAATCAACCAGTCTACTCAATAATCATGCTCAAGGGTACTTAGATCTAACATGCTTTCATCCAAATAACTCCACGCAATGTAACACAACGAGCATATTGAACCATAAATCAACATGTATAAATCATTATCCAAATACATCATAAACTAATAACATGCATAAGGAACAACCTAAATATGCTTTAACAAATAAATAACAAACTAAATTAAACCATGCTTTAAATAATAAACGAATAACTTAAAGACTATAACATGCTCAAATACAAATTTGGATGAGACGAGATACGTGTATCTTAAGTGGTACGTGGCATTGTATCCCGAGTGCAGACCATACTACCGTCCATTCGGAATCGGCTATGGAATTTACGTCCGGGTTTCCATCCGATATACCACAAAAGGGAACACATATCCCGCTCATCCAACAATCACATCATGCCTCAAATGACTCTCATGCGATAATATTCAAATTAAATAAAATAAACGAAAGATAATGAATAAAAGGGTGCCCTCAGGTCTAACCTCTTTTGTCGTTCCTCGAAAGCGCGTTACAAACCGGCCGTCGGAAGGATTGATACTCCACAACTTTTCTGGTTCACTAATCCAACGATTTTTCCTCGCTGTTTCGCTGTTCGGGCTGCTGTTTTCACTCTGTTTTGCTGCTGTTTTTAGGCCACTGTTTTTGTTTGTTTAAGGGACTGTTTTGGGGGTTTTTGGAGGGTTAAGGGCTGCGGTTTTTGGACTGTTTTAAGGCCGTTTTTGGTACAGTTTTGGGACAGTTTCTGGGCTATTTTTTAGAGGCTATTTATATGGAAAACTGGGCAGTGCAGTGAGGGTGATTTGCGGCAGTTTTTGGTGTGTGCAGGGGACGCAAAAACCGTGCAGTGAGGGCTGTGATTGTATGCAATGAGGCGGTGAAGGGTTTATTGAAGGCAGTGAGTGGGAGGCTTACGTGATGAGGGCTGCTTTGATTTAGAGGTCTTAGTGTGAGTGGAGGGAAGATGGCTTTACGTGAAGGAGGGTTGAATAGGTAATGGGCGTGAGTGTTGCTTCCTTAGCGATGTGGGACGTGAGGGAGTGAGGAGGTTGTGTATCTAGGTTTGTTTGTTGAGTGTGTGAGTGGTTTGCAAGGTGGCAAGGCTAAACGTGGATGTGTGTTGAGCGAACTGATGCGTGAAGCTGTGATTGGCGTGAGGCTGTGTTGAAGGGCTTATGCTGCTGTTGTGGTGCGGCGATTGAAGTCGTTTGAGAGTTGGCTGAGGGTTATTTTCTTGTGTGAATTATGTGTATGAGCCGGCCAGAATGGGAGACTTAGGGTTGTAAATGTGTTATATTTTATAGTAGTGCAATTAGGGTTTGTGCATGGATTAATTAGGAAATAAATCAATTATATTAGGTGTATTTTAATTTGATTAGTTTAGGCAAGAAATATGTGTATTTTAGGTGGATAATATTTAATTTAGGTGAGTGATTTCTTTAATTTTGGATGATTTAATTTTAATTTGGAAGTAAATTATTTAATTTTGGTATTTGATTTTATTTTTTTATTTAATTTGATTTGGAATTTATTTAATTGAATTTCATTTGTGAATTTAATTTAATTAAGATTTTAATTTCATTGGTTTGTGATTTTTAATTAAGAATTTAATAACTGATTGGTTATTTATTTTAATTTCAATTATTTTAGTTTAATTTGATTTGATTTTAATTGGTTTCAATGGATTTTAATTGGTTTTAATTTAATTTATGTTTATTTAATTGGTTTTAATTTACTTAGATTTAATTTAAATTTAATTTGTGACATATATTTTAAATGTTTTAATTATTTTTGGATGTGATTTAATGGGCTTGGGCTAAGGTTAAGTTTTAAAACGGAGATCCAACAGCAAACTCGAAGCTAAACATGTGAACTAAATCCAACAAACGTCAATTCTTGACGCTTCCCTTCCGACGTCCGTTTCCCCCGCGACTTCCGCGACTTAAAAGATAGTTGTCTCCAAATAAGACTCATCATCGGGTTTCACATGCAAAAATGCAATGCCTACAAGGAGGATGACAATATATAATGCCCATAGATCCTAGATTTCAGGGCTAAGGGGACGTCGATACGTAACACCTCTAGACCCTAGATTCAGGGACATGATGATGGCATGCTTTGGGGGAGGAGAGATGTAACGCCTCAATATCATGGATTTGCACACCTGGCTCTAGTTCAGTAGCTTGGGGGACAGTGAGATGTAATGCCCCATGACCACTACTTAGGCATATGGGGGGACGACAATACGTAACTCCCTCATACGTCAGGTTTTTTACAGATTCTCAAAATGATGGATTTCAGAAACGATAGTTTTAGAAAGGAGTTTTAAAAATAATAGTTTTATGAAAAACTTTCAGTAGAACAGATTTATGAAAGAGTTTTAGAAAGAATTCAGTTTTACAGAAGATCTCAGGGTCTTACAGACAAAAATTATTTCCAGAAAAATTTTGCAGAAAAAATATGTGTTTTCAGATGAGAAAGAGTTTTCTGAAAAGTTCAGTTTTCTTGAGATGATTTTGATTTCAAAACAATGAATATTTCATAAGTATTTCAGTTCCCAATTTTAACTATCCACTCACTAAGTTGTTCAAACGATCTAACCCCCCACTCCCAGTATCTCTGTTTTGCAGGTATACACATAGGACAAGCTCGAGAGGATGGATACTGGTGACAGTCACTAGGGTGTTTGGGTCTATGATGTCAAGTCAGAGACATAGTTCAATCAGAGTCGAAGTAAAGTCATGTATCAGACATTGTGTATAATAGTGATTGTGTGTGTAATAAGTTAACGTGTCCATGACAGGGTTATAAAGTGTAATGTTATTGTGAAAATGGTTATGAGTATTAAAATACATTTTATGTCGATTATTTGGGCAATGGTCCCTATGCATGAGTTTATATTTAAGATGAAATTAGTAATATTGATCATAGTCAGAAAGTCAGAGGCTCGGGGGGATAGGTCAGCATATTCCATACCGCTAGCATACTCGAGAGGGGGATGTTATAAAAATGATATCAAAGCATGGTCTAGGGAGTCAGTGATTGCAATGGGTAGTGTTGGGGTTTTTTATAGGCAGTTTGTCCGGGGTACTCATATGCGTGGCACTACCTCTCCAGTATCCGATCCCCGAGTACGTCCTCATGTTCTATAGACAGGTTAGTAAGGATTCCCAAAACTAGTGAATATTCTTCTTAATGAAAGTAACTATAATCTTTTTCGTAATAGAGAAGCCTTATGTAGTCATCCTGGTTTATTATCAGAAGTTCAAGACAAGTTATGAAAATAGATAGTAAAGTTCTAAGAATGCTCACCCAAGGGATTAAAAAGAGAAAGCATTAAGAAAAGTAAGGAATGATGTACAGATGCTTAAAGCAACCAGAGGCAATAAGAGATAGAGCTATATAATGAGATAATAAAGAAAATGTCAGAGCTTATAGTAGTAAGGAGAATATAATAAGCCCGAGCAAGAATAAAAATATCAGGTAGATCCGAGTAAGATACCTTCTCTCATCCGAAAATTCTTTCAAGTAAATCCAATAGCCTTTGAGTACCTCGTATATGTAGCACGTTTCCTGCGTAACGAATGATAGTCAGAAAGATAAAAGAAACAAGAAATATGATTTAGTTGTGGAACTTTCTAATAGAATTGAGATACCAAAAATGACATAGAGATTCTAGGTACCCAAACCCATGCTCGTAAGCAAATAAAATGAATATCATAAGGAAAAATGATTAGTTGTCTTAACCAAGGAATCTGATATGGAGAATGCTCTGATCTACCCAGATTCTCACCTTTCAGTGATACCGGTTATGGAAACTGTCTAGATAGAGTCTATCTCATACCAATCTTACATGAGTAATAGACTCTATCATGACATGGAATACCAGTATCATGACATAAATAATCGTAAGAAAGCTCATTACACATAATACAATATTCAAAGATAGAGACAGAAAGTACTGAAAGATAGATCACCCATAAAAGGTTTAAGGAAGTTTATGAAGTTAGAAAGAAGAGAACCCATCACAATTTAAAAATATAGGGAAGTCAGCACGAGGCTTGCAGTACTAGTAGAAGTCCAAAGAATATACCAAACATAGTAGAAACCCATACGAACGTAAGAAACATGTAAGGGATATGCCCTATACCCAACTTATGGATGGGCTATATGTACATGTATTTGTAATATTTTTCATTAATTAATAAAATGGCAAACTTTTTTATACATGTCTTACATAAATTATATGAATCATCAAACACTGTAATAAAGCCCTTGGAGTAATAAGATGATGGCTTCCACGCCTTATGAGAATCATTACTCTCAAACGTTCCTAGTCATAGTTTTGTGAATAATCTGGGCGTTCAAAAATTGGAGAGACTAGCATGATGATATGATCTGCCCTTAAGTGGGGTAGCCGATCTCAAAGGCTACTAGCGGAGATCCGTCCACTTGATGTATCACATGGATGCATGAGTTGCTCGTGTCCATCGAACTGACCGCCGAAAGTTTTCACATTGAGTGTTTATCCCATGTTTCTGTGAGAACTTTCATGTATCGATTGTATGACTAGTCCTTAGACTTGAGGTCTTTACAATCTTATGTGTGGATCAAATAACTTTGACATTCTCCTTCCCCGGTTCAAAAGATCCGGTCATAAGGGTATGATTGGGTCATTTGTTGAAACACATGAAGTTTGTAAAGATATAACAGAGAATCGCCACTCTCTCGGATAATATTTTCTTATAAGAGTAGTATTTCAGTTCGCGGGTTGATATGTGTGATCAGTGCTTGAGACTGTGGTCGCAACGGAAGAATTATGTGAGATTCTTGGGTTAGCATGATTCATGACACTATCAATATCATATATTTGACCATATGGGTAGACACTTTCTGTACCCTAGGTCAAAAGGTGGGGATACAGGGAGGCGAGGGACCGTATCATATGTAAATCGAATACAGAATGGGTATATATCTTTCCTTCTCATTTGGGGGCCTTGGCATGTTGCTAGATGTCAATCTTGGTCATTGAAGAATGACCATCTAATCGGAGGATAATTTATGTTCGATTAAATTATCATGATTCATTTCATGTCCAACTTGAGGGGAACCTAAAAGGTCACACACAACAAAGTCGAAATCAATGGTTAATAGTGCACAGTACAAATTTAACAGCAAATATGATTGTTGTAGGAATTGTTCATAAATGGTTCAATGTGTTTATTTATGGAACAGATCATTTATGAGGTTTCATAGTGGCTTAAGGATTGGTGAATGACGATAGGGGAACTTTGAGAATTGGAATAAATAAAAAAATAAATAAATAAAAGGAAAAGCGCAAATAGCGCTTCAATTTTTTTTTTATTTGTTATTTGTTTTGAATTCCAATTCGGCCCAAACTCTTATTAGGGTTTTATAATCTCATTCAACCACTAAATTAAGATCCAATGGCTAAAATTAAATTAGCATTTATCCCACATCAGATTCTTAATTAATTTTGTTGTCTTTGGAGCAGCTATATAAACCCAAAGAATTCTTTACAAATTTTTACACCAAAACTTTTCATATCTTGGTTTATAAGTGAGCAACTCTAAAGTTTAAGAGTAAGTCACTGATTTTGAGGATCCTTAAGTCTAATTGACTAGAGGAATATCAAGTTAAAAGTTTTGAGGTATTTGTCTAGGCTAGCACCAAGGGCAAAATACCCATGCACTCAAGGCGTAGTCTTTGCGTTGAGTTTTGGATTTGGTGTGTGCACCTTTGGAGGCCACACACTTGGGTGGCTCTTTGGAACATGGAAGAGCTTGCTGAGTTCGAGAAAATCTTGTAGATTGAAGGGAGGACTCGATGATTCTTTGGTTCCAGTAAGTCTTTTTCTTTCTTTCTTTTTAATTAGAGTTCTTATGATAGTTAACATGTTTAAGTTTATGTTTTTTGCATGTTTTATGAGTTTTTATGCTTAGAATATATAGTAACATGCCTAGGATTGTAGAATAATCAAAACAAATGGGTCTTGGGGAAAGGGATAGCGGCATCATAATTTTTAATTTTCCGCTGCGTACTCGCGACCGCTCCCTAACAGTGGTATCAGCGCGCCGTTTTTGTTTTGATTAGTTCTCTCTCATTTGAACTCGAAATAGGGTGTGTAAAAGCTCATTGGAAAGATAACACCCTGAACTTACTTTTAGGTACAAGTGTTGCATGATTTGGTTAAGATTTGAATTGTGAAATTGCATTTAAAGTTCACGCATCTGTAAAAAAATATGAATAGTAAATTTATTTGATTAAAATAAAATGCAATATCATAATTAAATATTAATCAAAGTTATTTAATGCCTAAAATAATTCCAACATATTAAAACTCATATGCTTGATGATTCTATTTTTGATTAGAATTGGAATGATTATTTTAGGGTGCAAGCATCTAGAGACTTTCTAAGGAAATATAGAGTGTATTGCTTATCCCTTAGCTAAGTAATTATTCCGTGATGAACTTAGAGATTTATTACCTTTAAGGATAATAAATATAAATCACTTGTTTATAATAAAAGACATTATAAAAGATACAAGTGGAGTGGGACCAAGGCGTTAATAAAATTTTCCAAACTAAAGTTAATATAACCAAAGGTATTACTAGAGTTAGATAATGATTTGATGTCTTCCTTCACTCACTACCTTTTATTGCCAAAAGGAAAAGTTGTGAAGACATCTAGATAATCATTTACTCAAAGCTTACCTTAAAGCATATTTAAAAGTGTTGGACTAATTTGGAGGATCTATTGTTTATTCATGTCACCAAGGCAATAAGAGCCTAAGAGGTAAGGGTATTTAAGAGAGTTCGCTCCACCCTTCCTCTGGGGAATTTTCAATGGAGGATTCCATTTGACAGTTATTCACTTAAACTTGCTAAAATCCTCAATAATAATTTAAGTCTAAAATTTGCCTCCCATTGTAAAGTATAGACCCAAAGGGCTTAAACCGTATTGGCATGACTAGGCTTTACCAGACTGACCAATACCAATTTATCCCTAAATCATACTATTGACAATGGTTTTTTGACTTTTCTGGTCTTATAACTTAGTGCAAAGATTGGGTGTCCACAAGGACTAGCATAAGTTTGGCATGTTTGATTGCCCAACCCAATGATCAAGGAATTGGGATTTATATCAAATTGGTTGGGAACCTACCTAATTATCGTATTTTATAACGACCGGCCCTAGTCGGAGTTATGAAATGATGATAATGGGATCCTTCCCACAATAAAATCCATCATAAGGGGTTGATGCGATTTGCTTAAAATTTAAAAATAGTTGAGTGGGAGCAACTTCATAATATTGAAAGCCCATGTTATTATGAAACATTAATGAAAACATATCCTAATTTTAACATTCTCTCTTAACAGGTGGGTAAAATATTTCACAAACATTCAAATGGAAAATAGAGTATCACTTCGTTCCATCCTTGATGAGCATAAGCTCAAAGGGGACAACTACAATGACTGGTTTAGAAAACTTAAAATTTTCTTACGACAAGAAAAGATTTTCTATGTCTTGAAAGACCATTTCCCCCTGAACCCGCAGAAGATGCTGACCAAAATACATTGATGCTTGGAAGAAAACGTCGATGATGATGAGCAACCAGTTTGCATAATGCTTGGCTCTATGTCGGACGAACTTCAGAAAGCTCACGAAGATATGGATGCTCAAACCATCATCTTTCACTTGAAGGAGTTGTATGCAACTTTCGTTCATACCGTGAGATTCCAAGTGTCATGTGCCTTATTCCAAACAAGGTATAAGGAAGGATCTGTTAGTGGAAATGTGCTTAAGATGATTGGCCACATTGAAAAATTGGCTAACCTCGGGTTCATCATGGATCATGAGATAGGTCACAATCTAATTCTTCAATCCTTACCAAAAGACTTCTCTAACTTTATTATGTAGTTTCATCTGTCTAATAAAGAAGCTATTTTAGCAGAATTGCACAATCTGATAAAGCAAATAGAGAATGACTTGAAACCGGAGCTTAAAACCTCCGTCACGCTTACAGGTACGAACCTGAAGCCACGAGGCCCAAAGAAAAATAAGGGCAAGACCAAGGCTTCAGATCACCTAAAGCCCAATGGTAAGGTGGAGAAGAAAATGGAAAAGGGAAATGTTTCTTTTGTGGAAAGAAAGGTCATTGGAAGAAAAACTGCAGATCCTTGAAAGCCAATGAAGCTAGGGAAGCCCAAGAGGCCAAGAAGCCCAATGCTTCAGGTATGTTGTATATGATTGAACTATATTCTCAAAACTCTGAACCTTCTACTTGGGTGCTTGACACCGGTTGTGTGGGACTCACTTGTGTAACAATGTGTAGGGCCTGAGAAACAGTAGGAGACTCCGTCATGGGGAGGTTGACTTACGCATGGGTAATGGAGCAAAACTGGCTGCATTGTGCGTGGGACTTATTCATTAGTTTTGCCGAATGGTTTAGTTTTAGACTTAGAAGATTGTGTTTATGTACTTCTCTAGTAAAGAACATCATTTCAATTTCTTCTTATGTAATAAAGGCTTTTCATGCCTAATAAGTTGTAATGAATGTTCTATTTATTTCAATGAAATAAAATATGGAGATGGTATTTTGAATAATGGTATCTATGTCTTCCAACAAACTAACAAAAAATGTTCAACCTCTAATATATACAACGTTAACTCGAATAATCTCAATGAATCACTTCTATGGCACAGTCGCTTAGGTCATATCAATGAAACAAGATTAACTAAGCTACATAAGGATGGGTATTTCAGACCCTTCAAATATGAACCTTATGGAACTTGTGAGTCTTTTTACTTGGTAAAATGACCAAATTACCCTTCAAAGGTAAATGATAGCGTGCAGCGGAAGACATTAGAACTCGTACACTCTGATGTATGCGAACCAATGTCAGTCACCGCTAGAGGTGGATTCTCCTACTTCATTACTTTTATCGATGATCACTCGCGATATGGGTATGTGTACCTTATGCGGTACAAATCTGAAGCCTTTGAGAAATTCAAAGACTTCAAAGCTGAAGTAGAAAACCAGCTTAATAAAAGTATTAAGTCACTGTGGTCTGACCGAGGTGGTGAATACTTAAGCGACGAATTTCAAGATTACTTGAGAGAAAATGGCATTGTTTCCCAGTGGACTCCTCCGGGAAACTACACAGTATAATGTGGTCTCCAAAAGGAGAAATCGGACATTATTAGATATGGTCCGATCAATGATGCCAGGCATGGATCTACCTCTTTCATTTTGGGGTCTTGCTTTAGAAACTACAACACTACTACTAAACCAAGTTCCTTCCAAGACTGTTAGTCAAACACCATATGAGTTATGGTCTGGGAAACGTCCTAGTCTTAGTTATCTAAGAGTTTGGGGATGTGACGTATATGTTAAGCTCACACAAACTAAAAAATTGGATGATAGGGTAGTTAAATGTAAGTTTGTAGGATATGCGTTGAACTCAAGAGCATACGTGTTCTACGTCCCAAATAAAGAACATTTGTCTCACGAAATGCTAAATTTCTAGAGAATGAATTCCTTCTCAAGAAATATAGTGGGAGTAGACTTGACCTCGATGAGGTACGAGAAGAACAAACTAACATAGAACTAAACCCCAGGCCCCTCAAAAGGGCAGCGAAGAAACAACCACAAGGTTATGAACTTAGAAGGTCTGGTGGGGAAAGATATGAGCCTGAAAGATATGGTTTCCATATTGATGAGGAACATGATCAGGTCATTGATAATGACGATCCCACCAGTTATGATGAAGCAATGCGTGACATTGATTCTGTCAAGTGGCTTGAGGCCATGAAATCCGAAATAGACTCTATATATCAGAATCAAGTCTGAGACTTGGTGGATGCACCTGAAGTGATAAAACACATAGGCTACAAGTGGATTTACAAGCGTAAAACTGATGCAGAAGGCAACATCCAAACCTATAAGGTTAGGTTGGTGGCGAAAGGTTATAGACAAATCCAAGGAATTGACTATGACGAAACCTTTTTTCTTGTTGCAATGATAAAGTCCATTCAAATTTTACTGGCACTAGCTGCACACTTTGATTATGAGATTTGGCAGATGGATGTCAAAACTGCTTTCCTTAATGGGAACCTCGTAAAGGAAGTCTATATGACACAACCTGAGGGGTTTTCATCTGAGGATGATCATAATAATGTATGCAAGCTTAAATGATCCATTAATGACTCAAGCAAGCCTCCAGAAGTTGGAATATACGATTTGATGAGACAATCAAAGAATTTGACGTCATCAAAAATGTAGACGAGCCTTGTGTTTATAGGAAAAGTAGTGGGAGTGCTGTTATATTTCTTGTATTATATGTCGATGACATATTAATCATCGAGAATGATATTCCCATGATGCAAGCCAGCAAGCAATGGTTATCTCATAATTTCTCCATGAAAGATTTGGGAGAAGCAGCCTACATCCTCGGCATTAAGATCTACCGTAATAGATCTAAGAGGTTGTTAGGACTTTCTCAATCTACGTACATAGATAAAGTTTTGAAAATATTCAAAATGGAAGATTCCAAAAGAGGTAATTTACCTACTTGTCATGGAATCAAATTATCTAATGAGCAATGTCCATATACTCCTTCAGATAGAGAGCGTATGAGTAGGATCCCTTATGCTTCAGCAATAGGATCGATCATGTACGCCATACTATGTACAAGACCTGATGTCTCTTATGCTCTTAGCATAACGAGCAGGTATCAGGAAAATCCTGGTGAGAAATACTAGGCAGCTGTCAAAACAATCCTCAAGTATCTGAGAAGAACTAAGGATGTGTTCTTGACATACGGAGATTGTTCTGAGATGAAAGTCATTGGTTACTGTGATACGAGCTTTCAGACCGATAAGGATGACAATAGATCACAAACAGGACATCTATTTACTTTGAATGGCGGAGCTGTCAGTTGGAAAAGCTCAAAGAAGTCAACTACAGTGGACTCAACCACTGAAGCCGAGTATATTGCAGCATCTGAGGCAGCTAAAGAAGTAGTCTGGATAAAGAAGTTCATCACGGAGCTGGAAATGCTTCCCGCGATAAAGAATGGCGTCACGATGTACTGTGACAACACGGGCACCATTGCTCAATCAAAGGAACCAAGGTCCCACCAGAAATCCAAGCATGTACTCAGGCTATTTCATCTCAGCAGAGAGATTATTGAGAGAAAAGAAGTTATTATAGAGAAAATACCCACAGAATATAATCTTGCAGATTCTCTGACTAAAGGGTGACTCAACAAAAACATGATAGGCACAACCGAGAGTATGGTGTCCAGATTCATACTAGTTGGCTATAGTGCAAGTGGGAGATTGTAAGGGATATCCCATATACCCAACTGATGGATGGGCTATATGTACATGTATTTGTAATATTTTTCATTAATTAATAAAATGGCAATCTTTTTATACATGTCTTACATAAATTATATGAATCATCAAACACTGTAATAAATCCCTTGGAGTAATAAGAGGATGGCTTCCACGCCTTATGAGAATCATTACTCTCAAACGTTCCTAGTCATAGTTTTATGAATAATCTGGGCGTTCACAAAGCGGAGAGACTAGCATGATGATATGATTTACCCTTCCTTTAAGTGGGGTAGCCGATCTCATAGGCTACTAGCGGAGATCCGTCCGTTTGGTGTATCACGTGGATGCATGAGTTGCTCGTGTCTATCGAGCTGACCGCCGAAAGTTTTAGGTCTTTACAATCTTATATGTGGATCAAATAACTTTGACATTCTCCTTCCCCAGTTCAAAAGATCTGGTCATAAAGGTATGATTGGGTCATTTGTTGAAACACATGAAGTTTATAAATATACAATAGAGAATCGCCACTCTCTTGGATAATATTTTCTTATAGGAGTAGTATTCCAGTTTGCGGGATGATATGTGTGATCAGTGCTTGAGACTGTGGCCGCAGCGGAAGAATCATTTGAGATTCTTAGGTTAACATGATTCATGACACTATCAACATCATACCTTTGACCATATGGGTAGACACTTTCCATACCCTAGTTCAAAAGGTGGGGATACAGGGAGGCGATGGACCGTATCATATGTAAATCACATACAGAATTGGTATATATCTTTCCTTCTCATTTGGGGGTCTTGACATGATGCTAGATGTCAACCTTGGTCATTGAAATCAAACGACTATCTAATCGGAGGATAATTTATGTTGGAATAAATTATCACGATTCATTTTATGTCCAACGTGAGGGGAACCCAAAAGGTCACACACAATAAAGTCGAAATCAATGGTTAACAGTGCACAATACAAATTTAACAGCATATATGATTGTTGTAGGAATTGTTCATAAATGGTTCAATGTTTTTAATTATTGAACAGATCATTTTTGAGGTTCCATAGTGGCTTAAGGATTGGTGAATGACGATAGCGGCACTTTGGGAATTAGAATAAATAAATAAATAAAAGGAAAAGCGCAGATGTCGCTTCATTTTTTTATTTGTTATTTGTTTTGAATTCCAATTCGGCCCAAGCTCTTATTAGGGTTTTATAATCTCATTAAACCACTAAATTAAGATCCAATGGCTAAGATTAAATTAGCATTTATCCCACATCGGATTCTTATTTAATTTTGTTGTCTTTGGAGCACTTATATAAACCCAAATAATTCATTACAAATTTTTACACCAAAACCTTTCATATCTTGGGTTTATATAAGTGAGCAACTCTAAAGTTTAAGAGTAAGCCGCTGATTTTGAGAATCCTTAAGTCTAATTGACTAGAGGAATCTCAAGTTAAAAGTTTTGAGGTATTTGCCTAGGCTAGCACCAAGAGCAAAATACCCGTGCACTCAAGGCGTAGTCTTGCCGTTGAGTTTTGGCTTTGGTGTGTGCACCTTTGGAGGCCACACACTTGGGTGGCTCTTTGGAACGTGGAAGAGCTTGCTGAGTTCGAGAAAAGCTTGTAGATTAGAGGGAGGACTGGAGGAGTATTCGGTTCAAATAAGTCTTTTTCTTTCTTTATTTTAATTAGAGTTCTTATGATAGTTAGCATGTTTAGGTTTATGTTCTTTGCATGTTTTATGAGTTTTTTTGCTTATAATATATACTAACATGCCTAGGCTTGTAGAATAATAAAAAAAAATGGGTCTTGGGCAAAGGGATAGCGGCATCATAATTTTAAATTATCGATGCGCACTCGCGGCCGCTTCCAATCAGTGGTATCAGCGCGCCATTTTTGTTTTGATTATTTCTCTCTCATTTGAACTCGAAATTGGGTTTGTAAAAGCTTGTTGGAAAGCTAACACCCTGAACTTACTTTTAGGCACAAGTTGTGCATGATTTGGTTAAGATTTGAATTTTGAAATTGCATTTAAAGTTCACACATCTGTAAAAAAACTTGAATAGTAAATTTATTTGATTAAAATAAAATGCGATATCATAATTAAATATTAATCAAAGTTATTTAATGCCTAAAATAATTCCAACATATTAAAACTCATATGCTTGATGATTCTATGTATGATTAGAATTGGCATGATTATTTTAGGGTGCAAGCATCTAGAGACTTTCTAAGGAAATAGAGAGTATTGTTTATCCCTTAGCTAAGTAATTATTCCGTGATGAACTTAGAGATTTATTACCTTTAAGGCTAATAAATATAAATCACTTGTTTACAATAAAAGACATTATAAAAGATACAAGTGGGGTGGGACCTGTTGGACAATTATAACATATATCATCATTATTTGTAAAAGACATTGTGGTTTTTGTACAAAAAAAACTTTGTGCCAAAGGAAATTGTCATTTTATAATTTTGTAATTAGATTACTTATATATATAAATGATAAAAGTCCTTATGATTAGTTATGGATTATAAGATATGAGACAATATCAATCCACTAAAGGTTTAATCATTAAATATCACTAGTCGTAGTATTATCGAGACTGGACATCGATAATGCGGAATAGGCTAGTATTACACTTGTGCGCGTTATGGAAGCGTAACGGCATAGTTCTCATATATTTAAGTATTGGATACTTATGTAAGTGTGATAGGAGGTTGTGTTTACCGTTGGTACGGAAACAACTTCGCTCTGGATAGACCCATCGGAATCCCATTGGTAGTATGACTATGTGTCTTCGGGAATCCGAATCAGGGTAGGTGTATTTGGTCTTAACCTGAGACTTTCATCGCTAATATTTGCGACAATCAATACGCTTTGGTTTTGGTCGTCCGGGACTTTAACAAGTTCTGTGTACGCCTCTTCTGGGTTTATTGAGAATCGTAGTGTATTGGGTGTGATGTCAAGATGGAAGTATCACTTCAGTCATATGGAGATGATGATCACGCAAGGATACAGAGCTGGTACTCTAATGTGTTGCAACCATCGGGATAATATGACAAGGTCATGATTATCCGATTAAAGAGACTAGTTGTTTGTGATCCGATATATGCTTCGTACGGGGCAGACACTATTCCAGCCTCAGGCCTTGCATGTGACATCCGATACTGGATCGCAATATGCAATACTTGGTATACTACGCTTGATATAGATTATATATTCCTTAAAGAATATTTCTGGAGAATCGGGAAGGCACGGTGTTTTGCTAGAAGCCAACCATGTCTTGTAAATCAGTAAGAACATGGTACCGAGTACGCACGTATTCGGATAGTCCGACAACCAGATTTACTGCCAAAATATCTAGGGATCTCATGGGTCGCTTCTCGAAGATTCACCAATGACGTTTGACTCGAACATAAATAATCTGGGATTAATTATGAGAGAGAGATAATTAATCTAGGATTAATTATGGCGAGAATTTATCTGGGATAAAATTCAATTAATGGAGAGAGAACGATTAATTCGGAATTAATCGATTAAATAATATATTCGATATATTAAATGAAATTAGATTTCATAGCGGAATTAAAATTGGATTTTAATTCGGGAAAAATGAATTAATTTAGAATTAATTCGCGAGCAACTTTCGTAATAATTTTGCGATGCATTATTATTTTATTAAATTTTATTTAATTACATCGCAACGGAAAATTCGTTAATTCAGAAAACGAACCCGAGCCTGATATGTGTTTTGCGGGCCCACTTAGATTCTGAATTAAAGTGGGGCCCACATCAAGTCACATCACTAGTCAAACACTTACCTTTATGGTGATGGAAGTTAGTAATGGTTGTTTGCTTGTAAAATACATTAGCTCAATTTTTTAATTGATGTGTAAGAGACCCTTACCAACTTTCGAAGATTTGGTATATGGATTTGATTTTTGGAAAATCAAAAACATCTCACACTCTCTCATCACTTGCATTTGGCATGAAACTCCCATCTCCTCTTCTCTTCTCAATTGCCGAGAGTTGCTTCTCACAAAAAGGGAATTTTTGTTGCAAAAACTTCCATTGATAGCACATTAAAGATTCTACAAAGGTGATAGGGAAACTATGCCCATGAGTTTGGAATTCTAAGATCAAGCTTGGAGCTTAACATACATACAAAGAAGAGCTTGGAGCACTTGTCAAAGGTTGTAAAATTTTTGTTATCTACACATCCACCATTGCCGATCAAAGTGAGTATTTTTTCCGTAACTTACCTTGTTAATTCACACAACTTTATGCTTAATAGATCCTTGGCATGTTCTAGGAGAACCCAACAATGGTATCAGAGCCAAATTAAACATGAAATGGATTAGGGTTCATAAACTTGAATTTGAGTATTTTTTTTCTTGGAGCATGATTTCATCAAATTGAGTGTTTGGATATGTTTAGATTATGATAACTTAGAGTTATGCATGATTAATTTGGAGAAAAATTGATTAGATAATTTTTCCCTAATTACCTTATGATGGTCGAATACTTGGACCCTTATTGTCATGGTGATTTTGTTGTTTTTTAGATATTCTGTTTGCCATTGGATGTGTTTAAAATGCATGAGTATATTGATTTGTGATTTAATTGGATTGAAATCAAAATTGGATATAAAAATGCCTAATTATCGTGAGCTTGATGAGCATGTTTTGAGTTGATTTTGCTTCAATTGTGTTGGACATGAATTGAACATGATAAAGCATGATTAATGAAGTAAATTAGTGTTTTGGAAATATTAATTTGACTAATTAATTATGGCTATACACTTTAATTACAATTATGATATTTGGAATATTATAATTTAATAAATTAGTCTTTAATTTGGAATTGGGCTAATGTTGTTATATTTGGGCCTAATGGGCTTGGTTGGGCCAAGTTGGTTTAAGACAATTGGATTGGATCCAAATTGGGCCTAAAACCATTTCGTTAAGTCTAAATATAATAAATGGGCCTTTAAATAATTAATTGGGCCTAATGGGCCAAAATTAATTTTATGGCAAATGGTGATTCCTTATTAGTCTTTGGTTTCCAAAGTCCATGCCTTAAGAAATTAATTAAAAGCCCATTGGACTTTAATTAAATTAACATTGGATGTTAATTGGGCCTTTGAGACCCATTAAGATTAGATTTAGAATCTAAGTCGAAAAGGCACATTAATAAGTGTTATTATTTAATTTGGAATTAAATGAGAATTAGTATTGAATAAAAATTAAATTGAATTTAAAATTATAGTTCGATGTAATTCAAGAATACGCAGTTTGAGTACTTATTCTTAAACGAGTTGGACTCGCGCAAATCAAATCGTTGATTGAACATTGGATGATCACTTAATTCAAAGATTAATTAATTGGATTAGATTGATTGAATAACATGTTTTGTGTGAATATATGGATGTATTGTATGAATAATATATATCGGATGGATATTAGATGGGTGAGGGCAATTTTGAAAATTGTTGTAATAAATTTAGAATTTATTAAATTGGACCTGCGTGTCCAGCCTTTATCTCTTGACTCTTTGTAATTCTCTTCTCACCAATTCCCCTCAATGTAAATGAGGTTTCTTTATTGTATTATGTAATTGGGTAGAAGTTAGAATAGTGCTAGCCGGGGAGAGGAAATGGAGAGATTTATTCTAGGAACAATTTTTTCAATATCCATCTGCATATCATTATTATTTATTTCGCGCCTTATTATGCTTTTAGAATGCATGCTTAAGGGTATATGATGAGACCTAATCAAAGATAATAAATTGGTTGCCAATTTACGCGAAAAACCCTCAAACAAATATTAAGCGAATTCCTTCCATTGAGTGGTTCTCTCTCAAGATCCAAGATTGGCATTGGTTTGTTGGCCAAAGTCAAGATCAATGTCCATTGCGGATGTGTTTGAACCATGAGAGCTTTGTTCCATATCGCATGTCTTGGGCAAGTTGTGATTTTTTGGCCAAAGTCAAGGTCACTTCTTGTTCATCGACGTGGATTACGAAGCTTTCCCATTGTCAATGGGTCCCGATTAACTTTAATCATTAAGCTTGTTGAGCCAAAGCCAAGGCTTAGTTGATTCAGAGGAAAATGTTAGGAAAATATATTGGATATATTGGCATATATATTGTATATATATTTTGAACTTGGAGGTCGACCTACCGGATCTAGGAATTGGATGAGATCCAATTGATCTTAGAGATCTACCTAGTTAAATATCATACAACTTGTTGGCCAAAGTCAAGGTTGTGTGTTATTTAACGGGATCCTAGCCCACTAGGAAACTAGGTTTCCCGAGTACTCAACACAGGGTTAGAGGCTCGCCGAAAAATAGTGGGAGGCTAGTATTGAATTTGCAATTTCGTTCAAATACTTGCCAATACGCGCTTTCAAATTATTTCGTCATTTTATATATTTATTAGTTGGACTAATATCTTATTATTTTTATTGTAACAGTTAGACTGTACCAAAAAATCATTAATTGAATAGTTAGACTATTGCAATTAAGATGGCGGGAAAGATCAACGTTAGGGACATTATCATGGGCGAAAATGTCTTTAATGGTGCAAACTTTCCTGACTGGGATATGAACCTCAGGATTGTCCTGGGGGCCGAGAAGATGCTCTATACGATAGAGAGACCTCTCGGGCCTAAGCCTGGAATTGAGCAACCTCTTGAGCTTGAGCTTTGGAAGACTCATAGCGATGACAACTCAACTGCTCAATTCGTCATGCTCGCTGCAATGACCCCTCAATTTCGTCGCCAGAACAAGGGATTGGATCCCTATACTATGATGGAAAAATTGAAGGACCTTCATCGATCTAACCTTAGATGGAGAACTTGAGGTAACTGGGTTTACCGAAGCAAGTTTCCAAACCGATAAAGATGAATGTAAGTCACAATCCAAGTACATATTTTGTTTGAATAACGGAGCAGTGAACTGGAAATCTTCCAAGCAAGAGACTGTTGCCGATTCAACAACAGAAACAGAATATATTGCTGCAGCTGAGGCAGCAAAAGAGGCAGTTTGGATCCGTAAATTCCTAATTGGATTAGGAGTAGTTCCGTTAGCAGCTGAGCTCGTTCCTTTGTATTGTGACAATAATGGGGCTATAGCGCAGGCTAAGGAACCGCTGTCTCATTAACGATCCAAGCATGTACTTCGATGTTACCATCTGATTCAAGAGATCATACATCGTTGCGATGTGAAGATCGAGAAGGTCACATCAGATGACAACATTGCAGATCCGCTGACGAAGGCTATTCCTCAGCAAAAGTTTGAGCGACATGTACATAGTTCAGGTGTTAGATACTTGAGTGATTGGGTATAGGCCAAGTGGGAGATTTTTGGACAATTATGACCCATAGCATCACTATTTGTAAAAGACATTGTGGTTTTTGTACAAATTAACTATGTGACAAAGGAAATTGGCATTTTATCATTTTGTAATTATATTACTTATATATATAAATGATAAAAGTTCTTATGATTAGTTCCGAATTATAATATATGAGACAGAATCAATCCACTAAAGTTTTAATCATTAAATATCCCTAGTCGTAGTATTATCGAGACTGGACATCGATAATACAGAATAGGCTAGTATTACACTTGTGCGCGTTATGGAAGCGTAACGACATAGTTCTCATATATTTAAATATTGGATACTTATGCAAGTGTGATAGGAGGTTGTGTTTACCGATGGTACGGAAACAGCTTCGCTATAGACAGACCCCTCGGAATCCCATTGGTAATATGACTATGTGTCTATGGGAATCCGAATCAGGGTAGGTGTATTTGGTCTTAACCTGAGACTTGCATCGCTAATACTTGCGACAATCAATACGCTTTGGTTTTGCTCGTCCGGGACTTTAACAGATTCTGTGTACGCCTCTTCTGGGTTTATTGAGAATCGTAGTGTATTGGGTGTGATGTCAAGATGGAAGTATCACTTCAGTCATATGGAGATGATGATCACGCAGGGATACAGAACTGGTACTCTAATGTGTTGCAACCGTAGGGATAATATGACAAGGTCATGATTATCCGATTAAAGAGACTAGTTACTTGTGATCCGATATATTCTTCGTACGAGGTAGACACTATTCTAGCCCCAGGCCTTGCATGTGACATCCGATAATGGATCGCAATACGCAATACTTGGTATACTACGCTTGATATAGATTATATATTCCTTAAAGAATATTTCTGGAGAATTGGGAAGGCACGGTGTTTTGCTAGAACCCAACCATTTCTTGTAAATCGGTAAGAACATGGTACCGGGTACGCACGTATTCGGATAGTCCGACGACCGGATTTACTGCCAACATATCCAGGGATCTCATTGGTCGCTTCCCGAAGATTCACCGATGACGTTTGACTCGAACAAAATTAATCTGGGATTAATTATGAGAGAGAGAGAATTAATCTAGGATTCCAGCCCCAGGCCTTGCATGTGACATCCGATAATGGAACGCAATACGCAATACTTGGTATACTACGCTTGATATAGATTATATATTCCTTTAAGAATATTTCTGGAGAATTGGGAAGGCACGGTGTTTTGCTAGAACCCAACCATTTCTTGTAAATCGGTAAGAACATGGTACCGGGTACGCACGTATTCGGATAGTCCGACGACCGGATTTACTGCCAACATAACCAGGGATCTCATTGGTCGCTTCCCGAAGATTCACCGATGACGTTTGACTCGAACAAAATTAATCTGGGATTAATTATGAGAGAGAGAATTAATCTAGGATTAATTACGGCGAGAATTTATTTGGGATAAAATTTTATTAATGGAGAGAGAACGATTAATTTGGAATTAATCGATTAAATAATTTATTCGATATATTAAATGAAATTAGATTTCATAGCGGAATTAAAATTGGATTTTAATTCGGGCGAACAAATTAATTTAGGATTAATTCGCGAGCGACTTTCATAATAATTTTGTGAGGCATTATTATTTAATTAAATTTGATTTAATTACGTCGCAACAGAAAATTCGTTAATTCAGAATTAACGAACCCGAGCCTGATATGTGTTTTGCGGGCCCACTCGGATTTTGAATTAAAGTGGGGCCCACATCAAGTCACATCACTAGTCAAACACTTACCTTTATGGTGATGGAAGTTAGTAGTGGTTGTTTGCTTGTAAAACACATTAGCTCAATTTTTTAATTTATATGTAAGAGACTTTTACCAACTTTGGAAGATTTGGTGTATGATTTGATTTTTGGAAAATAAAAAACATCTCACACTCTCTCATCACTTGCATTTCGCGTGAAACTCCCCTCTCCTATTCTCTTCTCAATTGCCGAGAGTTGCTTCTCACAAAAGGGGAATTTTTGTTGCAAAAACTTTCATTACTAGCACATTAAAGAGTCTACAAAGGTGATAGGGAAACTATCCCCTTGAGTTTGGAATTCTAAGATCAAGCTTGGAGCTCAACATACATACAAAGGAGAGCTTGGAGCACTTGACAAAGGTTGCAAAATTTTTGTTATCTACACATCCACCATTGCCGATCAAAGTGAGTATTTTTTCCGCAACTACCTTGTTAATTCACACAACTTTATGCTTAATAGATCCTTGGCATGTTCTAGGAGAACCCAACAGGACCAAGGCGTTAATAAAACTTTCCAAACTAAAGTTAATTTAACCAAATGTATTACTAGAGTTAGATAATGATTTGGTGTCTTCCTTCTCTCACTACCTTTTTATAGCCAAAAGGAAAAGCTGTGAAGACATCTAGATAATCATTTACTCGAAGCTTACCTTAAAGCATATTTAAAGTGTTGGACTAATTTGGAGGATCTATAGTTTATTCATGTCACCAAGGCAATAAGAGCCTAATAGGTAAGGGTATTTAAGAGAGTTTGCTCCACCCTCCCTCTGGGGAATTTTCAATGGAGGAATCCATTTGACAGTTATTCACTTAAACTTTCTAAAATCCTCAATAATAATTTAAGTCTAAAATTTTCCTCCCATTGTAAAGTATAGACCCAAAGGGCTTAAATCGTATTGGCAGGACTAGGCTTTACCAGACTAACCAATACCAATTTGTCCCTAAATCATACTATTGACAATGGTTTGACTTTTCTGAGTCATAAGATGCAGCGACCCTTAGGCGTGGTCTTATAACTTAGTGGCAAAGATTAGGTGTCCACAAGGACTAGCATAAGCTATGGCATGTTTGATTGCCCAACCTAATGATCAAGGAATTGTGATTTATATCATAAATTGGTTGGGAACCTACCTAATTATCGTATTTTATAACGATCGGTCCTAGTCGTAGTTGTGAAATTATGATAATGGGATCCTTGCCCAGAAGAAATCCATCATATTGGGGTTGATGCGATTTGCTTAAAATTTTAAAATAATTGAGTGGGAGCAACTTCATAATATTAAAAGCCCATGTTATTATGAAACATTAATGAAAATATATTACTAATTTTAACATTCTCTCTTAACATGTGGGTTAAAATATTTCACAAACATTCAAATGGCAAAGAGAATATCACTTCATTCCATCCTTGATGAGTATAATCTCAAAAAGGACAACTACAATGAATGGTTTAGAATCCTTAAAATTGTCTTACGACAAGAAAAGATTTTATATGTTCTTGAAAGACCATTTCCCCCTGAACCCGCAGAAGATGCTGACCAAAATACATTTGATGCTTGGAAGAAACACGTCGATGATGATGAGCAAGCAATTTGCATAATGCTTGGCTCTATGTCGAATGAACTTTAGAAAGCTCACGAAGATATGGATGCTCAAACCATCATCTTTCACTTGAAGGAGTTGTATGCAACTTCTGTTCATACCGTGAGATTCCAAGTGTCATGTGCCTTATTCCAAACAAGGTATAAGGAAGGATCTGTTAGTGGACATGTGCTTAAGATGATTGGCCACATTGAAAAATTGGCCAACCTCGGGTTCATCATGGATCATGAGATAGGTCACGATCTAATTCTTCAGTCCTTACCAAAAGACTTCTCTAACTTTATTATGTAGTTTCATCTGTCTAATAAAGAAGCTACTTTAGCAAAATTGCACAATCTGATAAATCAAGCAGAGAATGACTTGAAACCGGAGCTTAAAACCTCTGTCACGCTTACAGGTACGGACCTGAAGCCACGAGGCCCAAAGAAAAATAAGGCCAAGGCCAAGGCTCCAGATAACCTAAAGCCCAATGGTAAGGTGGAGAAGAAAAATGGAAAGGGGAAATGTTTCTTTTGTTGAAAGAAGGGTCATTGGAAGAAAGACTGCAGATCCTTGAAAGCCAAGGAAGCTAGGGAAGCCAAAGAGGCCAAGAAGCCCAATGCTTCAGGTATGTTGTATATGATTGAACTATATTCTCAAAACTCTGAACCTTCTACTTGGGAGCTTGACACCGGTTGTGGGAATCACTTGTGTAACAATGTGTAGGGCTTGAGAAACAGTAGGAGACTCCGTCATGGGGAGGTTGACTTACGCATGGGTAATGGAGCAAAACTGGCTGCATTATGCGTGAGGACTTATTCATTAGTTTTGTCGAATGGTTTAGTTTTAGACTTAGAAGATTGTGTTTATGTACCTTCTCTAGTAAAGAACATCATTTCAATTTCTTCTTTATGTAATAAAGGCTTTTCATGCCTACAAGTTGTAATGAATGTTCTATTTATTTCAATGAAATAAAATATGGAGATGGTATTTTGAATAATAGTATCTATGTCTTACAAATTAACAAATAATGTTCAACCTCTAATACATACAACATTAACTCGAATAATCTCAAAGAATCACTTCTATAGCACAGTCGCTTAGGTCATATCAATGAAACAAGATTAACTAAGCTTCATAAGGATGGGTATTTCAGACCCTTCAAATATGAACCTTATGGAACTTGTGAGTCTTGTTTACTTGGTACAATGACCAAATTACCCTTCAAAGGTAAAGGGCAGTGTGCAGCGGAGACATTAGAACTCATACACTCTGATGTATGCGGACCGATGTTTGTCACCGCTAGAGGTGGATTCTCCTACTTCATTACCTTTATCGATGATCACTCGCGATATGGGTATGTGTACCTTATGCGGTACAAATCTGAAGCCTTTGAGAAATTCAAAGACTTCAAAGCTAAAGTAGAAAACCAGCTTAATAAAAGTATTAAGTCACTGAGGTCTGACCGATGTGGTGAATACTTAAGCGATGAATTTCAAGATTACTTGAGAGAAAATGGCATTTTTTCCCAGTGGACTCCCCCGAGAACTCCATAGTATAATGGGGTTTCTGAAAGGAGAAATCAGACATTATTAGATATGGTCCGATCAAAGATGCCAGACACGGATCTACCTCTTTCATTTTGGGGTCTTGCTTTAGAAACTGCAACTCAACTACTAAACCAAGTTTCTTCCAAGACTGTTAGTCAAACACCATATGAGTTGTGGTCTGGGAAATGTCCTAGTCTTAGTTATCTAAGAATTGGATGATAAGGCAGTTAAATGTAAGTTTGTAGGATATGCCTTGAAGTCAAGAGCATACGTGTTCTACGTCCTAAATGAACAAAGAACATTTGTCTCACGAAATGCTAAATTTCTAGAGAATGAATTCCTTCTCAAGAAATACAGTGGGAGTAGACTTGACCTCGATGAGGTACGAGAAGAACAAACTAACATAGCCGCTCAAAAGGGCAGCGACGGAACAACCACAAGGTTATGAACTTAGAAGGTCTGGTAGGGAAAGATATGAGCTTGAAAGATATGGTTTCCATATTGATGAGGAACATGATCAGGTCATTGATAATGATTATCCCACCAGTTATGAGGAAGTAATACGTGACATTGATTCAGTCAAGTGGCTTGAGGCCATGAAATCTGAAATAGACTCTATGTATTAGAATCAAGTCTGGGACTTGGTGGATGCACCTGAATGGATAAAACCGATAGGCTGCAAATGGATTTACAAGCATAAAACTGATGCAGAAGGCAACATCCAAACCTATAAGGCTAGGTTAGTGGCGAAAGGTTATAGACAAATCCAAGGAATTGACTATGACGAAACCTGCTCGCATGTTGCAATGATAAAGTCCATTCGAATTTTACTGGCACTAGCTGCACACTTTGATTATGATATTTGGCATATGGATATCAAAACAGCTTTCCTTAATGGGAACCTCGTAGAGGAATTCTATATGACACAACCTGAGGGGTTTTCATCTAAGATGATCATAATAAAGTATGCAAGATTAAACGATCCATTTATGGACTCAAGCAAGCCTCCAGAGTTGGAATATATGATTTGATGAGACAATCAAAGAATTGGACTTCTTCAAGAATGTAGATGAGCCTTGTGTTACAGGAAAAGTAGTGGGAGTGCTGTTATATTTCTTGTATTATATGTCGATGACATATTAATCATCAGGAATGATATTCTCATGATTCAAGCCAACAAGCAATGGTTATCTCAGAATTTCTCCATGAAAGATTTGGGAGAAGCGACCTACATCCTCGGCATTAAGATCTACCCTAATAGATCTAAGAGGTTGTTAGGACTTTCTCAATCTACGTACATAGATAAAGTTTTGAAAAGATTCAAAATGGAAGATTCCAAAGAGATAATTTACCTACTTGTCATGGAATCAAATTATCTAAGGAGCAATGTCCACATACTCTTTCAGATAGAGAGCGTATGAGTAGGATCCCTTATGCTTCAGCAATATGATCGATCATGTACGCCATGCTATATACAAGACCTGATGTCTCTTATGCTCTTAGCATAACGAGTAGGTATCATGCAAATCCTGGTGAGCAACACTGGGCAGCTGTCAAAACAATCCTCAAGTATCTGAGAAGAACTAAGGATGTGTTCTTGACATACGGAGATTGTTCTAAGATGAAAGTCATTGGTTACTGTGATGTGAGCTTTCAGACCGATAGGGATGACAGCAGATCGTAAACATGATATATGTTTACTTTGAATGACGGAGCTGTCAGTTGGAAAAGCTCAAAGCAGTCAACTACAGCGGACTCCACCCCTGAAGCCGAGTATATTGCAGCATCTGAGGCATCTAAAGAAGTAGTATGGATAAAGAAGTTCATCACGGAGCTGGAAGTGCTTCCCGCGATAAAGAATGGTGTCACGATGTACTGTGACAACACAGGTGCCATTGCTCAATTAAAGAAACCAAGGTCCCACCAGAAATCTAAGCATGTACTCTGGCGATTTCATCTCATCAAGTAGATTGTTGAGAGAAAAGAAGTTATTATAGAGAAAATAACACAGAAGATAATCTTGCAGATTCTCTTACTAAAGGGCTGACTCAACAAAAGCATGATAGGCACACCCGAGAGTATGGTGTCCAGATTCATACTAGTTGGCTATAGTGCAAGTGGGAGATTGTAAGGGATATGCCCTATACCCAACTTATGGATGGGCTATATATACATGTATTTGTAATATTTTTCATTAATTAATAAAATGGCAATCTTTTTATACGTGTCTTACATAAATTATATGAATCATTAAACACTGTAATATAGCCCTTGGAGTAATAAGATGATGGCTTTCATGCCTTATGAGAATTATTACTCTTAAATATTCCTAGTCATAGTTTTGTGAATAATATGGGCGTTCACAAAGCGGAGAGACTAGCATGATGATATGATCCACCTTTAAGTGAGGTAGCTGATCTCATATGCTACTAGCGGAGATCCATCCGCTTGGTGTATCACATGGATGTATGAGTTGCTCATGTCCATCGAACTGACCGCCAAAAGTTTTCACATGGAGTGTTTATCCCATGTGTCTGTGAGAACTTTCATGTATCAATTATATGACTAGTCCTTAGACTTGAGGTCTTTACAATCTTATGTGTGGATCAAATAACTTTGACATTCTCCTTCACCGATTCAAAAGATCCGGTCATAGGGGTATGATTAGGTCATTTGTTGAAACACATGAAGTTTGTAAATATACAACAGAGAATCCCCACTCTCTCGGATAATATTTTCTTATAAGTGTAGTATTCCAATTCATGGGTTGATATGTGTGATCAGTGTTTGAGACTGTGGTCGCAGCGGAAGAATCATGTGAGATTCTTAGGTTAGCACGATTCATGACACTATCAACATCATACCTTTGACCATATGGGTAGACATTTTCCGTACCCTAGGTGAAAAGTTAGGGATACACTGAGGCGAGAGACTGTATCATATGTAAATCGCATACAGAATGGGTATATATCTTTCCTTCTCATTTGGGGGCCTTGGCATGTTGCTAGATGTCAACATTGGTCATTGAAATCGAACGAAAATCTAATCGGAGGATAATTTATGTTCGATTAAATTATCACGATTCATTTCATGTCAACCTTGAGGGGAACCCAAAAGGTCACACACAACAAAGTCGAAATCAATGGTTAACAGTGCACAGTACAAATTTAACAGCATATATGATTGCTGTAGGAATTGTTCATAAATGGTTCAATGTGTTTAATTATTGAACAGATCATTTATGAGGTTCCATAGTGGCTTAAGGATTGGTGAATGACGATAGGGGCACTTTGGGAATTGGAATAAATAAATAAATAAAGGAAAAACGCAGATGGCGCTTCATTTTTATTTTTTATTTTATTTATTTGTTATTTGTTTTGAATTCCAATTCATCCCAAACTCTAATTAGGGTTTTATAATCTCATTAAACCACTAAATTAAGATCCAATGGCTAAGATTAAATTAGCATTTATCCCACATCGGATTCTTAATTAATTTTGTTGTCTTTGGAGCAACTATATAAACCCAAATATTTCCTTACAAATTTTTACACCAAAACCTTTCATATCTTGGGTTTATATAAGTGAGTAACTCTAAAGTTTAAGAGTAATCCACTGATTTAAAGGATCCTTAAGTCTAATTGACTAGAAGAATCTCAAGTTAAAAGTTTTGAGGTATATGCCTAGGCTAGCACCAAGGGCAAAATACATGTGCACTCAAGGCGTAGTCTTGCCGTTGAGTTTTGGATTTGGTGTGTGCACCTTTGGAGGCCACACACTTGGGTGGCTCTTTGGAACGTGGAAGAGTTTGCTGAGTTCGAGAAAAGCTTGTAGATTGGAGGGAGGACTGGAGGAGTCTTCGGTTCAAGTAAGTCTTTTTCTTTCTTTATTTTTAATTAGAGTTCTTATGATAGTTATCATGTTTAAGTTTATGTTATTTGCATGTTTTATGAGTTTTTATGCTTATAATATATAGTAACATGCCTAGGCTTGTAGAATAATCAAAACAAATGGGTCTTGGGCAGGGATAGCGGCATCATAATTTTTAATTTTCCGCTGCGCACTTGCAGCCGATTCCCAACAAAACAGACTCATTAGATTGGAGACACTCAGAAGTTAGCAAAAATTGATCGATACAGATTATAAGTCAGGTGATGTAGTTGTAGCCTACAGCAAAAGCAAAACCCAATAAGAATGAACCACCACTAGACTCGGTAGCACAGCTTAGAGCCAAGAGATAGGATATAGAAATAAATAATATAGATGGATACGGAAAGTAACAAGGAAGTTTAGTACATATGGTAACATATATAATGTAGCTTGAAGGTAGTATCGTAAATGGAGGCTTCAGAATAGTTGATAAAAGTTGTGGTACCCTAAGATATGGAGAAGTCGATGCAGATCCCATCAGAACGAACGATAATTCTTCTCTCTAGTAGCCCTACTCTAGTAAATATATAACACCTAACCAGGCCATCACTTAGTTTAAACAATTAACAGTAATGTGTATTCTTGAATATCAATGGAAAACACGTATTCACCCCCCAACTTAGAGCCCAGTAAGGATTTGAACAAGTAAAGAAGAGCATCTGACAGGGTAGACAAGTCACGAAACAGTAAGATAGCCGAACCAAGAAGTTCAACAAAACCTAGATAAGAATCATATGATAGTAATGTTTTGTATGAGATAGAATAATTTGAGTTCACAGTAAGTCTAGCCAAATCTATAAGTGATAACCTACCTTATTGTAGAACTGATAGACTCTAAGAAAGTAAAGGCTCAAAAGAGAAAGCAACCAGAGAGAGCAACACCTAAACCAAAGATACAGTAATACCATAACTTGTAGTAAAATATGGAGCTTCCAGGGAAGTAATGACTTAAGAAGTTCAAGAAACTGAGATAAGTAGAAAATGTAAGTAATATAGCAAACTTCGAAAGGAAGATATGAAGTATGGTAGGATTTTGAGAGAGCATAACCCTTAAGGAAGTTCTCAATAAAGGATAGTATGACCAACAGTCGGAAATAAATCATTAGTAAAGTTAAAGGAGGTGATTCAAATAATTCCTAGCAGTAGTACCTTAGTATGAGAGCTCAATATCAGATATGTAAATAAGGGAATCATAGGATTATAAATGGGCAACATGTGAAACTGCAACAAGCATAACTTGTGAGACCACCACAACCGGAAAAAGACTTCAGGACCAGCCCTACCCACCCAACCATCGATAGACAACAGCAGTAATGATGGACCACGATGTTCCTCCCGATGATATTCCCAGAAACAATTGAATATGTGGTGTACTATAGCATCCTATAAGGTAGGGTAAGAGACATTTAAAAGATTATATCCTTCGAATTAGAAGACCGAGACGTAAAACACATAAATTTCAGATATAGTATGAGAACAGAAGAGAATAGGGAAAGAACTCTAAGAAAAATATTTAAAGAATGAACTTTCAAGATAAAATGAGGAAAATATAGAGCATTAGACAAGCAATGAGAGGAATACATGAGTAATCGCGTTAGACATGACTAAGGAAGTATAACAACGAACTTTTCCATTTATGAATTGAAGAATGAGGGTACCAATAGACTATATTCTGGAATGTATAATAGCGAACCTTTAGGCGCTAATATAAGACCGAAGTTCTATTAAATATAGATTGGAATGAAGATAACGAGTACAACTCATATGTTTCCCTTCACAACGCATCATTGTAAATGACACTTAGGATGACTTAAAACATATTTATTGAGGTACAACGTAAATACTGTTGGATAATTATTACCCATAGCATCACTATTTGTACAGAATATGGTGTTGTTGTACAAATTAACTATGTGGCAAAGGAAATTATTGAGAAAGGTTTAATCATTAAATATCCCTAGTCATAGTATTATCGAGATTGGACATCGATAATGTGGAATAGGCTAGTATTACATGTGTGCGTGTTATGGAAGCGTAACGGCATAGTTCTCATATATTTGGGTATTGGATACTCATGCAAGTGTAATAGGAGGTTCTGTTTACCGATGGTACGGAAACAGCTTCGCTCTGGATAGACCCTTCGGAATCCCATTGGTAGTATGACTATGTGTCTATGGGAATCCGAATCAGGGTAGGTGTATTTGGTCTTAACCTGAGACTTGCATCGTTAATACTTGCGACAATCAATATACTTTAGTTTTGGTCGTCCAGGGCTTTAACAGGTTCTATGTACGCCTCTTCTAGGTATACTGAGAATCGTAGTGTATTGGGTGTGATGTCAAGATGGAAGTATCACTTCAGTGATATGGAGATGATGATCACGCAAGGATACAGAACTGGTACTCTAAGTGCTATAGCCATCGGGGAAGTATGACTAGGTCATGACTTTCCGATCATAAATAGACTAGTTGCTAGTGATCCGATATATGCTTCGTACGGGGCAGACACAACTCCAGCCCCAGGCCTTGCATGTGACATCCGATACTGGATCGTAATACGCAATACTACGTATACTATGCCTGACAAAGATCATATATTCCGTAGAAGAATATTTCTGGAGAATTGGGTAGGCACGGTACTTTGCTAGAAGCCAACCATGTCTTGTAAATCGGTAAAGACGTGATACTGGGTATGCACGTGTTCGGATAGTCCGATGACCGTATTTACTGCCAACATATCCAGGGATCTCTTGGGTCGCATCCCAAAGATTCACCGATGATGTTTGACTCGAACAATATTAATCTGGGATTAATTAAGAGAGAAAATTAATCTGAGATTAATTACGGCAAGAATTAATCTGGGATTAATTATCAGAGAATGAATTAATCTGGGATTAATTGCGTCGAGAATTTATCTGGGATTAAATTCGTCGAGATGAGAGAACGCGATTAATTTGGAATTAATTGATAAAATAAATTTAATAGTTAAATTAGATTTTACTATTTAATTTATTTAATTGGGCTAAATAATATATTAGATATATTAATTGAAATTGGATTTCAATGGGAAATTAAATTGGATTTTAATTTTAGCGAACGAATTAATTTGGAATTAATTCGCGAGCGATTTTCGTAATAATTTTACTGGGTATTATTATTTAATTAAATCGGATTTAATTACGCCACGATGGAAAATTCGTTTAATCGGATTAAACGAATCCGAGCCCGAAGTGTGCTGAGCAAGCCCACTTAAATTTTGAATTTAAAGTGGGGCCCACTTCACTTACATCATTAGTCATTTTGGTGATAGATATAAGTGATGGGATTTGGTGGAATCTTGTGAAACACTCAATATATTTAATTTTGGAAATTAATTTATTTCTCTCTTCCTGGCATTTTGGCCGAATGACCATAAACATCTCTTGGCCGAATGGACATTAAATGTTTTTGGGCGAGAGGCCATTTGCCTCTAACATTTTGCATTAAAAGATGGAAAAAGAAATGAACAAAAGCCATATATATTGCTTTTCTTTTGAAGATTTGTTATTGGCCACTGACATTTATGCCTATAAAAAGCAACATTTGCTTTTCACTTAATGATTTGGCAATTCACTTCTCCCTTTTGGGCGACAGAAGGCAATTTCTCTCTGCTTTAAAAATGGCCGAAAAGTAAAGACATTTGCTTCTTTTTGAATTTAGCCACTGCTTCTTCCTTTCTTTAGAAGTATAAGTCCGTATGGCCTGCATGATTAGCCAAGGCCGAATGGCCTGCAAAGGGCAAAGGCCGAATGGCCTGCAAAGGGCAAAGGCCGAATGGCCCCTGATTTGATCAGCTTGGCCGATTGCTTCCCTCTCTCTCTCTCGGGCAAATTTGTTTCTCCTTGGGAGATAAAATTTATTCCACTTGTTCTTGCTAGCACATAAGAGAGTCAAAAGAAGGTGATAGAGATACTCACCCATGAGCTTGGAAGCTTCAACATCCATGAAAAGTTTTGAACTCAACCGATCAATGTAAGTCCTCCGCAACTTATTTTTGATTATTATTCACACACGAATCACGCTTATAGATCCCGTGGCATGTCTAGGACACAAACAATGGTATCAGAGCGAGATCTAAGCATGATTTAATTTCTAGGGTTTATAGACTTTATTTAGGGATTTTTGTTCGGAGCTTGATTTTCCTAAATTGGTTGATGGGTTGTGTTTGAATGATGATGAATTGGATTTGTGCATCCTTAATTTTGTGAAAAATTGATAGGATTAATTTTTCCCAAATTGCAACCCTTGGCCGAAAGTTATGGACCTTGAAGCTCATGGGAATTTTTTGAAATTTGACATATTGGATGTGTTGATGGCATGATAGAAATATTGAATGTTGATTTAAATTTGACAATCAAAGAATTTGACTTCATCAAAAATTAAAAGATTTTTGTATGCCTTTGCCTTGAGTTTGAAGCATGTTAAAGATTGATTTTGCCCCAATTTTGTGTTGGACATGAATTTGGGAATTAGGCATGATTAATTAGATTAAATTAATGTTTTAGAAACATTAGGTTAATTAATTAATTATGGTGATTGCACTTTAATTGAATTAATATATAATTTGGAATGTTGTATTAATTTAATTGTTGTATTTGGGTTAATGGATTTGGTTGGGCCAAATTTTAGTCTTGGATTATATTTGGGCCTAAACCATTTCCATCAAGTCCAAAATATAACTATTGGGCCTTTAGTAATTTAATTGGGCCTAATGGGCCAAAATTGATTCTATGGCATAGGGTGATTCCTATTGGGCCTAGGCATTATGGGTTAGATCCATTTTGGCCAAAAGCCTCAGCCTAAAGAATTAATTAAAAGCCCATTGGACTTTAATTAAATAGTATTGGATACTAATTAGGCCTTTGAGACCCATTAAGATTGGATTTGAAATACAAGTCTTTAAGGCACATAAATAAGTGTAATCTTTAAGGCACACCAATACTAATTCATATTTAATTTGGAATTAAATATGAATTAGTATTGGATACAATTTAAATTGGATTTAAAATTGTAGTTCAATATAATTCAAGAATACTTACTTTGAGTATTTATTCTTAAACGAGTTTGACTCGCGCAAATCAAATCGTTGTATGAACATTGGATGGTCATTAATCAAAGATTAATTGGATTAGATTGATTGAATAACATGCTTTGTGTGAATACTTGGATGTATGTATGAATAATGTATATCAGATGGATATTAGATGGGTGATGGCAATTTTGGAAATTGTTGTAATAAATTTAGAATTTATTAAATTGGACATGCGTGTCCAGCCTATTACCTCTTTTCTCATTGTATTTCTCTTCTCACCAATTCCCCTCAATGTAAATGAGGTTTCTTTAGAAGTATTATGTAATTGGGTAGAAGTAAGAATAGTGTGCTAGCGGGAGAGAGGAAAGGGAGAGATTTTCTCTAGGAACAAATTGTATCATATATCCATCCGCATATCATTATTAATTTTATCGCGCCTTATTATGCTTTTAGAATGCATGCTTAAGGGTGTATGATGAGACCTAATCAAAGATAATAAATTGGTTGCCAATTTACGCGAAAAACACTCAACAAATATTAAGCGTTTTCCTTCCATTGAGTGATTCTTACTCAAGATCCAAGATTGGCACTGGTTTGTTGGCCAAAGTCAAGACCTTTGTCCATCGCGGATGTGTTTGAATCACGAAGGCTTTGTTCCATATCGTATGTCTTGTCCAAGTTGTGATTTGTTAGCCAAAGTCAAGATCACTTCTTGTCCATCGACATCGATTACAAAGCTTCCCAAAGTCAATGGGTTCCGCTTAACTGGAATCATTAAGCTTGTTGTGCCAAAGCCGAGGCTTAGTTGATTCAAAGGAAAAAGGTTAGGAAAATATATTGGATATATTGGCATATATATTATATATGTTTCGGACTTAGAGGTCCACCTACCAGATCTAGGAATTGGATGAGATCCAATTGATCTTAGAGATCTACCTAGTTAAATATCATACAGCTTGTTGGCCAAAGTCAAGGTTGTGTGTTATTTAACGGGATCCTAGCCCACTAGGAAACTAGGTTTCCCGAGTACTCCACAGAGGGTTAGAGGCTCGCCGAAAAATAGTGGGAGGCAAGTATTAAATTTACAATTTCGTTTAAATATTTGCCAATACGCGCTCATTTCATTTTTCGTCATTAAATATTATATATATTAGTTAGACTAATATTCAATTGTTGTATTAATTTAATAGTTGGACTGTATTCAAACTACTTCATTTGTAGTCGGTTATATAATTGGATTATAGTAATCAATACATCTGAATGTAACCGAACAATTGTAGTTGATTATATAGTTAGACTATAGTAATCAATGCATTTAATTGTACCCGAAATTGTTGATTGGATAGTTGGACTATAGCAATCCAGATGACTGAAAGATTAGCGTTTAAAACATAATCCTGGGTGAAAATGTACTTAAACGGCTTTAATTTTCAGATTGAGAATAGAACTTCATGATAGTCTTGAGAGCTGAGAAGTTATTCTATTTGATAGAGAAACCTCTCAAACATGAGCCCGGAGTTGAGCAAATAGTAGAGCGTGAGCTTAGAAGACTCATTGTGATGATAACTTTAGTGCACAATTCGTTATTTATAGCTAAAGCTTCTTAAAAGGACATATCCCAAGTTGTCTGCCTAAACTGTGGCAAACGGGGTCACTAGAAGTGTGACTACCGTATGGACAAGGCAGACATAAAGGAAGTGAAGGCGGGACAAGGTTCCGGCTTCAAGAATGTTTGTTATAAACATGTTCACTACTGATTTTAAAATTGGATTTTGATACCAGATGTGGTATATGAATATATGTACTGATGTGCGGGATCTGCTGATAAGCAGGAAACTGGCTTAAGATGAGATCGACCTACAAGTCGAAAACAGGACGAGAGTCGTTGTTTTGGCCGTAGAAACCTAAGTTTTGGAACTGCCATTTGGGCATGTACTTAAACTAGGAGACTGTTATAATGTATCTAGTTTGACTAGGAACATTATCTCTGTATCAAGTTTAACCCGTTGCGGGTATACCTTTGTATTCCAGAACACAAGGTGTTTTGTTTATAAAGATGATATTGAGATATACACATTATATGTGAATAACAATATTTATATTTTGAATATAAATGAATCTCAAACATATAACATGACAAACAAATAGCTCAAATTGAGTAAATCAAATTAGACTTATTTGTGGCATTGTCATCTGGGATGCATTAACAAGACTCGTATATCCACACTTTCGAAGAGTGGATACTAGGACGAATTTGATTCTAATTTAAATGATGTCTACGAATCTAGTTTAATTAGGCAAAGTGCCTAAAACACCTTTTACTTGGTAAAGTGGAAGTGCCACCAATCTGTTAGTCCTTGTTCATGGTGACGTAAGTGGGCCCATGTCTAGCTAGGCTAGGGGTGGATACGAATACTTCGTAACCTTTACGGATGTGGCATCGCTTTATGGTTATATGTATCTTATGAAACATAAGTCAGAAACTTTTGAGTAATTCAAAGAGTTTCGACACAAAGTAAGAAAACATACCGGTAAAAGTATTAGAACATTGCGGTCAGACCATGATGGACAATACTTAAACAGATGAGTCGCTCTGAGCTACCAATTTCCTTCTGAGGATACGCATTAAACAGTGCAATACTTATTTTGAATAAGGTTCCGTTAAAATCTGTTAGACAGATTTTATATTAGATATGAACAGGAAAGAAATCGGGTTTCTCATTCCTGAAGATTTGGGAATGCTGGGCATACGTTTGGATGATACCAAAATAGAACCCAAATCGGATAAGTGCCTATTTGTAGGTTATCCTAGGGAAACCAAAGTATAGTACTTATACAACTCACAAGAGAACAATGTAATTGTTGCTCTCCATGCAGTTTTCCTAAGAGAAATTCCTATATGTAGTGGTAAGTGGGAGGAAAGTACAACTCGATGAAAATCGGAGTAATACTGTTCCAGGCACCGACTCCTTTACGGAAAACAAACAGTTCATCAGGGATGAAACTATACCAATAATCTTCGAATACACAAGAACTGCGTAGGTCGGAGAGAGTCAGGAAACAACCTGGGAGGTATGGATTTCTGATCTCACCTCATGTAGATGTCAATCTTATTGAGGAAGACGAACTGGCTACGTATGAGGAAGTGATACAAGGTATTGACTCATCTTATGGCGAAGTGTCATGAAGTCCGAAATGGATTCCATTTATACCAACTAAGTTTGGATACTGGTTGATGTACCAGAAGGCATTGTGCCTATTGATACTATATGTGTCTTCAAGGAAGACATACATGGATGGAAACATACAAATGTACACTGCTAAGCTTGTACAGAACGGGTATCGTCAACGACATAGTGTTGACTACGACGAAACTCTTTCACTTGTTGCCATGATTAAATCCATTCGGATAATGCTTGCTATAACTGCATATTTCATTTAGGAAATATGACAGCTGGACGTCAAAATCGCTTTCCTTAACGGAAACCTTTTGGAGGATGTTTGTATGCAACATCCTGACGGTTTTGTCGTGCCAAAACATGCAAACAAGGTTTGCAAGATAAATCGATCCATTTATGGATTGAAGCAAGCATTGCGTTCTTGGAACCAGGGTTTTGATGTAATCATAATGGTATATGATTTAATTCAAAACGAAGATGATTCTTGTGTATATAAGAAGGTTAGTGAGAGCGCACTAACAATGAATGTCCTATAAGTTGATGATGTATTGCTTCTTAGCAATAACATTCCCATGCTAAAATCGGTGAAAGCTTGGCTTTCATGAAAAATTCTCCATAGAATACCTGGGAGAAGCAGGCTTTATTCTAGGAATAAAGATCTACTGGGATAGATCTAGAAAGCTGTTGATACTCTCTCAGCGTTCGTACGTTTCGATATGTACGTGACCTGATGTCTCATATATTTTGAGCACACGTAGACACAATCAGACCAATCCAGGTGATGGTTACTGGATTGAAATTTAGAACATCCTTGAGTATCTTGGATGAACCAAGGATGCTTTCTGAGCATATGGGGAAATAAGAACTTGAGGTGATTGGGTTCACCGCTGCAAGTTTCTAAACCGATAAAGACGACTGTAAGTCGCAATAAGGGTACGTATATAGTTTGAATAACGGAACAGTGAGCTGGAAATCTTCCAAGCAAGATACTGTTGCCAAATAAACAATAAAAGCGGGACTTTGCCGCAGCTGAGGTAGCAAAAGAAGCATTTTGGATCTATAAAATTCATAATTGGATTAGAAGTAGTTCTATTAGCAGCTGAGCTAGGCTACAATGCAGGCTAAAGAACCACGGTCTCATCATTGATCCAAGTATATACTTCGACTAATTTCATCTGATTCGTAAGATCATACATCGTGGCGATGTGATGATCGAATAAATCGCATCAGATGATAACCTTACAAATCCACTGACGAAAGCTGTTTCTCAGCAGAAGTTTGAGCGACCCGTACATAGTCCAGGTGTAGGACACCTGAGTGATTGGCTATAGGCTAAGTGGGAGATTGTTGGATAATTATGACCTATAACTTCACTATTTGTACAGAACATGGTGTTGTTGTAAAAATTAACTATGTGACAAATGAAATTACTCTTTTATCATTTGTAATTGGATTACCTGGATATATAAATGATAAAAGTCCTTATGATTAGTTTCAGATTAATAAGATATGAGACAGTATTAATCCACAAAGGTTTAATCATTAAATATCACTAGTCGTAGTATTATCGAGATTGGACATCGATAATGCGGAATAGGCTAGTATTACACTTGTGCGTGTTATGGAAGCGTAACAACATAGTTCTCATATATTTGGGTATTGGATACTCATGCAAGTGTAATAGGAGGTTCTGTTTACCGATGGTACGGAAACAGCTTCGCTCTGGATAGAGCCCTCGGAAACCCATTGGTAGTATGACTATGTGTCTATGGGAATCCGAATCAGGGTAGGTGTATTTGGTCTTAACCTGAGACTTGCATCGCTAATACTTGCGACAATCAATGTACTTTGGTTTTGGTCGTCCAGGGCTTTAACAAGTTCTGTTTACGCCTCTTCTGGGTATACTGAGAATCATAGTGTATTGGGTGTGATGTCAAGATGGAAGTATCACTTCAGTCATATGGAGATGATGATCACGCAGGGATACAGAACTGGTACTCTAAGTGCTATAGCCATTAGGAAAGTATGACTAGGTCATGACTTTCCGATCATAAAGAGACTAGTTGCTAGTGATCCGATATATGCTTCGTACGGGGCAGACACAACTCCAGCCCCAGGCCATGCATGTGACATCCGATACTGGATCGTAATACGCAATACTACGTATACTACGCCTGACAAAGATCATGTATTCCGTAGAAGAATATTTCTGGAGATTTGGGTAGACACTGTGCTTTGCTAGAAGCCAATCATGTCTTGTAAATCAGTAAAGACGTGATACTTGGTATGCACGTGTTCGGATAGTCCGATGACCGTATTTACTGCCAACAAATCCAGGGATCTCTTGGGTCGCATCCCAAAGATTCACCGATGATGTTTGACTCGAACAATATTAATCTGGGATTAATTAAGAGAGAAAATTAATCTGTGATTAATTACGGCAAGAATTAATCTGGGATAAATTATCAGAGAAAGAATTAATCTGGGATTAATTTCGTCGAGAATTTATCTAGGAATAAATTCGTCGAGAGGAGAGAACGCGATTAATTTGGAATTAATCGGTAAAATAAATTTAATAGTTAAATTAGATTTTACTATTTAATTTATTTAATTGGGCTAAATAATATATTAGATATATTAATTGAAATTGGATTTGAACGGGAAATTAAATTGGATTTTAATTTTAGCGAACGAATTAATTTGGAATTAATTCGCGAGCGATTTTCGTAATAATTTTACTGGGTATTATTATTTAATTAAATCAGATTTAATTAAGCTGCGACGGAAAATTCGTTTAATCGGATTAAACGAATCTGAGCCCGAAGTGTGTTGAGCAAACCCACTTAAATTTTTAATTTAAAGTGGGGCTCACTTCACTTACATCATTAGTCATTTTGGTGATAGTTATTAGTGATGGGTTTTGGTGGAACCTTATGAAACACTCCATATATTTAATTTTGGAAATTAATTTATTTCTCTCTCCCTGGCATTTTGGCCGAATGGCCTTAAACATCTCTTGGCCGAATGGCCAGTAAATGTTTTTGGGCGAGAGGCCATTTGCCTCTGACATTTTGCTTTAAAAGGTGGAAAAAGAAATGAACAAAAGCCATATATATTGCTTTTCTTTTGAGGATTTGCTATTGGCCACTGACATTTCATTTAATGCCTATAAAAAGAAACATTTGCTTTTCACTTAATGATTTGGCAATTGACTTCTCCCTTTTGGGCGACAGAAGGCAATTTCTCTCTGTTTTAAAAATGGCCGAAAAGTAAAGACAGTTGCTTCTTTTTGAATTTAGCCACTGCTTCTTCCTTTTCTTTAGAAGTATAAGGCCGTATGGCCTGCATGATTAGCCAAGGCCGAATGGCCTGCAAAGGGCAAAGGCCGAATGGCCTCCAATATCTTGCAAGGCCGAATGACCCATGTTTTGATCAGCTTGGCCGATTGCTTCCCTTTCTCTCTCGGGCAAATTTGTTTCTCCTTGGGAGATAAAATTTGTTCCACATGTTCTTGCTAGCACATAAGGGAGTCAAAAGAAGGTGATAGGGATACTCACCAATGAGCTTGGAAGCTTCAACATCCATGAAAAGTTTTGAACTCAACCGATCAATGTCATTCCTCCGCAACTTATTTTTTATTATTATTCACACACGAATCATGCTTAGTGATCCCGTGGCATGTCTAGGACACAAACAAATACGGCCAATGAAACTAAATGTACGGATACTGTTGAGATCGGAAAAATTCAGTGTGGAAGACAGTTAACCAGATTTATATTAGCAACGAATTTAAAGTTATGGGAAGAATATGAACTTTAACCAGATTCGAATCACTAGCATAGCTGAATATAAGAGGTATCGGTAAACAACCATAGTACGCTAGAAGTATATAAAGAATTTGACCATGAACTATGAGGTCATAAGCCCCACGGATAGGCAGAGATATGACGACTTGAAGGACCGAGCCCATAAGCAGTTGGACCTTAACGAGGAGAAAAATAGAGAATTAAATAATTAAATTGAGAGAATGAATGCTAAGATCAGATCGAGCATTTGGAGCTAAGGAAGTATCAAGTACGATCAATTTTTGTTTATATAGCGACAAGGATTACTCTTGTATATATATTTATCCCAGAGTTAAGGTAGAACGTGAATGAACCTAACTATAAGAGACATAAGTATATTTAGAGATGTGGAAGCACTACTTGAGGAGAATTCAGATACATACTCAATAAGGACACATGACACCAGTATGACTTGGGTACGAGTATACTTCTTAGTGATTAGATTGGTATAAATCCCCCGCAAAGACTAAGCATTATTATTGAGGACTAACGATTCAACTTGAGTAGTTATGGTTACGACCACATTAACACTTATGCATCAAATTCAGTTAAGACCTTACAAGTCAAGCATGTCTGGGTGAAAGCAATAATAAGATGAGAGACTATCTAGGAAGTCTTAAGAAGAATTATACATGAAACAGATACTAAGATAAGATGGAGAGTTACGTATGCCTACTAGCCAAATGGTAAACGATCAGCCTGGCAGATATCTTAGTTATTAAGTCAAATTGAGCCCAGATAATGCAGAATAGTTTACAACAGAGTAAGGGTTCACACAGACAAATTAGAGTATATCCCCGGTATGACTTCCAAGTCATGGTATACAAGGTCCAGTATGATAATCACATTGATCGATGGTATAACGACAACGTATGGAATGTCGTCGGGAAGTAGTGCGATATAGTTGATAAAGCAGAGTTGGTTATGAGTATGTAGTCAGTTGAAAGTTTGTGTCTTAGAAACTAACGTGTGAATCTAGCGACTTGTGGTAAGATATTCAGTATCAAGAATCTTCCTTAATTTCAATCCTAAAGGGGATTCGAGGACAAATCTTATTTAAGGGGGGAGAAAATATAACACTCCGGTAATTTCGATGACTACTATGTTATAGGTGGCATAATACGTGATATAAATCATGTGCAAGTGTGTGTGTGCTCGTGAATTACGTTTTGAAAATTCGGTAAATTCTTTGCAGTTCCGATATGAAATTTATTTTCGGTTCCGCTCTGAATATCCCTTAGTATTTGGGCCATAATATTTTCATACAATCTTCGATTTTTATGAATTTTATATCGTCAGAAAGTTACGACCGATACCTATAACTTTTACGTTGGACATTTTTCCAAAGTTGAACTAGACGTAGGTAAAACATCGTGATTACTGTGGATGCTATAGTGAAATTCGAGAATGGACTAGAATGGGTGATGTGGCACAAATTTAGTCACTCATTTCATTAAAAATCATCCATTTTTCCTATAAATAAGGCACTATTCACTCATCCCTTTTGGAAGCCAAAAACGTGAGCTTAGTTGAATGAAGCTCTCCAAATTTTTCTTCACTCTTATGGAAATAATGTAGGATTGGTGATGAATTCTCAAGCTTTTCTTGGTCAAGTAATCTTCTTGTTCTTCTTTATTCTTCTTATTTAGGAACATGAGCATCCATTTTTCACTCTCATTTTCATACTTAGAAACCTTTCAAATCAGGGCTTTGTTGTTTGAGAGGGTTGGGCAAAGTTTAAGCCTCAATACATGTTTATTTTGTTTAAGAGTGATTTGTGCCTACGTTTTGATTGAAATGATGTCAAGGTGTAAAATGGGCATGAGGGCCAAATTTCTTAGCTTATTGGGGGGAATTGGTTTTGATATTTTGATGATAATTTGTTGAGGTTCATGCACTAGAAGATGAAATAACATGAGATTAATTTTCTTAGGAGTTGATAACTCAAAGATTGTAGAAACTAAAGCATTTGTTAAATGATATATGAATGTGTTGGGAAATTATGTTTTGTGTTGGATGATGTTCTAGGCATGTGTAGTTAGAGAAGTGCTCATGTGAAGGTGTTAGGGCGATGGGGTGTTAGAATTGCTTTGGGAATTTTCATTGAAGAGTTGGTGTTTGGCCCTGAAATTGGGTGAGAGTCGCGACGTCAATGGGCTTATGTCACGACGCAAAGCAAGAAAATACTCTCTGCCTCGGGTCAAGTCGTGTAGACATCGTGACGCTCAACACTTGGGGTCACGACGCGAATCATAAGAGTACTCTCTGCCTCGGGTTTGATCATGTGGGAGTCACAACGTGCAATACTTGCGTCATGACGCGTAACAAGTAGATACCTCTACCTTAGGTCTGACTGAGTGGGAATCGTGACGCGCAACATCTGGCGTCGCAACGCGTACTCTTTTCCCAGGATCAATTTTAGCCATTCCAATTTAATCCTAAGATGTTAGAGGCCACCCTTAGGGTTTTGTATCGGCACATACACACGTATTATGTCATGTCGCAAGCATAATACGCAATGTAGTGATAATAGTTAGTGAAATAAGAAGCTTAATCTAGTTCTGAACCATATCTCTCAAATTATGTACTAATTAAGGTTTTCGATTATAGATTATCGGTAGAAACCGCAATTCTCTTCAACGAAGTGAAGTAGAGCCAGCCAGATTCCAAATCAGTGAGTGGACCTTTTCTTTTCAAGTTGAGATTTACTTATTTATTTTTGATTCAATACTTACTTTTAAATGCATTAGGGCGTTAGCCAATACGATTTTCATTTATTTCATAAATGAGAATGTTTTGAGAAGTTTTGAGATTAAAAGTATGATTTTATTGATTTTAGAGGCATGAGGGAAAAACCCACCTCAGATGTGACTTGTGGAATTGCCGGATATTAGAATTTACGGATATAGACATGTGCACATGTAGAGCAGGACTAGGGGGATGACGATATGTAACTCCCCTAGATCCTAGATTTCAAGGCTAGAGGGACGGCGATACCTAATGCCAATAGACCTTAGATTCATGGACATGATTGTGGCATGCTTTGGGGGACGACGAGACGTAACGCCCCAATGTCATGGATTTTCACACTTGGCTCTAATTCAGTGGCTTAGGGGACGATACGACGTAACGCCCCAATACCACTAGTTAGGCGTATGAGGGGACGGCGATACATAAAGCCCCATGCATCATGTTTTCTACAGATTCTCAGAAAGATGGATTTCAGAGATGATGGTTTTAAAAATAATTTCAGAAAGAATAGTTTTATGAAAGACTTTCAGCAGAATAATTTTATGAAAGAGTTTTAGAAATAATTCAGTTTTACAGAAGATCTCAGGGTTTTACAAGCAAAAAGGATTTTCATAAAAGTTTTGCAGAAAGAGATTTGTTTTCATATGAGAAAGAGTTTTCAGAAAAGATCAGTTTTCTTGAGATGGTTTTGATTTCAGAACAATGAATGTTTCATAAGTATTTCCGTTTCCATTTTTTACTGTCCACTCACTCGGTCGTTCAAACGATCTAACCCCCCACTCCCAGTATTTTTGTTTTGCAGGTATACTCGGAGGACGAGCTCGAGAGGATGGATACTGATGGCAGTCACTAGGGTGTTTGGGTCCATGATGTCAAGTCAGAGACACAGTTCAGTCAGAGTCGAAGTAAAGTCATGTATCAGAAATTGTGTAAAGCAGTGATTGTGTTGAAAGTACCTACAAGCAATAGCGACAAAGAATCTCTATACCCAAGAGGGGGGTGAATTGGGTTATCGCTATAAATGCGGAATTATAAAATCTTTGCCGATTTTTAGCTCTTATTACCAAATAGGCTTTAGGTTAATTTTCTCTATTGTAAATAACAACTTATATGCAAGTTTTCTAATCAATAATATAAATATAAATAAACTTGCAAATAAGTAAAGGTTAAGGGAAAGAGAAATACAACACCAGATTTATAGTGGTTCGGCCAAACGTGCCTACGTCCACTCCCCTAAGCCTCGCTTGAAGATTTCCACTAGAATCCGAGTTTTGCCGTGGCTCACTCGTAACCAAGAGTTTTCCGCAAAGGTGCACTCCAAACCTTTTACAACTTTGAGTTTTGTTCGTAGGCGTACTCACAACCTTTACAACTTTGAGTTTTGTTCGTAGGCGTACTCACAACCTTTACAACTTTGAGTTTTGTTCGTAGGTGCACTCACAACCTTTACAACTTACCCAAACTATGGGATTTCACAAACCGCAATTGTTTTTGATAAAGAAGATTTGAAACACACTTGGGCACTCACAAATAATAAGAAGATTGTGTGAGTTGCAAACCCAAATGATCAAAGCTCACTAATATGAATATGAAGATGAAATATGAGCTTTTTCAAATGTAGAGAGTGTAAAATGATTTGAAGATGGTTATAAACTCTCAAGAATATTTTGACATGATTATATGATGAATATATGTGCAAGAGGTGTGTTAGAAGTGAGGAAAATGATGAATTTATAGATTTTGCACAAAACTAGCCGTTTATAGCCGTTATAGGGTTCTGGAACCGGTATGGGACCGGTATGCCGGTCTAACGGCTCAAAATATGACCGTTGGCACCTCTGGAACCGGTATGCCGGTTACAGAGACCGGTATGCCGGTTTTGAGACCGGTATGCCTGTTCTGATGATCAGTCAAGACTGACGGCACTCGGTATTTTGGCCATAACTTTCTCTAGAAAATTCCAAATCATGATCCATAAATTTCTACATAAACTAGACACATAGATATAGCTGCTGTAACAAATTCAGCTCCAAAAACATTAATATGAATTTTATGGAATTTTTCTAATGTGACATGTATGCAGAAAACGCACATATGAGCATGTTGTACTAAAATGGCTCTAGCAAAAGTTCTATGCATCGGAATTGTGTTCCGTTTGAACCGTAGCAAACTAGAGACACATATCTATCTAACGATATATCATTTGAAGTTTAATTCAACCGTTTTCTAGTTTTTAGAAGATCATTTACCGATGCACTTATGCATGAAGTTCATTTTGGTGCAAATAAAATGCAAATGATTCTTTTAGCATTCTAAGCCATTTTAAATGCAAGTGATGCAAAATGAATGATTCCTAAGAGCTTTAGATCACTTGAGTAAACTCACTTACAATTAGAGCACTAAGCTAAGACTTCACATGATTTCTTCCATTATGCGCAAGTCTTCACATTCTCGCTCTTCACCACATATGCTTCGACACTTTTTGTATTGCTTCGTGTTTGCACGTCGAAGTCTTCTTTCTCGCGTTGCATCATCAAAACCAATTACAATCGATTATGCGACCAAGTCGCCAACATGTGTGTGTAATAAGTTAAAGTGTCCATGATAGGGTTATAAATTGTAATGTTATTGTGTACATGGTTATTAGCATTAAAATATATTTTATGTCGATGAGTTGGGCAATGGTCCTTATGCATGAGTTTATATTTAAGATGAGATTAGTAGTGTTGATCATAGTCAGAAAGTCAGAGGCTCAGGGGATAGGTCAGCCTATTCCCTACCGGTAGCATCCCCGAGAAGGGAATGTTATAATTTAGCGATGGAAAATTTTGTTTCTAATTAACAATAGTTTAGCAAAATTAGAAATTTAAATAAAAATTTAAATTTAGCAACGGAATAGAGATTTCATTTCTATTTAGCGAAGAAATATTGATTTCGTTTCTGTTTAGCGATGAATTAGCGATGGAAAAATTCCGTTTCTAATTAACCATAGTTTTGGAAATTAGAAATTAAAATTAAAAGTTAAAACTAGCTACGGAATATAGATTCTGTTTCTATTTAGCGACGAAATATTAATTCTTTTTCTATTTAGCGACGAAGTAGCAATGGAAAAATTCTGTTTCTAATTTAAATTAGCGACGGAATAATAATGCATCGCTAATTAGCGACGACATAAAAATCTGTCGCTAATTAGCGACAGATTTATGTTTCCGTTGCTAATTAGCGTCATATTTCCTAGTCCATTGCTAATTAGTGACGAAATTGAGACAGACCTAATTTTCGTCTCTAAGTCCGTTGTAAATTCTGTCATTATTCCGTCGTAATTAGCGTCATATTTCGGTGTTATTACACGCTGCCTTACTTAGAAACTTATGTACACAAGTTGAGGTAGTGTGTTAGGCTAACCTACTTTGCGGTTGACACATGTGTGTCCTAAAATAATTTTTTAAAGAGTAATGATACACTCACACACACTTTTACTTAAAATTTTACAAACTCTCTCACTGTAGTTACAGTGATTTACTGTAGATCACTGTAGGTACATTGAGAGAGTTAGTAAAATTTTAATTGAAAGTGTGTGTATCATTTTTGTTTTTTAAATTTACATGAGCCCACATTAGCACAAAAATTTACCCCGGTGGCGCACAAGCTCAGTAAGTTAAGGTGGTACGCCATGCTGAACTAGCTCTTCCATTTGGAATTATCATTTAGTAGTCATAATTTTAAATGACAATTATAAAGTGTTTGGTAAAGACTAATAATTATAGTTTAAAAATTTAAGCAATTCTATTACACAGTAAAATTATAGCGATTATACTCTACAGTTATTTATGAAAAATACCCTTCTTATATTTTATAAATTATTAACTTTTTAAACAACACCGACAAGAGATTCCTCTACCTTTGCTGATTTTTAATTGATCCACTAAATGGATCATAAATGAACATTAAAGATTCTCATGGAGAAAAGAGTTGAAAATCAATCATAATAAGTACATGATATGCTTCTTATATATATTATTAGATTTGATTAATTATTAGGATAAACTGCTCTCCAAAAGTTTGGCAAATTCATAAAAATCAATCCGCCCATCTTTGTCATCATCAAAAGCAACAATCATGCTTTTGCATTCTGCTTCCGAAGCTTCTCCGAAACTCAACCTAGAAAGCACATTCCTCAGCTCACTTGCATCAATGAACCCATCATCGTTCTCATCGAACATCCCAAAAGCTTCTTTCACTTCTTCCAAGCTCGGCTCCACTTCCTCAAACATACCATCAAAATCAATCTCTTTTTCGAGCATGGCTAGTTCCTCATCAATCGTCATTTTCACCTCGTCCAAGGTCATGATCATCAGCTTCCCTGCTGTTTCTCTATCTTCAGCACACTCAACATTTTTGTTAATGTAAAGTTTCCAGGCTGGAAATACAAAGCTGATGTGGGAAATTATTTGCTTGAAGAAGCAAAGAATAAAACGGGAACTTGAGTAAAAATCCTCAAGTGTTATGATGCAATTGAGAATGATCAAAACTAAGATAGTTTCAACAAGTGAAAGAGAGCCGGTATTGGATGCTGATATATTATTATCAAGATTTGACATCTCCATATAAATTACTAAAGAGAGATTTAGAGAGAGAGAGATTTTATTAAATGTTATTTGGCAAAATTGATTGAGAGATGCAACCCTCTTGCATGTGTCTTATTATATAGAAGTGTTGAGTGACGACTAAGTTTGAGAGGAAAAGATGAGGAAAATACATTGCAAAATGTAAGCAAGCATGCAGCTGACTACAGGAATTTCTTGCATGTGTCTTATTATAGTGGTTTTTTTTTTTTTTTTTTTAGAGTTAAGGGTTCTCATCTATTTATATTATTAGACTAACCGATATGAGTAGGACAATTTTTTGTCTAATCGGTATTATTTGGGTAGGTATAATGTTGGTCCACTAGCACAATGTGTCATTTTGGTTGAATGGTCGGTATAGTGTTGGCCCGCTCATGCAAATCATATTCAAATTTATGAGTAATTCTTTAGTACGATTAAGATATGAGTGACATGATATCATTAATAAATTAATATATAATATGTAAGATTTAATATTCATGTTTAGTTGTTTTTAAATATTTGAACACTTGTGACAATGAAATATTTGATTGTTATATGGATAACATGATATCTCCATTATATTATAAATTTTCTCCAAATTTTATGAGTCTAATTTAACCCAAAAGAGAGTCAATGACTTTTTTTATACTTCTATTCTTATTATATTAAGATCACTTTTTAAACGATGAAATCTTTTTTCTCAACAAAAACGAGGTTAGATTCCAAGAATACAAAGGACAACTTCCGTTACCAATTTCACATGGCATGTGAAAGACCAGGAAATCAACATCGGTGTGAACAGTTTTTAAAGTCCATTTCCTCGAGGTATTAAAAAGGAGAGGTGCTCCCCAAATTACTTTTTGATTTAATTATTTTATTTTCTATTTTAATTTTTAATTTAATTATTTTTTTAATTTTAGATTTAGATTTAATTCTTTTTTATCTCATTTATTTTTTATTTATATTTTTTCCCTTTAACTTATTTAATAGTCTTTAAATATTTATTCTCTTTTATTTGTTTAATAAATCTTATATATTTTTCATTTGTTGTTATTATTTTATATTTCTTTATTTAATTAAATTTTTGTATTCTTTATTAATTTATTTAACACTTTGTAAAATGGAAAATGTTGTACTCTTCTCTGAAAAATTATTCCTAACATAAAATACATGTTCTATTATACATAAATAGTGTTAAATAAATTAATAAAAAATCAAAAAAAAAATTAAACACAAAATAATAATAATAATAATAATAATAATAATAATAATAATAAATATATAATAAATATTAAACAAATAAAATAGAAAAAATATATAAAGACTATTAAATAAGTAAAAGAGAAAAAAATATAAATCAAAAAATGAGATAAAAAAAATTAAATCAAAAACTGAAATAAAAGAATAAAAAATTAAAATATAAGGAAATAAAATAATTAAAAAATTAATTTATTTAAAGCGTTAGGTGTATTGTTGTCATTTTAAGAGGGGAGAGAATTGGGAGGAGGGAGTCTAACAGGGAGGGGAAAAGTAATTTTCTTGAAAGACCATGAGAGTGTGTGACACAAATAGTATTTATGGAAAGGGGTGATACTTTTTTTTTAAATAAATATTGGAAATTCAGCCAACGGAGCAGGTGAAACTATCGGCTGCTCCTGGCTCTTATTTAATGCCTCATTTGGACTCGAATCCAAAACCTAACAACTAAGTCATAAACTCTTTGCCACCAAGCCACACCCCTTGGGGGAGTAAAAAGTAACACGCCATTGTGTGATTTCATTGCGTGACCCAAGACAATTATAAATACAAAATAATGTTAAAAAGAGTAATGATATAAAAACTAAATCAAGACTAAACATGGATAAAATCATTATCAAAATGATATAATTTTAATTTTTTTAATTTACCATCAAAACTACGTCATTTTATAATAATTTTTCTTCCATTTAGTAATAGTTTAATCTCCTTTTTATTTTTCCTTTTAAAAAGTGTGATTGTCGTGGGAAATTTTATATAGGTTTTTTTGACCTCCTTGATTAAAATAGTCTTGATTTTTTTTTATTAATTAAAACTATGGTTTTTTGACCTCTACTAATGTTAAAAAGACGAAAATGTCCTTGCATAATTCTTCATATAAATAAATGTTAGCAAGACTCTGTCCTACAATTTGTAATGCAAGTATGCAAAACGTTATTTTGCACTTCATCGGTATATAGGACTCAATCTTACATCCCGTCTTGTATTGCAAGACCTTGATGCGAAAACATAATCAATAAGGATTGTTATAAAGGATATTAAACATTTTAAGAGTCTAAAAAAATCCATTTAAATAGAAAATAGGGACAAAACTAACAACAAGACTCCTCAAAGAGTCTCTTTAATTAGATTTTTTTTTTTTTTTTAATAATTTGTTATCATCTATTAATATTACAATGTTGAATCAATTGGAATTATGGATTTATACATGAAAATATGCGCTAACTAATGATACCACTATCCACACTTTGAATCCAGGAAGTGCGTTTCTTATAAAATTCTGGGACAGTCGGGATGTTTGTGTATATATATACACACACTCGCTCATATTTTATGTTAATTTTTGACATATATATTGTTGGAGCCAGCAAATGCATGCAAAAGTCATGCATGGCAACAAACCCACCGAAAGCATGCATGACTTTTGCATGCTAAATGTGAATGACAGCTTGTTTGCAAGCTGTGTGTGTGCCAAACCGCGTGGCACTGTTCACGCGGTTTGGGCACTATAAAATGGAGCCTGAAGACCAGTTCTAAGCATCCCAAACGTGAGTGAAAGTGTAGAGAGTAAAGTGTTTGAGAGTTTTTTGTAAAGCTTGGATTATAAGCTTTGTAATTCTTTTGTGAGTAATATAAAAGAAGAGTTTTCTCTCAATTCACCTCTATTTTTGTGTGTTTAATCACAACAAGTAGTATCAGAGCTAAGGTTACTCGGAGGGATCCCGAAACTCGGAAACGGAGATTCGGTTTGGAAAGTCGGTTCCGACAAAAGTTGTCGAAAATCGATTTTGAGCATACCATCGGACTTTTCACGGCGAGACGAGCACGGTGGTATTTTCCGGCGATCTATCGGAGGTCAGACGAAGCGTCACGCGCCGCACGCGCCAGGCAGAAGCATTCACACGCGCTCCACGCGCAGTAACGCGCCCCACGCGCTGCTCAAGGAAGAAGACGATACACGTCAGCGCCACGTCATCTGCCACGTGTCGCCCAGTCAGCATCCAGTCAGCGCCCAGTCAGCTGCCACGTCATCCGCCACGTCAGCAAGTGCCACGTCAGCGGTGTCTGGTAAATTTCAGATAGGTCCCTGAACTTTCTGGAAATTACAGTTTAGCCCCTATATTTTCAGAAATTTTCAATTTAGTCCCTGAACGTTTTGGAAATTGCAACTTAGTCCCTGAATTTTTCCTTAATTGCACTTTGGTCCCTGAACTTTCGGAAATTGAACTTTGACCCCTGTAATTTCTGGAATTTGCAATTTAGTCCCTGTGTCGGATTTTGACAAACAAAGTGTCATTTCCACCATTTTCGACCATTCCGGACGCAACGGTGAGGTCCGTTTTTTGAAATTCTGCTTATAATTTTTAGGATAGATGGGGGCAACGGAAAAATGATTTTGTTAACCAGTACAAACTATTTCACATGGAGAGGAAGGATGAAAGACCTTCTGTATGTGAAGGACTATGATGGATCGGTATTTCTGGAGCAGAAACCAAGAGGAATGACCGATGAGAAGTGGGCTAATCTTCACCAGAAAACATGCAGTGCTATTCGTCAGTGGATCGACGACAGTATCGTAAACCATGTCAGTGAAGAGATAAATGCATGTGTCTTATGGAGAAAGCTGGAGGAGCTTTTTCGAGCAAAGACTGGCAACAACAAGCTGTACTACATCAAGAAGATGATGGGTATGAAATACCAGGAGGGTACAGCTGTGGCAGACCATATCAACGATTTCCTCGGAACCATGAATGAATTGTCTGGATTGAGCATAGACTTCGGAGATGAGGTAAATGGCTTAATACTCCTTAATACGTTACCAGAATCTTGGGAAACGTTCAGATCTACGGTGATAAATTCAGCCGCAGATGGGAAAGTCACTATGGAGATGGCAAAGACCATGATCTTCGAGGAAGAAAAGCGGACGAGAATGCAGGAGTCAGCATCAGCCTCAACCTCAGAAGCTCTAATGACAGAGAAGAACACCAGAAGAGGGAGGAGTAAAAGCCGAGGCCCAGGGAGATCAGACAAGAACCGGGGGAAATCAAGAACGATGGATATTGAGTGCTATCACTGCAAAAAGAAAGGCCATATGAAGCGGGATTGCTACAAACTGAAGAACGAGCAGTCCAGAAGAGATGTTGACTCTAATCAAGAAAGAGTTGCTACTACCACCGAGAAAACCTCCAAAGAATTTCATATAATATATGAAGAAGATGTTGTGAATCTTGCCAGCCACGAGACCAGTTGGGTGATAGATAGTGGCACCTCCATACACGCCACATCTCGTAGAGACTTCTTTTCATCTTACACACCAGGGGACTACGGTGCTGTAAGGATGGGGAATGACGGACAGTCCAAAGCCGTCGGTATTGGAGACATCTGCCTTGAAACAGAGAACGGGACAAGGCTAGTGTTGAAGGGAGTCAAGCACATCCCAGATATCCGGTTAAACCTGATCTCAACAGGCAAGCTGGATGATGAAGGTTTCTGCAGCACCTTTAGTGACGGATGCTGGAAGCTCACTAAAGGATCAATGGTCGTGGCACGAGGTAAGAAAGACTCAACCCTGTATTTGATGCAAGCTAAGCTTTCCAATAGTAGCATAAATACAGTTAACAATAATGACGCAACCGAGCTATGGCATAAAAAGCTCGGTCACATGAGCCAAAACAGAGATAGAGATACTACGCAGGCGGAATGTTCTTCCGAAACTGAAGAACTCACACTTACGAAAGTGTGAACACTGCATGGCTGGAAAGCAGAACAGAGTATCCTTCCAGAGCTCCCCGCCTCAACGGAAACCGGAGGTACTAGATCTCATACATTCAGATGTATGCGGTCCGATGCAGACACGAACATTTGGTGGGTCACTGTATTTTGTGACATTTATTGATGATCATTCAAGGAAGATCTGGGCATACACCTTGAAGAGAAAAGACCAAGTGCTGTGAGTGTTCAAGGAGTTTCATGCCTTGGTGGAGAGAGAAACCGGCAAGAAACTGAAGTGCATCCGAACAGATAACGGTGAGAGAATACAGAGGTCCATTTGATCAGTACTGCAAGATGCAAGGAATCAGACATCAAACGACACCTCCGAAGACACCTCTGCTGAATGGCCTAGCTGAGAGGATGAACAAACCTTGTGCGAGAGGATCAGAAGCTTGCTGTCACAAGCAAAACTGCCGAAGACATTCTGGGGGGAGGCACTCAACACAACAGTACATGTTTTGAACATGTCCCCAGCGGTCGCACTGAAAGGTAATGTTCCTAACCAAGCTTGGACAGGTAAAGAAGTGTCATACGAACACTTGCATGTCTTTGGGTGCAAAGCTTTTGTACACATTCCAAAGGACGAGAGATCCAAGCTGATGCAAAGACGCGGCAATGTTTCTTTATTGGCTATGGTCAGGATGATTTCGGCTACAAAATGTATGATCCTGTGGAGAAGAAGATCGTCAGGAGCCGAGATGTTGTCTTTGTTGAAGACCAGACCATAGAAGATATCCGGAAGGAATTGAAGACAATGTCCCAGCAATACAGAGATGTGAATCCAGAACCTCACACACCGGTGCCAGTACGAGTTGAAGATGAGGTTCCCAGACATGAGGGTACATGTTGAAGCTCCCAGAAATGATGATCATGATCAACCACCAGTACCAGAAGTTCCACAACAGTTCCACAGAGAAGGTCTGACAGAGAGAGGCGACCTTCAACCAAATACTCTGCATATGAGTATGTGCTGCTTACTGACGGGGGAGAACCCTGAGAGCTATCAGGAGGCTGTGGAAACAGAAGACAGAGAAAAGTGGGAGGAAGCCATGCAAGATGAGATGAAATCTTTGCATGACAATCACACTTTTGAGTTGGTGAAATTGCCAAGAGGCAAACGGGCTTTGAAGAACAAATGGGTGTACAGAGTGAAGCAACAAGAACACACTTCACAACCCCGGTACAAAGCCAGACTAGTCGTCAAGGGATTTAATTAGAGGAAAGACATTGACTTCGATGAAATCTTCTCTCCAGTTGTGAAGATGTCATCCATCAGAGTGGTACTCAGCTTAGCAGCAAGCCTCGACCTGGAAGTTGAGCAGATGGATGTCAAGACCACATTTCTTCACGGGGATCTGGAAAAGAAATCTACATGGAGCAACCAGAAGGCTTCAGAGTTAGAGGGAAAGAGGACTATGTGTGTAGACTCAGGAAAAGCCTCTACGGTTTGAAACAGGCACCGAGACAGTGGTACGTGAAGTTCGAGTCAGTTATGGGGGAGCAGGGATACAAAAAGACCACTTCAGACCATTGTGTTTTCGTTCAGAAATTTTCTGACGATGACTTTATCATCTTACTGTTATATGTAGATGATATGTTGATAGTTGGCAGGAATCAATCGAGGATTGATAATTTGAAGCAGCAACTGAGTAAGTCTTTTGAGATGAAAGACTTGGGGCCAGCTAAACAGATTCTTGGCATCAGGATCGGCCGTGATCGGAAAGCCAAGAAGTTATACTTGTCACAGGAGAAGTACATTGAGAAGGTACTTCAGAGATTCCAGATGGACAAGGCTAAAGCGGTTAGCACTCCTCTTGCTACCCACTTTAGATTGAGTACGCAGCAGAGTCCCTCTACTGAGACAGGAAATGAGGAAATGAAACAGGTTCCATACACCTCAGCAGTGGGAAGTCTTATGTATGCCATGGTGTGCACGAGGCCAGACTTAGCACACGCAGTTGGATTGGTCAGCCGGTTTATGTCAAACCCAGGACGGGAACACTGGAATGCGATTAAATGGATCATGCGGTATATTCGAGGCACATCCAAAATGAGGTTATGTTTTGGAAGCAGCGAACCAGTGTTGATAGGCTACACCGATTCAGATATGGCAGGAGATGTGGATACCCGAAAGTCTACTTCGGGGTATCTGATTACTCTCTCAGGAGGAGCTGTGGCATGGCAGTCGAGGTTGCAGAGGTGTGTTGCACTTTCTACAACAGAGGCATAATTTATTGCAGTTACAGAAGCTTGCAAGGAATTGCTGTGGATGAAGACATTCGTCCAAGAATTGGGTTTCAAGCAGGAGAAGTACATTTTGTACTGCGATAGCCAGAGTGCTATCTATCTCGGTAAAAATTCTACATTTCATTCGAGGTCAAAACATATCGATGTGAGGTATCACTGGATACGGGACGTCCTGAGCTCAAGGCTGTTAGAACTCAGGAAAATTCACACCGACGACAACGGTGCCGATATGTTCACCAAGGTTTTACCGAAGGAGAAGCTTGAAATATGTCGTGTCATAGCCGGGATGACAAAACTCTCCACATAATCAGAGTGGGGAGAGACAGAGAACTACGATTGGCTTGATCCCAACTCAGGGTACGTAGGCAGTCATACAGATGCAGCCAGGGGAGGATCCTTTGAGGATCCGATTTGGATGGTAGATGGTCGGCTCAGATTTTGGAAATCTTCACCGAGGGGGAGATTTGTTGGAGCCAGCAAATGCATGCAAAAGTCATGCATGGTAACAAACCCACCGAAAGCATGCATGACTTTTGCATGCTAAATGTGAATGACAGCTTGTTTGCAAGCTGTGTGTGTGCCAAACCGCGTGGCACTGTTCACGCGGTTTGGGCACTATAAAATGGAGCCTGAAGACCAGTTCTAAGCATCCCAAACGTGAGTGAAAGTGTAGAGAGTAAAGTGTTTGAGAGTTTTTTGTAAAGCTTGGATTATAAACTTTGTAATTCTTTTGTGAGTAATATAAAAGAAGAGTTTTCTCTCAATTCACCTCTATTTTTGTGTGTTAATCACAACATATATATATATATATATATATATATATATATATATTATATATATATATATATATATATATATATATTATATATATATATATTATATATATATATATATATATTTAATTTTAATGATTTTGTATAATTTTTTGTACATTCATCATTTTTTTTTAATTTTATTAAGATTATTAGGCCTTACTAGTGCTGGATGGGTGTTTACTCCTTGTTTCTCATGCATGATTGATTTTTTTAACAATGATATGTGCATAAAAATTAACACAAAAATAGTAACAAAAAAATAAAAGACAAATAATATTTAGTAAAAAAAACAATTTTTTTTTTTAATCTTTTAATAATTTTTTTGTTATTTTTATACTAACTTTTGTACATATATCTTTTTTGTTGATTTTTTTCCCCAATCCGGATCCTTAACAATTTTACTCTTTTTTTTTTAAAACCTTGAAAATCTCGCCACCAAACCACCCGACTCAGGCTTAAATGGAGCAAGTAAAACCTCCAACTACCTCAAATTCTTATAAAAAATACACTCTATGAATTCGAACCTAGAATCTAGTAACCAAATCGTAAGTCATTTGCCATCAAACCATACCATATGAGGGCTAACAATTGTGCTCTTGCTGCGAAATTCCACAAGTCACATTCTCTACTGTATTAGTTCTACAGCCTCTGGAGGAAAAGGAGTTAAAAGAAAAACAAAAGCAATTTTTTTTTTGAAAAGTTAAAGGGTCTCACACAAGAGGAGATATGCATGGCAACTTCTTTCTAGCAGGAGCTTTATGTTTCATCTCCGACTTTGTTGAATTAATGATTAATTTCTCACTATTTCTTTTAAGATTTACATAGAATTTTTTTTGATATTATTATTTTGTGATTTTAAGAATGAACCTTAGTGTAACGATAATGTTATTTGATTGTGATATGTAGATCATATGTTCGAATTGCGGAAATATTTATTTGAAAAAATAATTGAATGAATTCTCCCTGATACCCACAACTAAATAAAGCAACATATATATTAAATTCTCCTCGAAACCTACGGTATTAAAAATAGCATGTACTGACCCATCCTTTATCCTTTAGTATGTTGTCATCTCCGTGAACTTTAAGCATCGATGAATTTTCCACAAAGACATTCATTCCTTTCTACACGCCTAGCGGCCCAGGTGGGACAGAATTAATGTATTTTTTAAATAATGATATGTTTGTTACAATAAATAATCTACCAACTGATATTTACCATCGAATTTGGATAGACAACTGGGCTTCGTCGTGATAAACTTTTCGTAATATTATACCACGTGTTTTCATAACATTATTAAGATTCTGTTTTACTTAAATTATTATTAAATAACTAATAATCATAATTTATTTTAAAAAAATAATCAATATAAAGTTCAACTCAACATCGTGCACAAAAATTAATTTACAATTAGGAATCCATTATATTTAAGACTTTTGATATTTGAACCATATTTTATGGGACGTCGACTTAGATTCAATGTTAAGCCAAGTTTTATACTGAGTTGTTTTAATAAGTTATTATCGGTATGAGCTCAACATTAGTGACAAATTCTATTTTACCTCATTAAACTCTTTTATTATTTTACCCTTTTTATATTAGATACAATTACAATAAAAAACAAAAAACAAAAAAATAAAAGACAAAAAAATAAAAATAAAAAGAAAAGAAAAGAAAAGCTTTCAAAAAATTTCATTGAGAGTTATCAATACTCGGAAAACTTCCGACTTCAAGAATTTCTTTTTTTACCAAAAAAAAAAATAATAATAATAATTCTATTCGTTTTGTTTCATTATAATTTTCTATGAGATAAAGTTTAATCATGTTGTTGCTTTTTGTTTTGTGCCTTCATCTTGGACGAAACACACGGCAAAGGCGCCTTTAATGGAGTTGGATCAATATTCAAAGAGTGCCATAGCAAAGGCGCTCCTGAAGTCTAGAGAGTGAGGAGCATGTGAACAATGAGTAAATAAAGTTAGAGGTAATACCGGAGGAATATCCTATAGGATATTATTGTTGTGATTCACCGATCACTTTAGAGAAGATTTGAGGAAAAACCGAATCACTTCTATTACTTTACAAGAATAGATATACACAAAGTTTACAACTTGAAACTTTAAACAAAACCTCAACACTCTCTGTTTTCTCTCTTCTTTGGGATGCTTATTACAAAGCTATGATGCTCCTTTTATACTGCCAAAAACGTGTGCTACAGTGCCACACGTTTTTGGCAGTTGTCACACACTCTTGGCTTGCCAGCTTCTTTGCCAATTTGCAGGAAGCTTCCCACCGAAAGTTTTCTTGGTGGTTTATGCCTTTGATGATGATGGTTGCTGGATTGCATGCAGCTGGATCACAGCTTGTATGCATGTTGTTCTCACAATTCTCCCCCTCCAGCTGCATTCAATACAATCGTCATCTAACAGCTATCCTGGTTATGTCTCTGCACAAATCTAGCTTATCCCGAGTAACCACATTTGTTAACATATCGACTGTGTCCCTGCACAGCACACTTCACTGCATCTCTGTACAGTATTCTTCTGCTATGTCTCTGCATAGTACAATCTACTGTGTCTCTGCACAGTAATCTTCTGTTGTGTCTCTGCACAGTTCTGCTGCCATGTTTCTTCACCCGTTTATTCTTCAGTGCTTTCTTGCCTTGTGGGAAACTCTCTGGCTCCCCCTCATCAGTAAGTAGAATATATTCGGATCCCGGATATCTGGTTGATGGAATCCTGCCTCGCTCAGATCTTCTTGTCTGAGGTCTACTGGTTTCTGGAGGTCTGTCATCATCCATCTCTGTGGATGATCTTGCAGCTTCTAGTGGAGTGGGTTGTGGCTCCCCCTACTCAACACTTTCTTCTGTAATCTCCGATGGAACAGGCTGTGTCTCCCACTGCTCAACATCTCTATCCGCCTCCTCTGGTTCTGCTTCTGGAATTTCCTCGTGCACCATATCTGTGGCCAACGTGCTGGTGCTGGGTCTGGATTTCTGTTGGCACTGGAATTGGAAGACATTCTGGGAATTTCAATGTCTTCAATTGTTCGGTCTTCAAGAAACTACTTCATGGCTTCTGATGACCATCTTCACCTTCGGATCCCATAGTCTGTATCCAAATTCTTCATCTCCATGGCCTAGGAATATACATGGAGTTGTCCTTGCATCGAGCTTCTGCCTAAGCTCATTGGATACATGTGCAACGGCTAAACAACCGAATACTCTAGGGTAAGTGTAGGAGGGATTATTACCAGACCATAATTTCTCCGGAATCTCCAAGTTCAACGGTTCAGATGGTGATCTGTTGATCAGGTAGCAGGCGGCACGAACAGCTTCTCTCCAGAATGGCTTTGTCAGCTTAGCCATACTGATCATTCCTCTGACTTTCTCTATAATGGTGTGGTTCATTCTCGCAGTGACACCATTATGTTGTGGTGTGTATGGAACAGTTCTCTCATGTCGAATCCCGTGTCTCCAGCAGTAGGCTTCAAACTCTCTAGAACTGTACTTGCCTCCATCATCTGTGCGAAGGCACTTCAGCTTCTTCCATGTTTCATGCTCTACCATGGCGTGGACAGCTTGAATTGATCTAGGACCTGATCATTTGTCTTGAGGAAATACACCCAGATTTTCCGAGAAGCATCATCAATGAAAGTCAGAAAATACTTGTTATCGCCCAATGAATCAACCTCCAAGGGACCACAAACATCAGAGTGCACCAGACTGAGCAGCTCTGATCTTCTCTCTGAAGAGAAATTAAATAATACTTTGTGTTTCTTACCAATCGAGTAGTGGTTGCAAGGACCTCGTGCAGCATCTTTGGTAAGCTCCTTCTTGTTCAGGGTAGACAGCCCTCTCCCACTCATGTGTCCGAGTCTCCAGTTCCACATATTTTGAGAAGCCTCTTTTTCAGCTACATTGAGGCTGTCTGCACAAATCTTCACATGAGTCTTGTATAGTGCGCCGTAAGCATGTCCTCGGGCGACAACCATGACACCTTTTGTCATTCTCCATGTGCCATTTCTGAAGTGATTGTCATAGCCCTGTTTGTCAAGAGCTATCCCCGAGAGTACATTCAGCCAAAGTTCTGGAACATGCAGGACATCCTTCAATGTCAATGTACACCGATATTTATCCGCAACTGAATATCACCCATTCCTACTATCCCAGAGGAACTGATATTTCACATCTTCACTGATCCAAAGTCTCCCGCTTTATAGGTTGTGAAGAAATCTCTGTGAAGAGTGACGTGGTAGGATGCTGCAGTATCTACCACCCACTCAATATCTTGGGTTGCGTTGTGAAGGCATGTCTCTTATTGCATGTAGCATATTGCTACATCTGCTTGGACAACGACCAGTGTCTCTCCTTCATCATTCTTCGGCTGGTGATTGCCTTGTCCCAGCTCTCGTTGCAATTTTCGACAATTCTTCTTTAGGTGGCCTACAATGCCACAATGGTAGCACTTATAGGTATGCTTCCTTCCATCTGAGGATCTACCCCTGGTTGTGCTTCTGCCTCTCTCTCCATCTCTTCCTTGATGTCTTCCTCGAGTCTCCGTGATGAAGGCTTCTGTCTGTTCTAAGCCAACATCTTTTCTTCTGGACTCCTCATTCGACATGGCATCTTTTACCATAGGCATGGTAACTTTACCTCCTGGAGCGGAATTGTTGAGAGTAACCACCAATGTCTCCCAGCTATCAGGAAGGGAACTGAGTAGTAAGAGGGCTTGTACTTCATCTCCCAGCTGCATGTCTACTGCAGACAACTGGCTCACCAAGCTCTGGAACTCGTTGGTGTGTTTTGCAACGGAAGTTCTACTCCATAGCTTCAGGTTCACCAAACACCTCATTAACAGAGCTTTATTCCGAGTTGTTTTTGCCTGGAACATGTCTTCCAGCTTTATCCACATCCCATAAGCATCTGAATCCTGTGCTACATGGTGGAAGACACTGTGACCGATCCACTGCCTAATCTGACCCAAAGTTCTGTTGTTGAGTTTATTCCAGTCATACTCCTTAACAGACTCTGGTTTCACTCCTTTCAACTCGATGACATCAAACAGATCTTTGCATTGTAAGAAATCTATCATCCGAGGTCTCCAGATGGAGTAATTAGTTGCAGCCAGTTTAATCATTGCACCAGAATGAGAATCTTTCATTTCCATTTTAAGTTTTAAAGTTTAAAATGAAAATAGGTCAAAATCGGGGCTGAATTTCACAAATCGAAGGTCATCGTTACGTTCGGAACGGTCGAAAATGGTGGAATAGACATTTCGTTGGTCTAAATCCGACACATGGGCTGATTTGTAAATTCCTAAAAGTTCTGGGGTAAAACTGTAAATTTTAAAACTTCAAGGGGCTAAATGAAATTTACCAAGCTGCTGACATGGCAGCGCTGACGTGGCAAGTGTGGGACCGGCTTGCTGACGTGGCGGACACGTGGTGCTGATGTGGCAGACTCATTGCTGACGTGGCGCTGACGTGTCTGATGACGCGTCACTGACGTGGCGGACACGTGGCGCTGACGTGGTGGATGACGTGGCACTGACGTGTCTGCCATGCGTATCGTCTTCTTCCTTCAGCGCGCGTGGAAAGTCTCTGCCTGGCGCGTGCGGGCTCCCTGGACCTCCGTTTGATCACCGGAAAATACCACCGTGCTCGTCTCAACGTGAACTAGCTGATGGTATGCTCAAAGTTGATTTTTGACAACTTTTTCGGAACCCGAATTTTCCGAACCGTGCTTCATTCTTCGGTTTTTCGACCCCAAAGAAGAACCAAAGCTCTGATACCACTTGTTGTGATTCACCGATCACTTTAGAGAAGATTTGAGGAAAAACCGAATCACTTCTATTACTTTACAAGAATAGATATACACAAAGTTTACAACTTGAAATTTTAAACAAAACCTCAACACTCTATGTTTTCTCTCTTATTTGGGATGCTTATTACAAAGCCATGATGCTCCTTTTATACTGCCAAAAACGTGTGCTACAGTGCACGTTTTTGGCAGTTGTCACACACTCTTGGCTTGCCAGCTTCTTCGCCAATTTGCAGGAAGCTTCCCACCGAATGTTTTCTTGGTGGTTTCTACCTTTGATGATGATGGTTGCTGGATTGCACGCAGCTGGATCACAGCTTGTATGCATGTTGTTCTCACAATTATGTCCCAAAAATAACCATTAAATATATTATATATTATAAGATTATGGAAACTAATCATCCGTTAAATAGTTAATTTGGACCCTAAACGGGCTAGCATTCTAAATGGGCTAAAGGAAAATTAATTAATTAATTATCTATTTAACTTATTAAAGTCTGATAAAGATTAGGATTAACAAATCCTATCACTATTAGAAAATATAAGCTATCTTGATATATGATTTATGACAGATTTTATTTCTGTCATCAATTTATGATACATATGTGACATATAAATTAATTTTTAAGAATTAATGACAGATATGTGACATATAATTATTTGTCAAGCTATGATGATAGAAGTCTTGACATAAAATGTTTCAATCAAATTGAATTTATCCATATCTCTCTAGGGTTTTTGAGGCCTATATAAAAGAGGTATTGTTTCATTATTTGGGGTTACACTCAACTATGAAAGATTGAAGAGATAAATCACAGTGCTAGAGAGAGGCTATTGAATCACTGTCAAGATCCCAACAAGAGTTATATTTCATCATTGAAGGAATCCATGTGTACATTCAAGAGGTACTACACTTGGAGCACTTGGTGGATTTTTCAAATCAAGAAAGACTTCATTCCACAAGGTGTAATTTACTTTAATGTAAAGTATATGTTTCATTTGTGATTTCATGAGATGTGACTTTTGTTAAAATATCAAAATCTTGATCCATGACTTAATTGAGTTTAAATAAATCAAATATATTTTATTTGATTGTTTCTGCATGCATGATGGCTTAGTAAACGATCATCCACCGGTCAGGTGTTTTGATTTTGATAAGTAGACTTCTACTACGCTATGAAATTCAACAGTGATATCAGAGCCTCTGATTTTGTGTTTTAATGAAAATAATGACCTAGATGAGTTATGGAATTAACTTGAAAATGTTTTAGTTTATCACATAAAATAATGATAAAATATTATTATTTTTTGAATAAATTTTTATAGAATGTTGTTGACATGAAGACTAATAAATCTGAGAAATTTAAGCTCAATTGAATTTCGGGAAGGTCAATTTTTACCTCAAAAATCGAAACAACAGTGTACAATGTATTTGCTGATCGGTTTTTGTAATTTCTAAAAGTTTTTTTTGGCAATTTCTGAAATAACCTAAAATTTGAAGGAATTTGAATTCAATTTTTTGGGAAATCGTTAGAGTAAAATAGTACTTTCTTAGGAGTCATATTTTAGTTAAAATATTATTATTTAATGTGTTAAATATTAATTAAAAATTTATTTTATCATAAATTATTTATTGATAGAATTTTATTTTATATCAAAATTTTTATTTGTTAGAGTTCTACATGTATTTAAATCCCTAAATTTGAGGGATTAGATAATTTGATAAAATTTGAATTTATCAAATTAATTCTATTTGAAAAACTAATCTAGATAATTATCTAGATAAAATTAAATAAAAAAATGAAAGTTTAAATTTTGAATAAATCTAATCTTTTAATTAATTAATAAGATAAATTTAATTAATGGATAAAATATTTAAAATTCAAAATTTAAAAGGAATTAAACTAAAATCTTAAAATGTTTCAGAATTAATTTAGGATTGAAGTAGCCGTGAAAAGCTAATATTTTTTCTAATGAGAAAGTGACTAAGGAAATTCTGATATTAAGGCGATAAGAGTCTTAGGGAGTAGGGATTTAATTGGTCATGCTAGACCCCCCCTTCCTCTGAGAATTTCTTTTTTTTCCACATATCGTAAGAAATTATCTTAAATCAAATGAAATATTATTTTATTAAAAAGTTAATAAAATATTAGGATCTCATGTCTAGAACCAAATCATGAAATAAATGAAACGTTAACATAAAGTCCTCAAAAGTGATAATGCATGATCTCTATATTATGTGTTGAGATACTTATACATAAATATCAATATGCGTAGACAAATGAGAACTTGATATATATGATATACATACACCAATATTGATGCATGATCTCCAAGTTATCTATTGAGATACAAACACATAGACATTAATGAGACCTTAATATATATAAGATATATGTACAGACACACAGAAAAAAAATTAAAATATTATAGTAAAATGTTTAATCTCCCTAAAATATGAATATTAAGTCTAGAACCTATAGCATGATTAAATAAATTTCCTGATACATATTTGGTTAATCCCAATATCTATTAGGTGAGAGACCTCCATGTATATTAATAGATCATTTGATTTGTTCACCATAATGACCTAGCTGGCTGTACCCCAATATCTATCTGGTAAGGAGCCAATCACGTGTGTTATTTGAAGAAAATGTGTTGGGTTCGACTTAACTGGTTGAAAGCACCAATATCCGTTAGGTGGAGTGTTATTAAACTAAAGGTGGATAAATTGAAACTTGTATGGAGATATAAAAGAAAAATTTGATTTTCACTTATCAATTACAATATACCAATATCTGTTAGGTTTGGTGTATTATAATTAATAAGAACTTGATATCATACTAGAAACAATCCAACATTGTTTCCGTTTTTCACCAAGGAAGTGTGGAATTCAAAGAAAATAGTGGGAGCATTATCGTTTTAAAGACTATAAATAATAAAATAAATTACAAATAAACATATTTATAAATTCTTATTTTTCTACAGAAAAGTTATACAATAAAATGAATTCAATTGCAACAATCTCAGACAAAGATAAGGTCATTAGTCCTAATTTCTTGGAATGGAATCATAACTTGAAAATTATATTAGGTTACGAATACATTTCTTATTTCTTGGATAATAAAGATCCAGGCCCTTTGAAAATATGTCAACTCCTGAAGAAATCCAAATATTTAAGAAATGAGAGGATGATGAGCTGAAATTTAGAAGTTATATCAAAGCTTCATTTAGCTCATAGCTGCAAGAGCAATATGAAAGGATGAATAAGTTATCTGACAAAATGTCTAACCTACAAAAGTTGTATGGTGAATATAGTAACACTGCTAGATCTGAAGTAACTAGCAAACTCTTCTGGATGCGGATGTCAGAGGGGTCACCTATTTTAGATCATGTATTGAGGATGATCAATTTGATTGCTGAAACATTTGATGTGATCTTTGATTTCAAGATCAAAGTTGATCTTGTTCTCAATTCACTTCCTAAAACCTTCAAAGGTTTCATTACCAACTTCAACATGATCAAGTTGATTAAAACTACCTTTATACTGGCTGAGCTTCATGGATCTCTCAAGTCATATGAGAAAACCATGAAAGGTGGTAGTGGTGATAAAGAGACTGTTCTTGTCATATCTCTTCCTACAAATGGCAAGAAAAAGAAAGGCAAGAATGATGCCTCTTGTTGGCGGTGTAAAAAGACCCTATGACAGTTAAGCAGCACGGAAGGGGTAAAAGGGGTAATTCCCATCTTGGTCGAAATCATTAAATGCCGACCCGACCACATTAATAAGAGACTGACCACTTGAGACCGGATGACCGGGCACTATCAGTTCGGCGACAGCATTCTCAGCTCAGAAGCCCATGATGACCGACCATGTCTAGACCGACCAGATGGCGAAGCATGCCCAGAAGATAAGACATCCTATTTCTACGGGGAAAAGGGATAAAATTATCCTACTTTCACACGGAAACTGATAAGTCAGTGTCCTGATAGGATAAATAAAGTGAAGTCAGTTTCGGATTAGGAATCCTCGTAGGAAAATGAGATTATTTCAATTGGGAATCCTTATACTAGAAAGAATCTGATTTCTCTGTTATTATAAATAGAAGGGTAGAGTGTGTGTAGAGGATCATCAGAATCATTACCATCAGACTTGTAAAAACAAGAAGCAGAGCTGAGAAGCGTGTTTGAGTAATAAAAGTATCATCCTTTTTGCGCCCGTGGACGTAGGTCGGATCGAGATCCGCCGAACCACGTTAAATCTCCTTGTTGATTGGTGCATTTATCTGTCTTTTGCTAAATTTGCTTTTGGTCCCCCATAACCAAACAAATTCACTATTGAGGGAGGATTGTCTCAGGAGTAATATTCCCATATTGCCCTGAGACCAAAATCAGCCGTCAACAGTTGGCGCCGTCTGTGGGGAACTCAACAAAAAGAGGTTCGCGCAGTAAGATGATTGCAGAAGGCGGAAATCACCAATCGTCGGGGAATCCGGCCACAGATTGGATGAAGAAGATAGAAGAAAGCATAAGGAAGGACATGGAGGATAATCAGGCCCTCCTAAAAACCATGATGGACCGACTGGAGAGAATGGAATGGGAGAACAGCGAGAAGCCTGAAACCAGAGCTAATCAAAGAAGAGGAGAGATAGCAGATGGAAAGAGGGTTGTGGATACAAGTGAGGACGATGGACCTAGGAGGAGGGGGCCTTACGGGATAAAATCTGTAGTTGTGGAAAAAGATTCACAAGCAGATGACACATGGGAAGAAGAAGAAGAGAGGCGTTCGACAGATTCCTCTCATGATAGTCTCCGCTACGCTAGAAGAGGAGGCACAGAGTACGACGAGACTGCTCGGGAGATCCCAAGGCGTGAGGAACACCGCACCCGTGGCAGCAGACATGAAGAAGAGCGCAGAAGGCGACATGGCGGCCCAAATAGCGAGGTAAAATCTTGGTTAAAGAAAGAGATGGCCAAGTGGGGGGCAAGCCTCAAAACAGATACAGGAGACGCCCGAGATGACAAAGAGGAATCCCCCATCACAGAAGAAATAAAATCAGTAAAATTCCCGAAAAAGTTCAACATGCCGACCATGACGCCCTACAAAGGCCATACCGATCCAAAATCCCATATTGAGAGCTTTGTACTATTGATGGAGGTCCAAGGAGTGACAGGGGACGCCGTGTGCAAGGTATTCCCCCTAACCTTGGGTGGATCCGCCATTCTATGGTATAGAAGTCTAGCCCCAGGGAGCATTGGTAGCTTTGCACAACTCAGAAAGTCGTTCGTACGACACTTCAAAGGGGCCTGCGCCCCTAAGAAGACAATCAGAGAGTTAAGACTCATGAAGCAGGGAGACGACGAGCCCCTAAAAACCTTTATTGAGAGGTATCATAACATGGTGCTCGAAGTCGGGGGTATGAGTCTCCCGAGGCCTTGGAAAGCCTGAAGGGAGCCTTAAAAGTCGGAAGACTATGGACCCACCTAAGGATCCAAGGCACCCCAGACTATGCAACCGCCCTGGAGATAGCCCGGAAGTTCATCTCGTTAGAAAACGAGGAAAAAATCTCCCGGAGATGGACGACCATCAGAGAAAGGACGATAAGGGCAGAGGCCCCCCGACGAGCAGACATGGAGCCCAAAAAATCACCCCTAAAACACAAGGAATTCAAGCCGATACCTTGGAACAACCAGGAAAGAGGAGCCCCGACCCAAGTAAACCATGTCTTCAGGGAAGATGCGTACATTCCTCTTAAAAAGCCACTGGGACAAATCGTCATGGAGATCCAAGGAAAAAGGCCTCTTAATAGAACCTAACCTCAGGAGATTCCCCATGATAAGAGAAATCAAAAAGCCTATTGTGTACATCATAATCTGAGGGGACACGCAACAGATGGGTGCAAAGATTTGCGGGAACAGATGGAAGACCTGACGCGGAATGGATATTTAAATAAATACATTGACCATGAAGTTATGGCGACTAGGCAGAGGACACATAGCACTGACCAGAGATTCTAATCGGTCAAGGAAAAACTATAACAGAGCTCGGGAGTCAGACGTGCTAGAAACGGAACAGGCCCCGGGATTACAAGGTGGTCGGTCGGTACCAACAAATGAGCCAAACATAAAGCTTTTTCTCGAAATATCTCGCAGAAGAACTGGAAGGAGGGCAGTATGTCCCCAAATATGAATAAAACCTTCTCTATTCAAAAGAAATTTTTTTTTTCCATCCGCTTTCTTAAAACAAAGTTGAAAGCCATATAAAAAAAACGGGGGACATACTCAACGCCCATTACAAAGGACAGTTGGCGACGAGGCCACTTAAACAATGGCTCAGGGCTGGAGTTCGTTCCACCGAGGCCATTTCACCAACCGGCTCGGGGCTGGAGTTCGTTCCGCCGAGGCCACTTCACCAATCGGCTAGGGGCTGGAGTTCGTTCCGCCGAGGCCTCTTAATCGTCTCGGGGCTGGATCTCGTTCCGCTGAGGCTGCTATACTATTCGACTCAGGGGTCGGGTTACGTCCCACCGAGTCGTGCTTATTGGCCTGGGGACGGAACATTCCCCCAGAACCAAATGTCTCTTTAGCTCGGGGTCCTCAGAATATCCAGGGACATACTCGATGCATAGGATCCGTGAGAAGCATAGCACGGGGAGGGATGATACCCTCGTGGCAATTGCTTGCTCCAGTGTTACCGAACATAAGGAGGAATATGCCCTTAATGTGTCGAACACACTTTGATCCTCACTTACCCGATGTAATGGATCCGTGAGAAAGCATAGCATGGGGAGTGATGATGCCCCCGTGACGATTGCTAGCTCCAGTGATATCGAACCTAAGGAGGAATGTGCCCTTAGTATCCCAGACACTCTTTGATCCATTCATCATTTTGATCCAAGAGAGGCGCAGCACGGGGAGGCGTTGTGCCCCTGTGGCGTGTGTCTGCTCCAGCGCGGTAAGGAGGAGCCCTCGCACAAATACACAGTCTCCACATTGACCTGACGTATAGAAGATGTGCCCTTACCATTTTAAACGCTCTCTGATCCAAATCCTGGTTTGCCGGGATACTGAATTGAAAGATTCAGAATTGTGTTTTGGAGACCTCGGGCAGGACGCTGTTTTGAGGCATCCGTATTGTTGTTTATACTTGCGAAACGTTTTTGGGACAAGCGCTAAGTCGCCTCCGCCCTTTAATTTTATTTTATTTTTCAAAGTTTTGTTTTTGTTTTCCGCTGGTCTGGTAGGGGGACGCCCGTACTGACTCAGTACGGCTTCAAAAGGTCGATTCACTTCCCTTCTGAATAAGTCCCACCTGATTAATCGGCTCGGGGCTGGATTCGTTCCGCCGAGGCCACTTGATTAATCGGCTCGGGGCTGGATCCGTTCCGCCGAGGCCACTTGATTAATCGGCTCGGGGCTGGATTCGTTCCGCCGAGGCCACTTGATTACTCGGCTCGGGGCTGGATTTCATTCCACCGAGACCTCTGTGTACCACTGGCTCGGGGTCGGGTTACGTCCCACCGAGTCTATCAGCACTTCTGGACTGGGGAGGCGTCATTCCCCCAGGTCCAAATACCTCTCTCAGCTCGGGGTCGGGTTAGGTCCCACTGATTCTATCAGCCCAGACTGAGGACGGAACATCCCCCCCAGGGCCAAGTATTTCTCTCAGCTCGGGGTCAGGTTATGTCCCACTAAGCCCACCTGCTCGGACGAGGGATGGAACATCCCCCCAGCCAAAAGCTTCCTCCAGCACGGGGTCGGCTCACAAGCGGGCCTCGAATAGGCATGTAAAGGGAAACATTCAGAACAAATTATGAAAGACAGAAGAAACACATAAGACATATATTTAATTGTTTAAGTTACAGATAGGAAACGTTTATCACAAGAAAAGAAAATTATGTCAAGTTTACACGGGGCCCAATTCGGGTTACCCCCTTGTCAGTCAGCCCGCGCAGGGGCAGATAGCTCTCCTTTAGCAGGACCGGATGGCGGATGGCTTGGCTCGGCCTCAGGACAAGGGACAACAGCTTCCACATCGGCAAACGGAGGGGCCTCGACAAGTACAGCTTCATGGGTCGGAGGAATCTCAGGTCGAACCACTTCAATAGCAAGAACCTCGGGTCGGTCTTCTTGAGAAATTAGCAGAACCGGGGCGATCAAGACAGGGTCGGGATCCATCACTTCTTCGGGAGAAGGGGGTAGCCACCTCTTAAACCCCTCCTCGGATATCTCCCCCTTACAGAAGCGGATGGCCGCATGGATGAGACCCATATCCAGGTCAGGCAGTACCATCGGAATAATTTCCGCACAGTCACCAACTCCTTCAAGATAGATTGAGTCATTCTCGGCCTCTAACTCAAGTTCCCGTCTCCCAAGCTCGGCACGGGCCCGTTCCAACTCCTCATCTTTGGCCCGTAGCTTTGATTCAACACTACATACCTCCACCTTTAAAACCCTGATCTCGGACTGGGTATTTGCCAAATCCTTTCTAGCGGCTTCAGCATTTTGTCGCTCTAGACTAACAGAGGATTTAAGAGCCTTGTTTTTCCTAAGGGCATCAACTGCAGCCAGCTCCTGATTCTTTATCGTCTCCTCCGCATTAGCCAGCTTGGTCTCCACTTCGGAAAGCCGATTCTGAAGCCTCTGGGCCTGACCGCCCTCGGACAAAAGGCTCAAAAAGAGGTCCTTATTCTTGGCTGTAAGGTAGTTTGCCTACCAAAAAGAAACAAAAGAATCAGAAAATAAACTAAGTTAGGAAGACACAGCAAGAATGAGGGAAAGTAACACAACCTTAGCCATCTGAGAACATAGCTCCGCAACCACATCCTCGGGGGAAAGGTCCTCGTACCCCGGAATCTTCTCTGGAGGTACGGCCTCACCCAGCTCATTGAAAGCCGACATCAGATGAGAAGTATCTTCCCTAATATCCTTCCCGAGGTCGTCAACGCTAAGGATCACAGAACCATTCTGCTTCTTAGAAATACCCCCCGACGACCTCCTCTTATGCCGAGCCAGAGTCTCCTTGCTCTGAGCCCGCTCCTCCTCCAACTCACGACTTAGTATTGGGTCCACAGCACCAAACAGACGCTTCTTTCTTCTAGAAGACCTTGGAGGACTACCAGGGCGGGCAGCACTTATCGAAGGCACCCCGGAAGGCGAATACAGACCTTGAGAGCTCGGACGCTCCACCTCGTCAGCCACCTTTTCATCCTCAAAAGTTTCAGGCCATTTCCGAGAAGTACCGGCTCCACCTGAGCTAGTTTTCTTGGAGGCACCGGTCAACCGATCGAGGTATTTTGGTCTCCTCGACATACCTGCAAAGGCAGAAACAAGAAAAGAAGGGTACAGAACCTGATCATACAAAAAAAAAAAGAGAAGAAACAACACCAACATGCTAAATAAACGTGGGAGTTAGCTAGAAGATCAATAGGAATCTACCTATCCGACCCGGGACCTTGGGAGGAACGGCCCGAACAAGTCCCGATTCAGCAAATGCCATATCATTTACCAACTCCCTCCAATGGGTGGCATATCGCCGAGCCCAGCCTACCCGCTTCCGGACCTGGCGGGAGACATTGGGAGCATCCCTCCAACAAGCTAGGAGGAATAGAAAAAATGGATGAGAATCCAAACATAAAAACTAAGGGCAGAAAAACTAAAGGTTAAACTCCTGACCTCCCGCTCTGAAGATGTCCGGAACCAAGATCTCCTCTTCATACGATCTCAGGGCCCGTCCCCAATCTCCAGTGGCCCAGAACCAAAGATCTTTGAAATTCTTGTTAGAGTCAGGAAGTTTGCGGACAACGTTTGACGAGTCGGCATAGGCAGAAAGGTAGTACCAACCATGGTAAGTCTTTGGGTTGGCCTTCAACCGGTATAACCTCTTCACTTCTTCAAAAGAAGGTTCGCCGAGCCCCGCCCGATGCCAAACTACATACAAACCGGCCAAGATCCTCCAGCTGTTTAGACTCAATTGACAGGGGGCAATCTCCATCTCGGCCAGCATCCAGGCGAAGTAGGGTTGAATTGGCAGCCGAAGCCCACACTCGAAGAAAGCTGGAAGAAGGGCCACAGAACCATCGTCGGGCTGACTGGCACGATCACATAGGAGAGGTACCTCAAGAGAAATATCTATCGGGATGTCATATCGTTGTCGAAGCAGTGCTAGAACATCCTCGGTTATCTTGGAAGGCCGATCCATGTCCAGAGCCGAGCTGTCAAAGTCACCGGGCTCCAGATCCTTCCGAGGAACCCTCTGATGGTAAGTGTCTTGTTCGATTTCAGAAGGGGTGGGGGTGGTGTCGAGGTCTTCCACGCTGGGTGCCCCCGAGCCCGAGGAAAGCTCTTCAGCAAGGGGAGTCAAGGGTTTAACAAGGTTTTCAGGGGAAGAACTGTCATCAGACATCCTTGGCATCCGAAAAAATAAAAAGGGGGAAGGTCAGTCTACAGCCGTATTTCTGGAAACAAACAGGACCTCACAGCTATCCTAAAAGCACCCAGCAAAAACTAGACCTATAAAGCTCTAGAGTGCCCTAGCAACATCCATTAAAACCATGAATCTCTCCCTAGCAAGAAAAAACAACAAATACAGCAAGCAAAAAAAAATGAAGAAGGTCGTTCGGAAAACTTACTTGATCTCTGCTCGTAAAATGGAAGATGCGTTGAGAAGCTTTGGTAAAAAACTAAATCGGACGTATCGTAGTCGAAAAGAAGGAAGTTTTGAAGAAGACAAAGTTTTGCCAAACATACACAAAGTTATCGATTCACCTTCTCATAGTAAAACATCGGAACAGTTCTAACCGTCGGATCGTAATGGGGCCTTGGATGTACGCCAGGTGTCGACCTCGGAAGCAATTCAATAGAGATGAATGAACGGGTGAGATCGAATGTATTTAGGTGCTAGCAGTGGACGGTTGATCTTGATCACTTTTGGCGGGAAACAGACAGATGCTCGACAAGTGTCTGGTTGGGGGTAAAACCCTAAAAGGTGATTTGATGGGCATTTATGGCAGATGTGACGACTGCGCTTCTCGAGAAAGAAGTGCCCGAAAAGGCGGTGAAAGGTTTTATTTTGATAAGGGAAATTAGTCAAAACCGAGCACTACATTCGGAACCGAGGATATAATGGTAGCACGCCAGTAAAACTACTCCTTTTATAGTTCCCGGCACCAACTCGCATACTCGTTGGAACCAAGAACTAGGGGACAGATGTTGGCGGTGTAAAAAGACCCTATGACAGTTAAGCAGCACGGAAGGGGTAAAAGGGGTAATTCCCATCTTGGTCGAAATCATTAAATGCCGACCCGACCACATTAATAAGAGACTGACCACTTGAGACCGGATGACCGGGCACTATCAGTTCGGCGATAGCATTCTCAGCTCAGAAGCCCATGATGACCGACCATGTCTAGACCGACTAGATGGCGAAGCATGCCCAGAAGATAAGATATCCTATTTCTACGGGGAAAAGGGATAAAATTATCCTACTTTCACACGAAAACTGATAAGTCAGTGTCCTGATAGGATAAATAAAGTGAAGTCAGTTTCGGATTAGGAATCCTCGTAGGAAAAGGAGATAATTTCAATTGGGAATCCTTATGCTAGAAAGAATCTGATTTCTCTGTTATTATAAATAGAATGGTATAGTGTGTGTAAAGGATCATCAGAATCATTACCATCAGACTTGTAAAAACAAGAAGTAGAGCTGAGAAGCGTGTTTGAGTAATAAAAATATCATCTTTTTTACGCCCGTGGACGTAGGTCGGACCGAGATCCGCCGAACCACGTTAAATCTCCTTGTTGATTGGTGCATTTATCTGTATTTTGCTAAATTTTCTTTTGGTCCCCATAACCAAACAAATTCACTATTGAGGGAGGATTATCCCGGGAGTAATATTCCCATATTACCCTGAGACCAAAATCAGCCGTCAACACCTCTAAAAAGATGAAGCCTACTGGAGGTGTGTCCAAGACTAAACCGAAGAATAAGAAGGAAAATGATGAGTGCTACCATCGCAAGAAGTTTTGTCACTGGATGAGGAACTGTCCTATTTATCTGGCAAGTTTGAAGAAACCAACCAAAGGAATGTCCTCTCTCTTTATTATTGAAATCGACCTTCGTGTTAGTTTTGATTCTTATATATGGATATTAGATTCTGCTGTAACATCACATATTTGTATGTCTTCGCAGATTCTAACGAGTAAGAGGTTACTCAAGAGAGATAAAATGGTCCTGAAAGTTGGAAATGAAGCAATTGTTGCTGCAGCTATAATTGGGACATGTCATCTACCTCTATCTTCAAGATATTTTATTACTTTAAAAAAAGTTTTATATTTTTCTAGTGCAATAAGGAACATTATTTCCATTCCTATTTCAACTCAATGTAATTATGAATTTCATTTTATTAATGGAAAATGCAAGATTTATTTTAGGAATTTTTTGGTACTGCGATAAATATAAATGGTTTATATGTCTTACAAATACATGAGAATAATAACAAATAATGTAATGCCATCACTAACAAAAGACCTACAGATAAAATCAAAACTAAATATCTTTGGCATTTAATACTAGGTCATATAGGAGACAAAATATTTACAAAATTGGGTAAAGATGGCTTGATTAAGTCAATAGATTCATAATCGTACCGAACTTGGCAATCATGTCTACTTGAAAATATGACTAAGTCACCTTTCATTGGATGAAATAAAAAGGCCAAATATTTATTAGAATTGATCTACCCAGATGTATATGGGTCATTTAGCATAATGGTAAGAGAAGGTTTTCAATACTTCATTACCTTCATCGATGATTATTCTCGATATGTATATTTGTACTTAATGAAGCATAAATCAGATTCTTTTGAAAAGTTCAAAGAATTTAAAGCTGAAGTAGAGAAACAAATAAGAAAAAGTATATAAGTTTTAAGATCAGATTGTGTTGGGATATATGTCCTAGAGCTTCATGTAATGTGTAAACAGAATCATTTGTTTAAAATAAAATATTCATCGTTCATTTATCAATTATTTTGATTTAAATCGCATATTATAAATTATCATGTTTACCCTTAATTACTTATGTTCCTTCAGACTTAGTGTATGAGTGTCATACACAAGAGGATTTAAGTATGAAGTTAGTAATCTAAAATAGTTCATAAAGAGCAAACAAAATGGGTACTTTATTTGTGGTTTATTTATAGTAGTTGTCCATTCTATAAATGTTTGACGACCTTGATCTGAGATGGTTCATGTGGTGACATGAGAATGGAGGCACCTTATATGGTGTGATTATATAGGACCAGACCTAGATAGAAATGAATTTCTTATAATATCTGTTAAATAAAGAAATTCATTTCAATCTACTAGATGGTCATATATGAATTGATCTGAATCTTGAGTGTACTACAAACTCATGCATTACTAGCCATGTCATTTGATTTACAAAGGTGAGGTAAGTGTAGAAATCCCGATTAATAGCTACATACTTTGGACACATGGTTTGGTGTGTAGCTGGGGACGTTTTACATAGATATGAAATTCACTCATTCTTGCAAGAAGTAGAATAATATCTTCCTTAAGGGTTGATTCAGTATTTTAACGATTATAGTGCTCAAGTCTTTCTATTACGAATAGAAAGATTAATGTTCATAATAGTTATGAATAAATCATTTATTAGATAATTGATGGTACTTAAGGTAAAAATAATTGGAGGGGTATAATAGATATTTTATTTTGGATCGAATTATGAGATACTCGTGAAGGGTCAACATGTATATAATGACTATATCGATGGATACCGATGTAGTTCGGCTTATATAATATATCTATGGCAACAAGAGTGCAACTTTGGGATTTTAGTGGAATAACCTAAGGTTAATAATTTGGAATATTTATTTAAAGAGTTTAATTAATAATCCGAGATTATTAAAGCTCGGATCTATAGATCCATTTAGTTCCCGTGCTAGCTCGATATACTGTAGCAAATTAAATATAATTGGACAGTCCAATTATATACTTAAATATATTATTATTATTATTATTATTATTATTATTATTATTATTATTATTATTATTATTATTATTATTAATGTGATTAATAATATATTTGTCACATATGTAACATTATATAATATAATTAATATAAAGTGTTTTAATTAATTAATTATAAGATAATCATTTAATATTTAAGATTTTGTAAATATTAAATTATGTTATATAATTTAATATTGATTTTGAATTAATGAGTTTAAAATTTGATTTTAGAAACTCATGATTTAAAATTGGTATTTACATTTTCTTTTATTGTAACATGTTTAATGTATTTATTAATTCATTAAATAAATTTTTGGATGTTACAAAATTGTGAGGGTGGCCGAATTTTAGAGTGTTTTTGGAGGGGATGGTTTTGTAATTTTGGTTACAAACTAATACATCCCAAACTTTAGATATAAAAAAGGAAAACTATTTTCCTTTTGATGAGAATTCATTCCAAGAAACCCTAGCCATCATTGTTCTAGTTTTCTCTCAAGAATTGAAAGAAAAAGAAAGAATAATAAAAAGAAAATTTATGTGTGACGTTCTAGATCTTTAAATCGTTTACGGATTTTTGTTTCAGTCTAGCCCACTCTAGCTTCTGATGGTAATGAGTCATATCATGGAAGATTATTTGGTGTTGGAGCAATATCCTTATTATTCACTTTTCTTAGACCCACGACAGTGAGCAAAAAATTATTCTCACTGCTGCCATCTTTTAATAATCGTTTGTGAGTTGTTTTATTTTGATTTTACCTATAAAATTTGGGAATAAAAATGTGTGTTTTGTGGACGTTTTGGAGTGATTGTTTTCCCAAAATGGTGGCAGAAAAATCAGCAAATAGACAACATAAAATAGTGAGATGTGCAAGCGTAAAAGGTAGTTTCAGTGTGCAAAACAGTCCAGTTTTTGGGCTGTTGTTCAGGAGCTAGAAAAATCATTAAAAATAGAAGCAAAACAAGTCTAATAAACCTGGACAGTTTCGGTAAATAAATGGGTAAAGGCAAAAAATTTTTCAAGGCTGATCTCGGTGTCTAACACGCTTCCGTCGTGCGGGAAATCATTTCCTACAAATCGTTGAAGAGAATACTTAAGTACTGATTTCCAAGATTATCTAAAGGAACATGGCATTATATCACAATTGACGCCATCATATACGCCATAACATAATGGTGTATCAGAACATAGGAATTTATATAATGTAGGGATATGCTATTCATATCACTTTATATGTTCTTAATAAAGTTCCTTCGAAATCGCTCCCCAAAATTCAGTATGAGATATGGTATGGTAAACAACCTAACTTAGGTTATTTAAAGATTTAGGGATATCCAGTTTTTGTCAAGGGAGCATTTTCAAAAAAGTTTGAACTTCGATCTGAGAAGTGTCATTATATTTGGTATCCTAAAGATTGGATGGGTTATTGTTTCTATTTTCATTCTCATCAAAGAATTTCAATCAGTAGACATGCTACATTTCTTAAAGAATAGTTCGTTCAAGATAAGAATGCGGCAATGAAAATAGAATTAGAAGAAAGATTCTCTTAAGAGGAAATTTCTGAACAATAAAATGATCAACTTCAAAAGGAACAATATATAAGAGAACATTCACCACATATTGAGACACAAAGCTCTACGTAGATCTACTAGAGTATCTTATTTACTTACGACGTACACTTTAATCAATCAAAGAGAATTTGAATATTATTTGATTGGTGAAGTAGATCATATTGATAATCCTAGTAGCTACGATGAAGCAATGTTAGATATTGAATCAGCTAAACGGCTTGAAGCTATGAAATCAGGGATTGATGCTATGCATTCCAACCAAGTCTGGACACTTGTTGATCCACATGAAGGAATTATTCCTATTATGTGTAAATGGGTCTTCAAAAGACCCATTTGTCAGGATTTTATTCCTACTTTTTTGCCAGTAGTTATGCTAAAATCTATCAGGATTTTATTAGTCATTGTTGCATACCATAATTATGAGATATGACAAATGGATGTTAAAACAGCTTTTCAAAATGGATATCTTGAGGAAGATATATACATGAAACAGCCAGAAGGTTTTTTCTTCAAAGTTGATAGTCACAATATATGCAAATTGTTGAGGTTCTTTTATGGAACAAGCCTCAAGGAGCTGAAAAATCTATTTTAATAATGCGATCAAAATATTTACTGTCGTCAAGAATATAGATGAACCATGTGTTTATAAAAGAGTTAGTAGGAGCGCAATAAGTTTTCTAATATTATATATAGATGATATACTATTATTAGGAAATGACATATGTGTTATATCAACAGTGAAATGATGGTTATCTAATAAATTCTCCATGAAAGACTTAGGAGAATAAACCACTATCATAGGGATTCGTATCTATAAAGATAGAGTGAGAATGATGATATGTTTATCTCAAAATCTATACATAGAAAATTTTCTTAAAAGGTTTAATATGTTAGACTCTAAGAGATGCCATATACCTTTTAAGCACAAAATTCATCTATCAAATTTGATGAGTCATAAAACACCTAAAGATAAAAAAACGCATGAGCAAATACCATATGTCTTTGCAATAGATAGTCTCATGTATGTAATGTTATGTAGATGGCCTGATATATCTTACATTGTAAGTGTAACAAGTAGTTATCAGTCAGACCCGCAGAGAAACATATTGGATAGTTGTCAACAATATCCTTAAGTACTTAAGAAGAACTAATGATCTAATTTTGACATGCAGAAGCTCTGAATTGAAAATAGAAAGATATACTGACTCAGATTTTCAATCAGATATAGATGATAGAAATTCTAAATCTGTATTTTTTTCTAATGTAATGGAAGAGCAGTAAATTGAAAATATTCCAAACAAACTAGTATTGTTGATTCCACTATAGACACCGAGTATATAGCAACTTCAAAAGCAGTAAAGAAAGCAATTTGGATGAAAAATTTCATAACAGAACTTGGTGTTATTCCTACCATTAAAAACATATTCCCTCTATATTGCGATAATAATGGAGCTATAGCACAAGCCAATGAACATAGGTCTCACCATAAATCCAAACATATTCAGCGCAAATATCATTGTATTAGAGAACATGTTAGAGATGGTCAAATCATCATGCATAAGACACCGTCAGCAGATAATATTGTTGATCCACTCACTAAGCCTATAACTCAATAACTCAACGACAATTTAATCATTATATTGAGAAGATAGGTGGCAGAACACATAATTAGCCCCATGAACTTTTCTCCAACATTTCAATAGCCCATCAAATTTTTATTTTCACCCATTAGCCCACTGAACTTTTAAAAACCGTGTAACCAGCCCATTTACGTAACGCCGTTCCGCGCGTGCAACGAACGGACCGTTAAGTGAGATTGTTCAGATTTTTTTCAGTGCCACGTAGACTTTCATAATACATCCCATTAGCCCCCTGAACTTTTATAATACATCCCATTAGCCCCCCGAATTTTTATAATACATCCTATTAGCCCCCTGAACTTCAATATTTTACTTATAAGCCTACATAACTCTAAAAAATTATGTTAAAAACTCTTTATAACTACATAAACCATCATCAACACAATCATGTCTTGAAAAAAATGGTCTATTTAATTTCATTTGAACATTAATCAACACTACTAAAAAAAAGAAATTTTCGTTTTTTTACAAAAAATAATAGTAAAACACAATAATATCTAATTTTTAATAAATAATTTTAGAATAAAGGTGACGCAAAATATCAATTGTTGATAATTTAAGTATCATGAATTTGTGTTTAATATGTTGCGTCACATTTATTCTAAAATTATTTATTAAAAATTAGATATGATTGTGTTTTACTGTTATTTTTTTAAAAACGAAAATTTCTTTTTTTAGTAATGCTGATTAATGTTCAAATGAAATTAAATAGACTATTTGTAATTTTTTTCAAGACATGATTGTGTTGATGATGGTTGATGTAGTTATAAAGAGTTTTTAACATAATTTTTTAGAGTTATGTAGGCTTATAGGTAAATATTGAAGTTCAGGGGGCTAATAGGATGTATTATAAAAGTTCGGGGGGCTAATGGGATATGTTCTGTTATATTTGCTGACGTGGACGGTAAACGGAACGGCGTTACGTAAATGGGCTGGTTACACGGTTTTTAAAAGTTCAGTGGGCTAATGGGTGAAAATAAAAGTTCAGTGGGCTATTGAAATGTTGGAGAAAAGTTCAGGGGGCTAATTATGGGTTCTGCCGAAGATAGGTATATGATATCATAATGATTGGCTTTTAGTTAAGTTACCATTTGTTAGAAAGTATGCTATAATACCTATTGATAGATGTAAAAGATTAGAGCAGAAGATGTTATTTGTAAGATTTATTGATTTTCAATAAAATTGGCATTCTATTTACATATCATATTCATCTATCTATTATAATTTATGTGAAGTCACTAAACAATATTGAAGAGTATTATTCCAAAAGAGTTTGAGAAAATGAGAGTCATTACAGTTTCTAAAATAATATAGATTTAATATGTTCCTAATCTAATGTAATATCAAAGTGGGGCAATGACATCACAAAACTATTACTATTTGGTGATTCCATTGATTAACATAAGATATTAATAGTTGGATGATGAGTCTCATGTTAGTGTAGCTCAAATAGTAGGTGTATCATTAGATAGTGAAACATTAAACGTGACTGTCAAACGAAGGATCAGATGGGTATATTATCATTAGTCAATCTTCGTTATATGCATTAGTATCACTTTGTTCTTTGCCTAAAGTTGCGATCATATCTTATACGTGGATGTTTATGGTTCTTCAGTACATTATCATTAGGCTAATCATGTCTGATGTGTAATACTTGTTGGTCATAAGTTATTTATTTATGAAGGTTGATGCGTATTCCAATAGGGATCTGATTACTTAGATATTGTTAGTTTGAGTGTTCCCATGGATCAATGAATGTCAAGAAAGTCTTTAGCCAAAACACTTAAAAGTTTTATTAATAGTTTCATAAAACACAATTTTTCACATTCATATTGATCCAATTTATTGGATCAAGTTAGGGACTTGACTATACCATGGTCTGCACTTGATCGGAAAGCAACATCAGAAGCAATAGGGTGTCATGCTTAAATGGCATCATTTTGCAGGTTCATTCAATTTTACTCATTCATTGATTATGGACCATGATATACTGTTAGGTGTCACTCATGGTCTGTGAGACTTCATTACTATAAATAAAATAGCAAAAAGCTGGTATTTATCTCGCTGTCAATCAATAAATAAACCTAGACAAGTCACACACAAAAGGGTTTACAGAAACAAATGGAATTGAGATTATCTTATTGAGGTGTTAATAATATATTTGATATTTCCTAAAGAGTTTAAGTTAGAATTAACATCTTAATTCAATCTTGGACTTCTTAGTTAGAGTAAGATCTAAAAGTGATTATTGTTGGTGCAAGTGGGAGTTTAATCATGGAAATTAATCATACTAGTTATTGGGTGCTCCAATGGAAATTAATCATGGATTAAAAAAAATTTGTAGAACATTATGCCCAAAAATAATCATTAAATATAATGATAATTATATATTCCAAGATTTTAGAAATTAATCATGGGTTAATTAGTTAATTTGGACCATAAATGGGCTAGCACTCAAAATCGGCCAAATGATAATTAATTAACTAATTATCTATTTAACTAATTAAAGTCTGATTAGGATTAAAATTAACAAATCATATATAAATTCAAGTTGAATTTATCCTCATCATTCTAGGGTTTTTTAGGCTTATATAAAGAAGACATTACTTCATTATTTGGGATTACACTCATATGTGAAAAATTGAAGAAATTATAGTGCTAGAGAAAGGCTCTTAAATCATTGCTAAGATCCCAACAAGATTTTTATTTCGTTCATTGAAGGAATCTGTGTGTATATTCTAGAGGTGCTACACTTGAAGCACTTGGTGGATTTTTCAGATCAAGGAAGACTTCATTGCAAAAGGTATAATTTACTTTAATGTAAAGTATTTATTTCATATGTGATTTCATGAGATGTGATTTTTTTAAAATTATCAAAATCTTGATCCATGACTTAAATGGTTTAAATAAATCAAATATATTTTATTTGATCGCTTCCGCATGTGCTATGAAACTCAAAATATCTGATGACGGTACTCTGATGGTCAAGTTAGTTTTGTGATGAATATGGTATTTCACTCATTAGAAGTGAAGCTGCATGTAGTAACAAAAAGGTATAGAGTTACTACATAGAGTGCCTTTTCTCTTAGTTTGAGTCTTCAAAGTGTCATTAACCTTTACTCTGATTTTTTCTTGACCTTACTAGTAAAGCACCTATGAAGACTTCTTTAAGTCCAACCACATAAGTGGCAGGTGTTGGTTAGATGCCCCCTTCTTGAGGTAGGGGTATAATGAATATTTCAAAAAGGGTTCCAAGGATTGGCCCCTAGTCCCATGGTGGCATGCCATTTAGTGTTTGCTTATTGTAGAGTTTTTTAATGAAGCAAAGCAGTTGTCCTTACTTCACGTAGCACTTCAGCATAAGATTCATTTTCAGGACAGGAGAACCACTAGTGCTTGGGACTGCTGTGATTATTACCATTTATCTAGAGTTAAGCCTATTGAGCCAATTATAGCGGAAGTGTGGAGGTGAGCGAAATCAACTTTTTTTAAAAAAATTAATCCGAATAAATTAACCGGTATTATATATCTTTAATTTATAAGTATTTAGCCCTAATCACTCAATAATAACAAATATAATGAGTGATTACACATTAAGACTTATGATAAAAATTTTGGAAACACTTTCCGCAATTACACGTTAACTGATTTACTAGATTACCGAACTAGGTGATCGGGATACTAGACAATCAGTTCGGTCATGGAATCAGACCAGGCCACTGTGACAATGATCAAATTACTGTAGTAGTGACTGATCACTTTAATTTCAATTAATTACCATATTGCCCCTAGTGTAGTTTTCTAGCGAAAATTCCCAAAATGCTTCTGGAACGATTACGAAAGTTCTGAAAATTTTTCTACGCATTATATGCACTGCCATTATAGTCAAAGTATTGCAGCAATGCCCAAATAATCGTAATTTCAATAAATTATATTTTACCTCTAATTTGATATTAAATGAAAATTCCTAAAACACTTCCGGAACAATTCCGAAAATTACATAAATTTTTCCTACTTATTATTACACATCCAATTTCATCCACAACATCTCAATTTCGCATATTAAGCTATAATTAAATTAATTACATAATTTATCAAATTAATCACCTAATTAATTCAAAATCATGCTATTCTAAATCTCTAATTACCAACTGAGAGTCGGCCATCATAAAGTAACTCAATAAAATATATAGGTCACCAAGGAGTGATTTAAGCAACTTTAGAATAGTAATTTGGTGTCCTACACCCAAATTAGTCTTAATCACGCTAACTAGCTTAATTAGTTTTACACATGTATCAAAGGTTTTCTATTAGGGTTTCTAAACATCAATTAACACCAAAGCATAAAAAAAAACCCTAATTATATCAAAACTAATCAATTGGAAACATAAAGAAATAAATTTCAAGGAAATCAAATTTGAAATTAGCTTAATTTCTTCAATTTTAGCTTTGATTGCTATCAATTGTTCTTTCACCTTCTTTAACTTTGGTGAATCGATCAAACCCTAATTATGCTCTCTCTTGCCTGAACCATTCATGGAGGAAAACTTTCCAACCTTTACAATCAAGCAAGGGGAGGGGTATTTTGGTCATTTCGACACTTAAAAAGACTTGGCCAAAATTAAGCCAAATATGGCAAAAAAATATATGGAAATTATTTTGCCAATTATCAAGCTTCATTTATAAGCTGGAATATTCCAAGAATAATCCATAATAAATAATTTTTTAATGTGTCTAATCAAATTATATATCTTATATATATACGCATTAAATATAAAAGTACCCCAACCTGTGTAACGATACAAATAATCCATACTATTCGTAATTAATTATCATAATGCTTTATGAGTATACTTTATCAATGAGATAATCTAATTAAGGTATATCTGTCATGAAACACATTTTGTGTCCATAATTCGTCCAATCATATTTTATGACGACCACAGATAATCACAATGAACCATAGAAGTCGAGGTCTAGGCATACTGTATAGTCTCTCCATCATAGGCTATCCGAATTGTACCAGAGATATAGATAAGAACGTGAAATCTCTATAGTGTACAATTCATATATGTGTCGCGATATATTCGTGATCTTTCAATCAACATTTAGAACTCGTTTCCAGAATGTACTCTTACTAGAGATTTAAATATCACAAAGTGGATGCCTAAATCTCTTATACGGGACTGACAGATCCTTTCCATAGACATCATAGGATATCATGAGAATTCGTCCACATCCAATGAACAAACGAAGTTCTGGTCTAGATTGACGGGTGATGTGACTGTTATCAAAGTGTGGAAGATCACTCATACATCCATTACAGTATCTAAAGTCAAAGAACCATATATGCTACTCAATTCGGGAAGATTCCTATTGAAGTTGGTGTGCCATCTATTAGGAATACTTTCGGTGAGTCATTCAGTGCTCATCAAATAAATACTTACATGTCTATATGAGTCTACCAAGACTCATAGTTAATTGGGATAATCCATCAGATCAAATCATGATATACGACATCTACTGGTCTGGACAGATTTTACTAACTAACTCGTGTTAGCAAATCTCGATCAGAAAATTTATTTGAGAATACACCACTAGTAATGACACCACCCAATGTCAATTACAAGCCTTGTTATAACTTTGTGACTACTTTATATTCTCGGGTCTTTGTATAATATATACATCACTAAACCTAAGTTAGTTTCGATATAAACTAAAATAAATCGTATGTATATACAAAAAATGATATCAGTAAATAGGTTATATTATGGAAAATTGATTGCTTATATTTATGAACATGTCATAAATACGATACAAATTGACATATTCTAATGTCAATCCATGGTATCGTATACACATCACGATGTTTATCATATACTCATCGCCTTCAAAATCTCACATAACAATTTTAAGGTAGGCATCAGAGAGAAGGTTCGCTATATTACATTCAGTCTGTTAAGCAAACACATATGTCTCATTTGGTCATCATCATTCATACCATGCAGAACCTAAGTTCTTCATTGATAGTCCTCAGATGCGACAATAATATTATGCTTCAGCTACTTAATTTTCCAAGTATTTAAGGATCTAATCCACAATACTCTACAGACAACCGCAAACACAACATTAATATCCAAAACTTCTAATCTATAAAGTCACTTAGCAACTTTTTATGTCAGTACTTCGTAAGTTGCAAATAATTCAACTTATAAGTGGAATCAAATGTGACACTTTCACTACATCCTTTCTGACTCCTATGACGTAGACCATCTACCGTCATTATCAGACTCAAAATTTGATCTCAATGACCCTAATGATTGGACATTATTATCTCCATAAATTAGAAAATTGTTCTTAATATCTCAATGATATTACAAGGTCATCCTATAGTCTATAGCATATCAAAATAACTCGTAATATTTATGACTAAATTGGTATCTTTAATCTTATACAGTGTTTATTATGCCATCACTTATGATGCATAAGATTGATTAAACTTTCTAATCAATTTTTCAACTGAGGAATCATTCTCTAAGAAAGATGAATACTATATATACCTAAAAGACACACTAACTATCAAACAGTTATATTGTCACATAGATAGTTAAGTTGTGTCCTTTATTAGATCATATCTAATGCACGACAATGTAGTTTTATATCAGATATAAAATTTTATATCTAATATAATAGACACTACTCACATTATTTCCCAGAGAAAAGGTAAGCTTAGGTCAATCTTTTGTCTGACAAACATATTATTATTACCATAATAATAAATGTCATTAAGAAATAACACTAGAGAGAAAATTTTGTACGCTACCACTGACCCTACTAACACATGTATTCTCTGTATTTTGATAGATACAGACAATCTGATTACGTAATCAAAATAGAGACTACACTTCTGAAAAGCTCATCTGAATATACAAATAGACTTCATAAGCTGATATACCAAAATGTGATTTCAGCAAAACACAAATACAAAAGATGTTCCACAACAAATTTCTTCAATGAAGAAATCCATTTAAGAACACTGTTTCGTATGCTTTAATCAAATTCACAATATAATATAAGAAATAACCATACAATCTTAATTGTTATATTTCAGTGACTAGAGAAAAGTTTACTCAAAATTTACAGTAAACTACTGAGTGTAACTTTTCACATGTAGTCAGACTATAAATGTCAAACCTTTAGTAAGCTCACTTCGATTTCTCTATGTAAACCATTTACACCTTTTAAAAATAATTCTTAACAAAAGCTCAATCAAGTTCAAAACTTGATTATAGTAAGCTAATAGCAATCTTAGATCTATGGTTCTATGTTAAGTTTCGAAATCGATCTCAAGTATCGCTCCACTATAATCATAGGAAAATTTTATTCAATAAGAAAATATCAGAACCATTAAATATCAATTTTTTAACAAATGGCTCTGACATCTTATTGGACTTATATGGAAAGTATCTATAGGTCTTTTCATTTAATTAATTATGTGGTTCCATTTATAGTTTATTATTCTCACAATTGACTTCAATATGTCTAGTCTTTTCCACAAATCGTCAACATCTTATATGCCATACCAAGTAAGGAAATCATTTTATTACTCAGATCGTAGAAAAAATCTCTTATCAAATAGAATACATAATTAATCATTTCTTATATGGGATAAACATCTAATGCTTAACTGATAAAATCTTATACACTACTATTATAAGTTATTTACATTACAGAATATTTTCTTAATAATTATCTCTACGTTAATGACACTACTGGTTGTATCAAATATTGTAACATCCCCAATCCAGGAGATGCTACCGGCAGGGAATAGACTGATCTATTCCCATGAGCCTTTAACTATCTGACTATGATCTTTACTATTGAACTTATCTTGGAAACAAACTTACACATGGGACACTTTCCCAACTCAACAATATGAAATGCAATTTACATACTCATACTCATGTATATAAAACTTTACACTCTGTCAGCCTGGCATGAACACTTGGCTTGAAACATACATCATTTCAACTTATACAAAATGTAAGATACATGACTATTTCTTGAACTGTGACTGACTATGTTTCTGACTTGACCTGGTGGACTCTGACCCTTTAATGATTGTCATCAGTATTCATCTTCTCGAGCTCATCATCTAGGTAAACCTGTAAAATAAGAAATTGGGAGTGGGGTGGGGGATAGATCGTTTGAATGATCTAGTGAGTGGACAGGTAAAAATCGAAAACTTATTCTTTTTGGAAAATTCATTGTTCTAAAAATATAAACCCCCCAGATAAGAATCTTTCTGAAATCTCAATCTTAACGGAAAATACAACTGTTTCTGTAAAAATCTTCTGAAAACTCATTTATGTTCATAAGACTCTGTACTTTTCTGTAAAACTGTATTCCCATGAAAACCTTTTATAAATCTTATCATTTCTGAAAAGACAATAATTTCTGGAAATCCGTTTCTGAAAACCTGTTTCGATAAAGTCTGTATATGAAAACTCTATATCTGAGGAATCTGTATATCTGGCGCATGGGGGGGTTACGTATCGCTGTCTTCCTATAAGAAAAATTTGGCGCTTAGGGGCGTCCTCTCGTATGTAAATATCTGGTGGTCTTGGGACATTATGTCTCGTCGTCCCCCAAGCCACAAATCTGGAGTCAGGGGTGCGAATCTATGCTACCTTTCTGACTCAAAATCTGGGATCTGTGGGCATCAATCATCTCTAGTCCTGAACTGCGTGTGCACACGATATCTGTATTCGTCAATTCCATATCCGAATCAAGTTACATAGTATGGTGGGTTCCCCCATGCCTCAAAATCACAAAGCTCAAGCTCTTTGAAAATAATCTTTCTAAAACATCATTAATCATAAAATGACTGAGATCAAACTTTGGCTAACGCCCTAGGTGCTTTTAAATGTAAGTCTTACATTAAAACATTTAAATAAAACCAGAATGAGAAAATGGTCTACTCACTGATTTGGAGTTCCGTTAGCATAACTTTACTTCGCCAAAGAAATTTGTGATTCCTGTGATAACCTTTATCGGTAAATAAATTAGAATACGAATCATGGAATGAACTTCGAAATTATCATCACTATATGATATCCCACATTTGTGTCATGATAAATTATGTGTATAAGAGATGATACGAAACTCTAAGGGTGTCCTTTAATATCATAGGTTACAATTGGAAAGGTTATATCTGATTCTGGAATTTGGTCTTGCATTGCAACGCCAGACATTGCGCGCTCGATGCCCACTGGTTCGGACCTGAGGCAGAGCCTCTGCGTTCTCCGTGTCACGATGCTAAGCTTTGAGCGTCGCGATACCAACTCGACCAGACTTAAGCAGTGAGCTTCTGTTTGGTACTGATGAGAGGAAAATATATCACCATTTACCGCCCTTTTAACCTAATATTTTGTATGGTTTCTCAAGTTTTATAAATATTTTAATGTGTTTTTGTGTATTATGCAGATAAATAAAGTTTTGAGACTCAATAGAATCAATCAGGACTAAATGTGGAACAAATAAGGGCAAAAATTGGACTTTACATTTGGATTTTAGAGGTTGGAAACTTGACATGGCGTTCTAACGAAGTACAATTTCAGAAATTTCAACTTTGCGTAATTTTCATATTTTGGCCATAACGTTCTACTCCGATATCAGATTGAGGTGATTCAAGTTCTAGATTAAAGAAGACGCAAAGATATACAACTTTAAAGTTCATAATAATTTCGAATTCGGAAGTTTTCATGACCGAAATGGATAAAATATCCAGAAGTGTGTTATGTGCAATTATTAAAGTCATTTTCAAAACAAAAAATAAAATAAAAAATGAAAATTGTCAAACTTCCACCGAACATGCTTGCATGTTTGGTGGAGGATTTGGTTCCATGTTTTGTGCCATGTTTGGTGGAGAAATCAGTGGAGAAATTTGTGGAGAAATTGGTGGAGAAAATGGTGAAGGCAAAATTTTGCCTATAAATACCAAGTTATTTCATTTGTAAATTTCATACCTTCTTCTGGGAATTTCCTTAGGAATACTAAGAAGATTGTATCTTGTTTGTTTATTTACAGCTTTCTGTATTTAATTTTTTATTTTATGTAATAGTTCTTTCTTTACTTTACTTTTCAATCTTTATTTTTACTTTTCAGTATGAAGAGGTAACTCCACTCTGATGAGTGAAAGGTAAAGCTTTTATTACTGATATTTAGATTAATCTCCCTTAATTATAATATATAAACTATTTAAAACTTTACTTAATGGGATACCACCTTTATGGTCAGTTGGATTTAATTAAATTGATTTTAACCTAATTAAATTGGATATCGCCTTTATGGTCGGTTGGAATTAATCATAAATCTGACTTAATCACGATACCGCCTATATGGTCGGTTGGTAATGTCATGCAAAGTTTATATATTATAATAAGGGAGATATCTAAAATAGAAGTAATAAAAGTGGATCCTCTAACCCCATCATTTTTTATTGCTTTATCTACCTTTTTAATTTCCAAGATTTACTTTATGTTATTTACTTTATTTATGTCTTTACTAGTCCTAGATATGTGTTGTAACTAAATACCATATCTGGGGTTGTGATGAATTCCAATATCACCGATTTATATGAGGTTATTTTATGACTTGGGTAATATAAATGTTTATTTATTGAGTCTTAAGCTTAATGCTTCTTGTTAACTGGCCATTAATAAGATTGATCTGGTAAATTTAAAATAAACTTGACGAAGGAATTTTAGGTTTCAACCTTAGAATCAATAGCTCACGATCTCACCTCGGGGCATGGTGACCCTTAGGTAGATTTCCTTACAGGATAGACATATACCTGTCGGGCGGGGTAGCCACAATTGGAACTTAATCTTAATGAATTCAGGTAACTTGGTTAACATTGACATATGATTAATTGGGTTATTTGGGTGTTTGCATCTGACCATCGATAGAGGCTTTTGAAGGGGTTATTTAGGGGGTGAATCCGGTAACGCAGCGGAAGCGGTGAAAATCCGATTTTCAGATTTCAAAAATTTTTCTCGGATTAATTAAATAAACATATTTATTTAATGTTCCAATAATCAAATTATGAAAATAAATTCAATAAAACAATTTTAAGTGAATTTACCGAAATACCTTTGCTTTGGTTTTTTGTCCGTTTTAGTCCGAAATTGATCCAATCAATTTTGAATGATTATAAATCATTTCTAGGATGAACTTATGATGTTCAAAACATCAAAACACCAAAGCAACCAAAATCCCCAATTATTCCTCACAAAGCCGAGAGCACCATTTGGTGCCTAATTTGACCATTTGGTCATTTCATGCTTCAAAACTCATCCAAATGAAATCCAATCAACATGAAACTTTGCATGCATCGTATACACACCCAAATGCTCAACATATATGAAAACCCCCAAATTTGGAATAGGTTATGAACCCTAATTTTTCAATTTCCACAAATTGGACAAATTAGACCAAATACATTAAATCAATTACTTCAATCATCATTCTTCCATCCAATCCAAGTCTCAACACAATGAAACAACTCAAGATCAAATCTAGGTCATTTAAGAGTGGGTCAATAACTCTAGATTAGCAACATGGTTTCCAAAACCTTAAAAGAATCTTTATAACTACAATAGTTACAAGCTTCTTCATTACACATGCTTCACACTTCTCCAAAACTTCCATCATCAAAAACCACAAGGAGCAAAGAAAGAAACATCCTAAGAATATCATATATAAAGCCTAGAACCTAAGGAACATATTCCTTACTAATAGCAAGTTTGAAAAACTTACTAAATTTCCAAGCTTTTGAAGTTTTCTTTCTTTCTCAAGCTTTCTTTTGGTTTCTTCAATGGTGTCTCTCTTTTTGTAAAAGTGTATTAGGTTAACTTAATGAAATGAAAATGAAAAACAATTTATATTATGGCAAAAAATATGCCTTGGCCGAAATTGCATATACCAAATGCAAGAAATTGTAATTTCAATTTCATTTCAATTATCATTATATCAACTTGCACAAATATCTTATAAACTACTTTATTAGATATTTATTTTGGTCAAAAAATGCAACTAATGTCATTTACTTTAAATATCCTAATGTAAGATATTTATATTTTAATTAATTTAATCATTTAACAATTAAATAATTAATTAATTAATCAAATACAAATATATTAAATATATGTATAATATTTACATTAAATATTAAAAACATATATTCATTTAGGAAATAAGTCAAATAACTCATTTTGACTATTAATTAATGTGTACTTAAATTAATCAAGTATTAAATGTAAATACACAATAATCAAGGAAATGACTATCTAGTCTCTTTAGCATGTATCTTGCGTTTAACCATTAAACGACTTTATAAATAATCAATATTATTTTTTTATGTTGCTCTAGTGCTCAACGAGTATGTTTCATTATTAAGACTCTCTAGGTTCAGGTATATCCGTCACAAAATCTAATTTCGTGTCCATAATCTATCCACCCGTAGATTATGACGATCACGGATAATCTCGCTGAACCATACAGGTCGAGGTCATGGCAAATGTATAATTCCTCCGTCACAGGTATCCGGATAAATCCCAGAGATATAGATGCAAATGTCAAATCTCTATCGGGATTATCCAGTCGACTATTCTATTAGCAATCTCAAAAGAATGTTTAGAACTAGCTTCTAAACTTTACCACGGGCCCATGGTTTTATCTGATTGCTAATCATATGGACTACCTATGCTCTGGTACACAGAACTGACGGACCCTATCTTGATACACATAGGACACCCTGAGGATCTATCTACACCCAACGAACAGGCGGAGGTCTGATCTTAATAGATCGGTGACGTGACTGCCGTCTAAGTGTAGAAGATGTCTCATGTGCCCACAATGGCATCTCAAGTCTAAGAATCACAAGTGCTACTCAACCCAAGAAGATTCTTATTGACGCTGGTGTACCATCCATTAAGAATCTTCGGTGAGTCGTTCAGTGTTTATCCGCTATAAACACCTACACGTCTATACTAGTCTCCAAGACTAATGATTCATTGAGAAACCATTGGAATCATATATTCCAGTATACGACATGTACCGGTCTCAATGGGTTTACTATACTGACCAAGTAGTGTAAACCTTGACCAGGAACTGTCTGAGAATGACAACGTCATGATACTTCCCAATGTCCATTGCGACGCTTTTGCAACTGTATCATGACTAATCATTCTAGGGTCATTACGTCTTTACCATATAAAAGAATAGATTATATTATAGAAACTGCATATATTATTCATAATAATAATGTTTTACAGAAGAATTTAACAGAAATACAACCGGGAATTGGCGCTCTGAGCACCAACCCCAACAAAATCTCCCACTTGCTCTAGTGCCAATATCGATTGCATCTAATACCCATCGACTCCACGTGTTTATCAAACAACTTCGGAGGTATGGCCTTCGTCAGCGGGTCTGCTACATTATCTTCACTCGGTACCTTGCACACGACAATATCCCCTCGCGACACGATCTCTCGAATGATGTGGTACTTGCGTTCCACATGCTTCGACTTCTGATGCGCCCTCGGTTCCTTTGCTTGCGAATGGCTCCAGTATTATCACTGTATAACGGAATCGCATTCTCGATACTTGGGACAACTCCCAATTCTGTGATAAAATTCTTTATCCACACAGCCTCTTTTGCAGCTTCAGAAGCTGCAATATATTCCGCCTCAGTGGTGGAATCAGCTGTCGATCCCTGTTTGGAACTCTTCCAACAAACTGCACCTCCGTTAAGGGTAAAGACAAATCCAGATGTAGACTTTCTATCATCGGGATCCGATTGGAAATCGGAGTCTGTATACCCATTAACCTGCAGTTCGTTTCCTCCATATATAATCAACTTATCCTTAGTACCTTTAAGATACTTTAGGATATGTTTAATGGCCATCCAATGGTCATTACCTGGATTGGACTGATATCGACTAGTTACGCTAACAGCGAAACTGATATCAGGCCTCGTACACAACATGGCATACATTATGCTACCCAAACACGAAGCATAAGGTTGGTTAGACATTCTAACCTTCTCATCTTCTGTTTGTGGACACATCTTCTTAGAAAGATGAATCCCATGTCTGAACGGTATGTTTGCTGTCTTACAGTTACCAAAGCTATACCGTTCCAAGATCTTATCTACGTACGTTGATTGGGATAACCCAATCAGCCTCCTTTGTCTATCTCTATAGAGTTTTATCCCTAAAACATAGGAAGCTTCTCCCAGGTCCTTCATGGAGAAATTCTTACAGAGTTACGCTTTCACGCTTTGCAACATATCTAAATCATTCCCAATGATTAGGATGTCATCAACATATAGGACTAAAAATACGACCATGCTCCCACTGGCCTTCTGATACACACAGGATTCTTCCGAATTCTTGAGAAAACCAGACGATCTAATAATCTCATCGAATCGAAGATTCCAACTTCGTGAAGCTTGTTTAAGTCCATAAATGGACTTCTTAAGCTTACATATCATACCCGAGGTTTCGCTGGATGTGAAACCTTCCGGCTGTTCCATATAGATTTCTTCATCAAGAAATCCATTTAGAAAAGCCGTTTTGACATCCATTTGCCAAATCTCGTAGTCATGATACGCAGCTATAGAAAGCAAAATCCGGATAGACTTAAGCATTGCTACTGGCGAAAAAGTTTCATCGTAGTCGACGCCAGGTCGCTGCGTGTAACCTTTTGCTACCAGTCGGGCCTTGTAAGTTTCAACCTTACCGTCAGGCCCGCGCTTCCTCTTGTAAATCCATTTACAACCGATAGGAACAATTCCTTCGGGAAGCGGAATCAAGTCCCAAACTTGATTTTCATGCATTGAGTCTATCTCGGATTTCATGGCACTTTGCCATTTCACGGAGTCGATGTCCAACATCGATTCTCTATAGGTGAAATGATCTGTCTCTTCAACTAAGAGAACATCCAGACTCTTTTCTTGTATCAAATACAAGCGTTCAGGAGGTCTAGATACCCTTTCCGACCTACGGAGTGTGTGTGTTGAAGGTCCTTCATCTACTTGAACTTCAGGTTCCTCCGTTGGCTCGTTGTTTTCAGGTTGGACTTCATCAAGCTCAACCTGTCTATGATCACCACCTTCTGAAAAAAATTCTACTTCTAGAAATTTTGCGAAGCGAGCTACGAACACATTTCGATGCTCGGTATCATAAAACAGATATCCCCTCGTGTTCGAGGGATATCCAACAAACCTAAACTTTTGCCCTCGAGGCGAAAACTTACTTTGCTGAGTTACCCTGACATAGGCAGGACAACCCCAAACCTTAATATAATTAAGTTCGGTCTCCTACCGAACCATATCTCATACGGTGTCGTAGGAACAGCCTTTGAAGGAATCTTATTCAAAAGATGTGCGGCTGTTAAGAGACAGTAGCCCCATAAGTAATAGGGCAAATCTGTGAAACTCAACATCGATCGGACCATATCCAATAAGTCCGATTTCTCCTTTCAGATACACCATTGTGCTGTGGTGTACCTGGAGGAGTATATTGAGCGAGAATCCATTCTCCTTCATATAATCCATGAACTCACCACTCATATATTCGCCGCCTCGATCTGATCGAAGGCATTTAATATATTTACCAGTTTGTTTTTCTACTTCTTTCGGAACTCTTTGAACTTTTCAAAGGTTTCCGATTTATGTCGCGTCAAATACACATACCCTACCGTGATAAATCATCGGTAAAGGTAACGAAGTACGAATAACCACTGTGAGCAGTTTGACTTAGTGGACCACATACATCAGAATGTACGAGTTCCAGTAAGTTTATGGCGCGGTGTCCAACACCAGAAAATGGGGCTTTGGTCATCTTACCCTGAATACAGGATTCACAAGTTGGATAGGACTCAATGGTAAGATCTGATATCAAACCATTCCTAACCAATTGGGTAAGGCGTTTAACGCCAATGTGACCAAGTCTCATATGCCAAAGTTCAGTATTATTAATTACAGGTAAACTACGTTTATTAACTCCAGTATTTAATATATCTTTTGAAGTTTGCAATGTATAATGACCATGCTGGTCTGGACAACTAAGGATCTGAATATTATTTTTATCATATAAATACAAAGAATTATTCTTAATATTAATACAATAGCCTTCTGTATCTAATACAAAAAGTGATATAATATTAGCAACACATCCTGGTACAAAATGACAGTCATATAACAAAAGTGTCCCATTCGGCAATGAGATCTCGCATACTCCCACTGCAACTGCATCCAAAGAGTCTCCACTCTCGAACCGCAACTGCATCTCTCCAGGCTTCAGTTTCCTACTTTCCTTCAGCACCTGCAACGAATTGCAAATGTGAATGGGACAAGCAGAATCTAAAATCCAGCTGGATGTAACGGCTTCACAAGCCAAAGATAAATCAATAACTGGAAAAATAAAAGTACCTGATGTAGAAGCTCTGTCTCTCCTCACTTGGGCAATGTAATCAGGACAGTTCCTTTTCCAGTGCCCAACCTTGCCGCAGTGGTGGCATTTGTCTTCAGAAGCCCTTTTGGGCTTTGTAATCTTCGCTTGTTGTTGAGGACCAAAAGCCTTCTTCTTCTTCTTGCCTTTCTTGTTCTTTCCCTTGGACCATCCTTGGGAAGAAGCCGAAATAGAAGTAGTTCTAGGAGGGCGAGTCGGTACTCCCTTCTTAAGGTCCTCTTCTGCCGTGAGCAACATCCTATGTAGCTCCTGGTAGGTACAGACAGTCCCGTGCATGTTGAAGTACATCACGAACTGGCGAAATGAAGCTGACAATGAACCAAGAATGACACTCCTCCCGAGAATGTCATTCAAGATGAGATTATGTTGCCTCAATTGATCGATCAAATCGATCATCTGAAGAACATGTGGGCTGACACTCTACCCCTCATCCAGACGCGCATGGAACAGTTCCATGGCGACTTTGTGAACAATAACTTGTTCCTGGTTCTCAAACGATTGTCTCAATCGCTTCATCATATACTATAGGAATCTAACATACCATAGTACTGTGTTGCTTGAGTTTCGGAGACAATGAACTAAGGATGTATGATTTAACCCTTAAATCATCATCCTTCCAAGTTTCAAAAACTTGGCGTTCCTCCTCCGAAGCATCCTCGCCCACTGCAAGGGGCAACGGACCCTCAAGAACATAACCCAGCTTCTCGGAATCGAGGACAATCCTCAAGTCCAATTCCCAGTCTGCAAAGTTCTCAGCGCCTTTCAGTTTGTTCGCATCAAGCATACGCGCAAACTGATTTGTGGATTGTGCCGCCATCGCCAATCTATCATATAGATCACGAAAAACGGTGAGCAGAAATAAAGCAGTTTCATATAATATCATAAGCATAAACTAGATCATGGATTTTTAATCTAATATGCCCCTCCCACTAAATCATGCAATACTGTAATCCCAAAAAGAATACAAAATTTAATAATTAAATTAAATACTAATAGTGAAAAGTGGATCCCGTGAATATATTTCGGCTCACAGCAGAGGCACGGTCTCTCGCCTACGTATATTCATCAGGTAGACAACTCATTTGTCAATCATTCACTAATGACTCCTAAGTAACCGGTCTTGGCCGTTTCTCGTTGTCGCTGCGAAGGCAGGCCCACAAGGAGACGTACCACGGTTAAACTCGTCAATGATAAACTCAAGTTACTTACGTAATTCTGACAGCTAGGGCACGTTCAGAATTCCGCTTTTACTTGAATTACCCTAGTATCTAATATACACCCGGTATAAATAAATCTTTATCGGCTACACCCTCACAGCAGAGGCACGGTCTCGGATGTAGTCACAAAGAGATATTCATAAACCGTATTGACAAGACGGACCATATAACATGCATCAATTACATAATTACATTTAAACCTTATTATTAGGGATTTTCCGCTAAGTGTCATACACCCTAAATCTAACCAGTTTAGATCCTAATAAGCATGCACAAAGTCAAGAAAACATGATTAAACATTGATTCAATGAAGGCTAATCATTTTAAGTGGCCTAGAATCAGACTCGGTCTGATACCATTTTGAAGGGGTTATTTAGGGGGTGAATCCGGTAACGCAGCGGAAGCGGTGAAAATCCGATTTTCAGATTTCAAAACTTTTTCTCGGATAATTAAATAAACATATTTATTTAATGTTCCAATAATCAAATTATGAAAATAAATTCAATAAAACAATTTTAAGTGAATTTACCGAAATACCTTTGCTTTGGTTTTTTGTCCGTTTTAGTCCGAAATTGATCCAATCAATTTTGAATGATTATAAATCATTTCTAGGATGAACTTATGATTGTTCAAAACATCAAAACACCAAAGCAACCAAAATCCCCAATTATTCCTCACAAAGCCGAGAGCACCATTTGGTGCCTAATTTGACCATTTGGTCATTTCATGCTTCAAAACTCATCCAAATGAAATCCAATCAACATGAAACTTTGCATGCATCGTATACACACCCAAATGCTCAACATATATGAAAACCCCCAAATTTGGAATAGGTTATGAACCCTAATTTTTCAATTTCCACAAATTGGACAAATTAGACCAAATACATTAAATCAATTACTTCAATCATCATTCTTCCATCCAATCCAAGTCTCAACACAATGAAACAACTCAAGATCAAATCTAGGTCATTTAAGAGTGGGTCAATAACTCTAGATTAGCAACATGGTTTCCAAAACCTTAAAAGAATCTTTATAACTACAATAGTTACAAGCTTTCTTCATTACACATGCTTCACACTTCTCCAAAACTTCCATCATCAAAAACCACAGGAGCAAAGAAAGAAACATCCTAAGAATATCATATTAAAGCCTAGAACCTAAGGAACATATTCCTTACTAATAGCAAGTTTGAAAAACTTACTAAATTTCCAAGCTTTTGAAGTTTTCTTTCTTTCTCAAGCTTTCTTTTGGTTTCTTCAATGGTGTCTCTCTTTTTGTAAAAGTGTATTAGGTTAACTTAATGAAATGAAAATGAAAACAATTTATATTAAGGCAAAAAATGCCTTGGCCGAAATTGCATATACCAAATGCAAGAAATTGTAATTTCAATTTCATTTCAATTATCATTATATCAACTTGCACAAATATCTTAAAACTACTTATTAGATATTTATTTTGGTCAACAAATGCAACTAATGTCATTTACTTTAAATATCCTAATGTAAGATATTATATTTTAATTAATTTAATCATTTAACAATTAAATAATTAATTAATTAATCAAATACAAATATATTAAATATATGTATAATATTTACATTAAATATTAAAAACATATATTCATTTAGGAAATAAGTCAAATAACTCATTTTGACTATTAATTAATGTGTACTTAAATTAATCAAGTATTAAATGTAAATACACAATAATCAAGGAAATGACTATCTAGTCTCTTTAGCATGTATCTTGCGTTTAACCATTAAACGACTTTATAAATAATCAATATTATTTATTTATGTTGCTCTAGTGCTCAACGAGTATGTTTCATTATTGAGACTCTCTAGGTTCAGGTATATCCGTCACAAAATCTAATTTCGTGTCCATAATCTATCCACCCGTAGATTATGATGATCACGGATAATCTCGCTGAACCATACAGGTCGAGGTCATGGAAAATGTATAATTCCTCTGTCACAGGTATCCGGATAAATCCCAGAGATATAGATGCAAGCGTCAAATCTCTATCGGGATTATCCAGTCGACTATTCTATTAGCAATCTCAAAAGAATGTTTAGAACTAGCTTCTAAACTTTACCACGGGCCCATGGTTTTATCTGATTGCTAATCATATGGACTACCTATGCTCTGGTACACAGAACTGACGGATCCTATTTTGATACACATAGGACACCCTGAGGATCTATCTACACCCAACGAACAGGCGGAGGTCTGATCTTAATAGATCGGTGACGTGACTGCCGTCTAAGTGTAGAAGATGTCTCATGTGCCCACAATGGCATCTCAAGTCTAAGAATCACAAGTGCTACTCAACCCAAGAAGATTCTTATTGAAGCTGGTGTACCATCCATTAAGAATCTTCGGTGAGTCGTTCAGTGTTTATCCGCTATAAACACCTACACGTCTATACTAGTCTCCATGACTAATGGTTCATTGAGAAACCATTGGAATCATATATTCCAGTATACGACATGTACCGGTCTCAACGGGTTTACTATACTAACCAAGTAGTGTAAACCTTGACCAGGAACTGTCTGAGAATGACAACGTCATGATACTTCCCAATGTCCGTTGCGACGCTTTTGCAACTGTATCATGACTAATCATTCTAGGGTCATTACGTCTTTACCATATAAAAGAATAGATTATATTATAGAAACTGCATATATTATTCATAATAATAATGTTTTACAGAAGTATTAACAGAAATACAACCGGGAATTGGCGCTCTGAGCACCAACCCCAACAGCTTTTGCATATTTTCGTGTTCCAGGTTAATAAACCAATATATTGTATAAACGTGAGATAACCACTTCATCTTTAAAGGATATTGGAAGGATTCACAACCCTAGATAGTTAATAATATTGAATTTTCCTTTAATTTACATTTGCATTATTTTATTTACTTGTCTTTAGTTTAAAATCACCATCCATTCAAACAACGAATCTATTAGATACTTGTAAATATTTTTTTTTGAAAATGATACTTGTAAATATTTAGCTTCACAAATTGATAGCCTAGGTATTAAGTCCTTGTGGGATCGATACATTTTATACTACTTGAACGATACGTGCGCTTGCGTAACATGAGTGATTTCACTAATCAAGTTTTTGGCGCCGTTTCCGGGGACTTATTTATCTTTTACTATTAATTTTGGGGTTAGATACCTTTACTTGTGTCCAATTTATTTTTAATTATTATTTTTATTTTATTGTGTTTCAGGTTCTCAGACACTACATGAGAAGAACCAGAAGCTTTGAAATTTGTCCGCTTGACCCAGAAATTGAAAGAATAATCAGATAGTTGAGAAGGGAAAGACGTGAAGTTCAAGAAGCACTGATCAACATGAAACCTGAACCTTTGGAAGTCACACCACCAATTCCCATCTGAGGCAGAACTATTCTGATGGTTGACGGCTTCATTTCATGTATTGTACTTCCTCTCTTACCAGCAAATGCGTGTGACATCAAAACATGTATTCAAATGATACAACTGTCAGTTTAGTTTGGGGGGAATGCATCTGAAGATCCTAATGCCCACATCAGCAACTTCCTAGAAGTTTGCCACACTTTCAATTACAACCGAGCAGCTGAAGAAGCAATGAGACTGCATGTTTTTCCATATTCCTTGAAAGATAGAGCTAAGACTTGGAACACTCTAGCCACCAAATTCCTTGCAAAGTACTTTCCCCCCAGCTAGAACTGCAAAGCTGAGGAATGACATTACATCTATTGTACAACATGACTTGGAATCCCTCTGCGAAGCTTGGGAAAGATACAAGGATTTGCTCCGAAAATGTCCTCACCATAAGATTGGAAAGTGGCTACAAGTCCAAACCTTCTACAATGGACTTTCTGGATTGATGAGAACCATAATTGATGCTGCTGCTGGAGGAGCTTTAATGGCAAAATGAGAAGATCAGGCATGTGACCTAATTGAAGAAATGGCCAACAATAATTCTTTGTGGCCAACAGAAAGGAGCATGATCCAACAAATTGCAGGAATTTACGAAGTTGGAGCCAACACAGCAATGAATGCCAAACTGGATCAGATATGAAAATTCATGGAAACTCTTAGCCTGTAAGGCAATATTAGATCCACAAGTTCACCATATGGAGGAGCACCAGAGGCAAACCAACATGAAGAGACGGTGAATTATGACAACAAATTCAAAAAACAGGGGAACAATCTGTATTCCAATACCTACAACCCAGGGTGGAGAAATCATCCCAATTTCGCATGGAGCAACAATTCAGGGCAAAGAAACAATCCACCTTTAGGATTCCAACAGCAAAACAAAAGCCAGGAGTATGAAAAAGAACCAGGAATAACAGAAGTGTTGGCTCACTTGAAAAAGCTAGAAGCAAAATACGACTCTCAAGTAGCAACATATGATGCTATGTTTCAATCACAAACAACATTAATTCAAAAGCCAAGCAGCATCTTTGTAAACACTGGAGAATCAAATAGGACAATTAGCCAATGCTCTGAGTTACAGACCGCAAGGTACCCTTCCTAGCAATACAGAACCAAATCCAAGGAACCGAGGGAATGAGCAATGTCCAACCATTACTTTGAAAAGCAGTACTAAAATCAACAAAATGTTGGAGTCAGACATCCACTGAGGAAGTTCCAAAAGAAAGCAGCGAAGCAAAATCACAGATAGAGGAAAGAGAAGTAAAAGTAAATGATCAAGAAAGATTCACTTCACCTCCACATTTTCCACAGCGTCTCCAGAAAAGTAAACTATACAAGCAGTTTGCTCAATTCTTGGAGATCTTCAAAAAGCTGCATATTAATATTTCATTTGTAGAAGCGTTCGAATAAATGCCCAGCTATGTCAAATTCATGAAAGACATTCTATCACGAAAGCGGAGATTGAGAGATTATGAGATAGTAACATTAACAGAAGAATGCAGCGCCATCATTCAGAGAAAGCTTCCCCCAAAGTTGAAAGATCCAGACAGTTTAACCATCCCTTGCACCATAGGCGAACATTACTTCGGTAAGGCTTTGTGTGATTTAGGTGCCAGCATTAACTTGATGCCTTTGTCTATTTACAAGAAACAGTAGATTGGAGAAGCAATGCCCACTTCAGGTACTCTTCAGCTTGCTGACAGATCGCTTGATTAGCGGAAAATATATCAATATTTACCGCCCCTTTTACTTAATATTTTGTTTAGTTTCTCGGGTTTAATGAACATTTTGATATGTTTTAGTTTATTTTGCAGATAAAATAATATTGGGACTTAATGAAATAATTTAGGATGAAATATGGGTCAAATAAGGGCAAAAATTGAACTTGACATATTAATTTTGGAGATTGGAAACTTGAAAGGGCGTTTTAACGAAGTGCAGTTTTGGAAATTCCAGTTTTGCGTATCTGTCGTATTTTGGGCATAACCTTTTACTCCGATATCGGATTGAGCTGATTCAAGTTCCAGATTAAAGAAGAATCAAAGAGCTACAACTTTGAAAGACAAAATAAGTTCGAATTCGGAATATTTCATGCCCGAAATTGATGAACTATCCAGAAGTGTGTTGTGTGTAATTATTAAAGTCATTTTCAAAGCAAAAAATAAATTAATAAATAAATAATAAAAATTATCAAATCATCATCAAACATGATAAGAGATTAGTGGAACAATTAATAATGGATTTGGTGGAGCAATTAGTGGAGCAATTAGTGGAGCAATTAATAATTGATTTGGTGGATGATTTGATGGAGGCAAAATTTTGCCTATAAATACCAAGTCATTTCATTTTGTAAATTCATACTTTCTTCTAAGGAATTCCTTAAGAATACTAAGAAGATTGTATCTTGTTTGTTTATTTATAGCTTTCAGTAATTAATTTCCGCTTTCGCACTTTCTTTTCTTTACTTTTCAGTTTTTACTTTCCGCAATTTACTTTTACGCACAATACTTTTCTTTCTTTAATTTTCAGTTTTTACTTTTCACTAATGAGGAGGTAACTCCCCTTTCCTGGGGTAAAAGGTAAAACTTTTATTACTAATATTTAGATTAATCTCCCTTAATTATAATATATAAACTAGTTAAAACCCGACGTAACGAGGATACCGTCATATTGGTCGGTTGGTAATTATTTAAATTGGTTTTAACCTGACTAAACTGGATACCGCCTGATTGGTCGGTTGGTAATTAATTATTAATTTATCTTAATCTGGATACCGCCTATATGGCTGGTTGGTAATTATCATGCAAAGTTAATATATTATATTAAGGGAGATATCTAAAATAGAAGTAATAAAAATGGATCCTTTTACCTCAGTATTTTCTTTTATTGTACTTTTACTTTATTTACTTTTAGCAATTTACTTTTCAGCATTTAATTTTCAGTATTTAATTTCAGCATTTACTTTCCGTCATTTACTTTTCAGCATTTTACTTTATGTCTTTTATTTTATTTAAGTTTTTACTAGCCCTAGTTATGTGTCGTAACTAAGTTAGTTATCTGAGGTTGTGATGAATTCTAATATCACCGGTTTATAAGGGGTTATTTTATAGTTTGGGTAATTTAAAGGTTTACTTATTAAGTCTTAAGCTTAATGATTCTTGTTGTCTGATCACCAATAAGATTGATGTGGTAAATCTAAAATGAACTAGACATGGGGATTTTAGGTTTCAGCCTTAGACTTAATAGCCCACGATCTTCCTTGAGGATAGATAACCCTTTAATAGATTTCCTTACAGGATAGACATATACCTGTCGGGCGGGGGTAGCCATAATTGGAACTTAAACTTAATGAATCCATATAATTTGGTTGACATAGACATATAGTTCAATGGGTTAAACTGGGTATTTGCGTCTTACCATCGACAGAGGCTTTTGCATAATTTCGTGTTCCAGGTTAGTAAACTGATTTATTACACAAACATAAAATAATCACTTCATCTTTTAAAAGATATTAGAATGATTCACAACCCTAGATCTTTGTGTCTTTTGTTATTTTCCTTAGTATTTTCTTTTGTCTTTTTATTTATTTATTTATTTAGTAAATCTACAATCAACCAAATCAATCAAGCAATCATTCTCTTCTCCCTCAATTAGATATCTGTAAATAAATAGATTCAATAATTAATAACAACAGTAGGAATTAAGTCCTCGTGGGATCGATATTTTTATACTACTTGAACGATACGTGCGCTTGCGTTATACGCGTGTGTTTACGCCGGTCAAGTTTTTGGCGCCATTGCCGGGGACTTATTTTTCTTGAGTTATTAATTTTGAAGCTATCTAATTTACTTTTATCTAATTTTCTTTATTTATATCTGTAATTTTTATTTCTTTCTTTTATTTTCAGGTGATTGAAAAATGGAACATTATTGGGAGATTGAGAGATCACGTGCTTTACTAGAAGATACAGCACAAATCTGGGAGCAACAGTCCAGTTTTCTAAGGCCTGTTGTCCAGCACAACAATTATCACTGGATGCCAGAACCAAGCAATACCACATTTGCTCAACAAGACGCAATGGGGAGATTTGACATATGTAATGGTAACCACCCTAGAGATTATTGCGAATACAACTACCATCATGGGTGGCAGAGCTATCAAGATCCTTCATGGTATGACGAGCCATCACATTTCACAGAACCACATTTTCCATCTTATCCACCACCCACCTACAATGATCTTCATCAACAATCAGAACAATCAGAAGAAGATCAGATGATTGACATGCTCAAAGATGTGTTCAAGAAACGAGATGAAAAGTTGGATACAATGCTTGAAACATTCCAGAATCAACTCGAAAGTATTCAGAGACAATCATCATCCATTCAGAGGATGACAGATCAAGTGAGACAATTAACAGAAAACCAGAGCTGCATACCTCAAGGACCATTTTCAGATGACACTGATGAAGCCTTCGAGTACCAAGCATTTCACGATGACACTTTAGAAAAGGAGGATGTTGAGCAGTATCAGGAATCTGAGGTATTAGTTCGGGAACCCAAACCAAAGAAGTCTCAATTTGATTCTTATTATTCAGATTCTGACGAGGATGAAGCTGAGCTGTTAGTACCAATTGCACCAACAAAGGAGGATGAAACCTTTCAGCCTCAAAATGAAGATCTTGGAGAATTCTTTACCATGATGTTTGATGAAGATCTACCTGAACCATCCATTCCAGTCGTATCAGAGAATGAAGACCTAATGTCAGAAATATCTTTACATCCTCAGGCAGATACTTATGGAGCATGCATTTCACAGATGACGGATGAAGAGTTGAATACAGAAATTTTAAAATTCATCTGTGAAGAAAAGGTGGAGCAAGAAACAGAGCAAATTGAGGAGAAATTGTCAGACCAAATTGAAGATTCAGAGCATTCAGGCGAAACATCACTGTTTTGGGGAGTACAGATCAAATATATCACCCAGAAGCTTGACAGAATGGAACTTCCATTCCAAGTCAAGCACCATACGGGACCTCCTGATTTTCTTTCTTTCTTTTTCAGGAACCACTGGAACAACAAACGTTAAAAAGGTGGCACAAGCACTGAATGGGACAAAACTCTTTCTGCCACTTTATCGTTGGAAGAGACCCTTCAAAAGCAACACTCACGGGATTGTCTTTAATTGGACATCCAAAACGACATTGAAACCTCATTAACAGATGAATTTCAGTCACGTCTGGCTGAAGACGAAAAATTTAGCGCTAGTAGGGAGGCAACCCATGCAATTTATTGTAATTTCTATTTTCATATTTTGTGTATACATGTTGTAGAGTTTTTAATTTTGTGTGTTGTTTTGTAGGGAAAATCACAAACGGAGAATTTTAAGACAGATGGAATGGTGTTTGGCAACCACAAAGACGAGAACCAATTCATTAGCGATGGCTGAGTAAGGAATGAAATCTTGAGACGCATCCTAATGGATTTATATACCAAACGAGTGGCGTATTGCGTACACAATTCTGTTGCCTTAATTATTTCTTTGATTCGCTTTTCTATTGTAATTATCTTTATTTTCGTATACAGGATCCAGACTTTTTGACCTTTCACGATTTCTTTTGTTGTTTAGTAAACAAACGTCCTCTGGAAGATACTAGTGCTATTATTACTCACCCTTTTCAGGTACTATAAATTCAGCCCGTCATTGCACTTTTGAAGGCATCCAGAGTTGAGAAAGAAATAAATAAAAAATGGAAGCCACTTCAAGAAGACGAGTTGAAAACATCTGTGTGTTTTACGGTAGTAGTGTTGGTGTTAAGCCACAATACGTAGAAGCAACACAAGAATTGGGTCGAGTCTTAGCTGCAAGGAATATGCACTTAATATATGGCAGGGGCAATCTTGGACTTATGGGGATCGTTTCAAAGGCTGTACAGGAAGGAGGCAGTCACGTTTTGGGAATCATCCCAGAACCCTTGGCAGAGGCAAATCTTATTGAACCATCAAACGGAGAGGAACTTATCGTGCCAAGTATGTCTGAACTATTGGTAGAAATAATTAATTGTGCTGATGCTTTTATTGCTTTGCCAGGTGGTTTGGGCACTTTGGAGGAAATTTTTATTGTGCTATCTTCGGCGAACCTCAACATACACCAGAAACCAATTGGGTTGTACAACGTTGATGGATTTTATGATTTTCTTTGTGTGTTTCTTAATGATGCTCGGAGAAATGGGTTCGTGTCAAAACCTTTAAAAGAACTCTTTACTGCCAGAACTGCTCCGGATCTAATAGACCAACTCATAGCCTATGAACCACGAGTTGACCCTATCATTTCAAAGATAAATTGGTCCGAGGACGATCTTGGTAAGAGGCGTCGGATTAATCTGGATCTTAACCTTTAATTTCGTGTAAAATTTCAGCTAACCAGGTACTATCTTCTAAACTCTTCTTCTACTCTTTAAGACATTGGGGACAATGTCTCATTTAGGTTTGGGGGAGGGAATTAGTTGATTAGTATCTTGTTTTTAGTTGTGTGTTGTTTTTATTTTTATTTTTAGTCCAAATTTTTTCGAAAAATAAAAAAAAAATTGAAATATTTTCAAAAATTTACAAAAAAATATTTTACGTTTTTGTTTTTTTATTTTGACTAAAAAGGTGAAATTGGTAAGAGATAGCTGAGTAAGGAGTTCCCACTCCTGAGACGTATCTCAAACCCATTTTCGGAACAAGTTAATTTTTGTTTATTTCATTTTAAATTATTTAATTTGTGAATTCTTCATAATATTGACTAAAAAATGATCTTCATATGCTCAGCTAGCAGATATTATCAACATGCATAGTAACATACAGACATAAGCTAAAATTGAAAAGTTTGTAATATTCAGTGCTCTAGTTTAATTGGAGGAAGCATCTCAAAAAAGTAATGAAGTAAAAAAAAAATCTGAGATCCGAGTTATTAAGTCTGTAAGGGTGTTTTAACACCTAGTGCCCTAAAACCAACTGGTTTGGGAGTCACTGGCCCAAAGCTCGCTACATGGATCAAAGATGCTGCAAAAATATATATATCTGAAGTTTGAGTAATTAAGTCCGTAGGGGTGTCTTAACACCTGGTGCCCTAAAGCCATCTGGTTTGGGAGCCACCGACCCAACACTCGCTACATAGACGGAAGATATTGTATATAAATAAAAAAAATTCAAAAAATCAAAGAAAAAATCAGAAAAATTATTCCATTACTGCAAAAAGTTGTGAATTCTGATAAAACTTTAGGACAAAAATATTACTCTATTCTCAACTGCACTTATGACTGTTGTGGGCAAAAATGAGTTGTTTAATATTTTTTTGGCTGTGTATATGAAGAATGGTAAATATAATCGGAGAATTTACCTATTCGGTAATTTAGAATGAAACAAAACAACTAGTAACTTGGAGTAGAAGTTTCACCTGATTAGTCACTAACTTCTTTATTCTCTTTTCTCTTGAATTTTTGCTTTTGTGTGCATTAGTTTTATTATCTTTTTACTTTTATAAAACGTTTGTGGGTATCATTGCTGTAAGCCCTCATGAGACTATAACTCGTCCACTAGGGACACCTAGGGGTTTAAAGGCTTGTTGCATATGCTAAATGCAACCGTGATCCCTACGAAAGTAGCTTAGTTTAATTTTAATTGTTTCTTGTATTTTATTTTGTTGTTTTGCTCGAGGACTATCAAAATGTTAGGTTTGGGGGTGTGATGAGCGGAAAATATATCAATATTTACCGCCTCTTTTACTTAATATTTTGTTTAGTTTCTCGGGTTTGATGAACGTTTTGATATGTTTTAGTTTATTTTGCAGATAAAATAATATTGGGACTTAATGAAATCATTTAGGATGAAATATGGGTCAAATAAGGGCAAAAATTGAACTTGACATATTAATTTTGGAGATTGGAAACTTGAAAGGGCGTTTTAACGAAGTGCAGTTTTGGAAATTCCAGTTTTGCGTATCTGTCGTATTTTGGGCATAACCTTTTACTCCGATATCGGATTGAGCTGATTCAAGTTCCAGATTAAAGAAGAATCAAAGCGCTACAACTTTTAAAGACAAAATAAGTTCGAATTCGGAATATTTCATGCCCGAAATTGATGAACTATCCAAAAGTGTGTTGTGTGTAATTATTAAAGTCATTTTCAAAGCAAAAAATAAATTAATAAATAAATAATAAAAATTATCAAATCATCACCAAACATGATAAGAGATTAGTGGAACAATTAATAATGGATTTGGTGGAGCAATTAGTGGAGCAATTAATAATTGATTTGGTGGATGATTTGATGGAGGCAAAATTTTGCCTATAAATACCAAGTCATTTTATTTTGTAAATTCATACTTTCTTCTAAGGAATTCCTTAAGAATTCTAAGAAGATTGTATCTTGTTTGTTTATTTATAGCTTTCAATAATTAATTTCCACTTTCGCACTTTCTTTTCTTTACTTTTCAGTTTTTACTTTCCGCAATTTACTTTTACGCACAATACTTTTCTTTCTTTAATTTTCAGTTTTTACTTTTCAGTAATGAGGAGGTAACTCCCCTTTCCTGGGGTAAAAGGTAAAACTTTTATTACTAATATTTAGATTAATCTCCATTAATTATAAAATATAAACTAGTTAAAACCCGACTTAACGAGGATACCGCCATATTAGTCTGTTGGTAATTATTTAAATTGGTTTTAACCTGACTAAACTGGATACCGCCTGATTGGTCGGTTGGTAATTAATTATTAATTTATTTAATCTGGATACCGCCTATATGGCTGGTTGGTAATTATCATGCAAAGTTAATATATTATATTAAGGGAGATATCTAAAATAGAAGTAATAAAAACGGATCCTTTTACCTCAGTATTTTCTTTTATTGTACTTTTACTTTATTTACTTTTCAGCAATTTACTTTTCAGCATTTAATTTTCAGTATTTAATTTCAGCTTTACTTTCCGTCATTTACTTTTCAGCATTTTACTTTATGTCTTTTATTTTATTTAAGTTTTTACTAGCCCTAGTTATGTGTCGTAACTAAGTTAGTTATCTGAGGTTGTGATGATTCTAATATCACCGGTTTATAAGGGGTTATTTTATAGTTTGGGTAATTTAAAGGTTTACTTATTAAGTCTTAAGCTTAATGCTTCTTGTTGTCTGATCACCATAAGATTGATGTGGTAAATCTAAAATGAACTAGACATAGGGATTTTAGGTTTCAGCCTTAGACTTAATAGCCCACGATCTTCCTTGAGGATAGATAACCATTTAATAGATTTCCTTACAGGATAGACATATACCTGTCGGGCGGGGGTAGCTATAATTGGAACTTAAACATAATGAATCCAGATAATTTGGTTGACATAGACATATGGTTCAATTGGGTTAAACTGGGTATTTGCGTCTGACCATCGACAGAGGCTTTTGCATAATTTCGTGTTCCAGGTTAGTAAACTGATTTATTACACAAACATAAAATAATCACTTCATCTTTTAAAAGATATTAGAATGATTCACAACCCTGGATCTTTGTGTCTTTTGTTATTTTCCTTAGTATTTTCTTTTGTCTTTTTATTTATTTATTTATTTAGTAAATCTACAATCAACCAAATCAATCAAGCAATCATTCTCTTCTCCCTCAATTAGATATATGTAAATAAATAGATTCAATAATTAATAACAACAGTAGGAATTAAGTCCTCGTGGGATCGATATTTTTATACTACTTGAACGATACGTGCGCTTGCGTTATACGCGTGTGTTTACGCCGGTCATCGCTCACATTTCCGAGAGGTGTAGTGGAAGATGTATTGGTTAAAGTCGACAAATTCATTTTCCCGGCAGATTTCATTATCCTTGACATGGAAGAAGACAAAGATGTACCTATCATCCTCAGGAGTAGGGGTGAGCATCGGTTCCAGGTCTACCCGGAACCGGTTGGAACCAAACCGAAAATTCGGGTTTGGAACCGGAACCGATTGTAACCGGTCCAGTTCCGATTCCGATTCCGATTCCAAATATAAGGAACCGGTTGTAACGGGTTCGGTTCCGGTTCCAGAATTACTGGAATTGGAACCGGACCATAGAACCTAAACCAGAATCGTATTTGAGAACCGGATTGGATACCCGAATTTGTGTTGGGGTTGGTGCTCAGAGCGCCAATCCGGACCCTATTTATGTCTGATTCATGAATATGAACATCCTATTTTCCATAATATTACTTACATAGTGGTTACACCTCTTGTTTTTATATACGTATTCGATCTAATTACTATTAGATTGAAACTAAATGTTGTTTAGTGATATGTATATATTAGACAAAGGCCCGATAATATATAATGCAGTACACAGTTACAAAGTTAGTTTGTAATTGACATTGAGAAGTGTCACTGTTAAATGTATATTATCAAACATAGTTCCTAGTCAAGATTCACTAACACGGGTCGGTTAGTCAAATCTGTTGAGACTAGTACATGTTGTATATCGAGACTCGGTCCGATGGTTTATCCCAATGAACCATGAGTCTGGGGAGACTCGTATAGACGTGTAGGTGTTTATAGTGGATAAACACTGAACGGCTCACCGAAGATTCTTAATGGATGGTACACCAACGTCAATAAGAATCTTCTTGGGTTGAGTAGCATAGTGGTCCTTTGACTTCAGACACCACTGTGGATGTATGAGACATCCTCCACACTTAGATGACAGTCATGTCACCGATCTATTTAGATCAGACCTCCATCTATTCGTTGGGTGTGGATCAATCCTCAGGATATCCTGTGTGTGTCAAGATAGGATCCGTCAGTTCTATGTACATAGCATAGATAGTCCATATATAATTAGCAGTCTGTTAAATCTGTGGCCAGAGTATACTTCGGAAGTAAGTTTCGATTGTTATTTAGATATTGCTAATAGATACGTCGACGGGATAATACCTATAGAGATTTGACGTTTACATCTATATCTCTGGGATTATCCGGATACCTGTGACGGAGGAATTATACGTATGCAATGATCTCGACCTGTATGATTCAACTAGTTTATCTGTGTTCGTCATAATTTACGGGTGGGTAAATTATGGACACGAAATTGGATTTTGTGACAGATATACCTGAATCTAGAAAGTCTCACTAATGAAATATACTTGTAGAGCACTAGGGCAACTTTTATGAATAATGATGATTATTTATAAATCGTTTAAACGTTAAACGAAAAATACATGCGAACGAGCCGAACCATCATTGCCTAATTAATGTGTTTTGTATTTAATATATGATATTATTAAATACACATTAAAAAATTGTCAAATAAAGGTATTTGACATATATCATTAATATATGTATTTGAGATATTTAAAGTAAATATAATACATATATTTGAGATATTTGTATTTAATTATTATATTTAATTGTTAAATGATTAATATAATTAAAATATAAATATCTTACCAAATGATAAAGTTAGGAAATGATTATAAGTGTAAATTGTTGACTTTAAAGTAAAGGAAAAGGTTGTCAAAATGGTTTTGACTTCCTAAGATATTTGTTTAAATTGTTTGAAAAATGAAAATATTTTTTTCCTTTACTAAATGTAATTTTCGGCCCTAGACCTAAAACGAATATAAGTGTTATATCTTTTAAGTTTCAATTGTTGACTTAGTTGAATAATTCATTAAAGTGTAATGATTTAGAAAACAAGTTGACAAGTTGTAATTTAAATAAAACAAAAAATAAATATATAGATATTTCTTCCACCAATTTCGGCCAAGGCTCCTTTTAGGTGAAGTATATATTGTTTCATTTCATTTTAGGGTTTAACAAGTTCATTTGGTACAAAATAAATATAAAAGAAGTTGAGAGAAAAGGCTCGGAGGCTAAAGAAGAAAGCTTGGAAAAATCTTGTTTTTGTAAGTTTTTCTTTAAAGTCTTCAACATAGAAAATATTTCTAATATGCTTAGCTTCATTTTTTGATGCTTTGATGTCATCTCTCTACTCTTATAGTTTGTTTTATATGGTTGTGAACTTTGATGAAAGTGTGATGCATGTAAGTAAGCTGAAATTGTTTCAAAGCTTTACTTTTGATTTTTTTAGAAAATCAAGTTGCCATTCTAGAGTTGGTAAGCCACTCCATGGTGACCTAGAATTGTTCTAGAGTTGTTTCAAAGTGGTGAGGCTAGATTGGTGAAGTATTGAATGGATTAAAGTGTTGGATTTTGTAAATTTGGTGAAATTGGACAATTTGATGAAATTGGAAAATAGGGTTCTTAACTCACTCCAATTTGGGGATTTTCATATATGTGATGAATATGGTATGAATATGATGTATGTAAAATTTTAGGTTGATTGGATTTGATCTTGACTTGTTTTGAACAAAAGGGACCAAATTGCAATTAATTGAAAATTTTGGGGTTCACGGCAATAAGCTCAAAAATGGGGATTTGTGTGAAATCTGATTTTGATGCATTAGATGTGTTGAAAAATATTTTAGAAATGATTTAGAATCATCCAAAATTGTATTTGACAACTTTTGGACTAAAATGATAAACTTACAAAGTTTTGGGGCAATTCGGTAATTACCAAGAAATTGGATTTCTTGTGTAATTTTCAGAATTTGATAATTGGATAATTAAATAAATAAGTTTATTTAATCGATCCGAGAAAAAGTTTTGACAACGAGAAAATTTTGATTTTCCACTATTCCGTTGCGTTACCGATATTCCCCCTTAAAACCCCAGCAAAATGGTATCAGAGCGAGTCTGAATCTAAGCACCCTGATATGATTAGCCCTTTAAAATCTAATGTTTGTTCTTTTCTTTACTTGATACATGCATGCTTTCTTTAATTTGATTAAATTTAAAGAGTATGACACTTTATGGAATATCCCCGCTTAATAAGGTTTTAAAGTAACTAGTATTTGGAATACTTGTTTCTTGGTTCGCCTTGTCAATACGGTTTATAAATATTTTTCGTGACTACATCCGAGACCGTGCCTCTGCTGTGAGGATGTAGCCGATAGAGATTTATTTATGCCGGATGTATATTAGATACTAGATAAATTCAAGCGAAAGCGGAATCCTGAACGTGCCCTAGCTGTCAGGGTTACGCAAGTAACTTGAGTTTATCATTGACGAGTTTAACCTTGGTACGTCTCCTATGGGCCTGCCTTAGCAGCGACAACGAGAAACGACCAGGACCGGAAACCCAGGAGTCACTAGTGAGTGATTGACAATGAGTTGTCTACCTGTGAATATACGTAGGCGAGACCGTGCCTCTGCTGTGAGTCGAAATATATTCATGGGGTCCTCTTCCCATTATGGAATTCGATTTAATTATTGAATTCTCATTTTTCCGTTGGGGATTACGATATTACGTAAAATAGTGGGAGACACTGCTAAGTTTAAAAATTCCTTAACTTAGGCAGTGTGTATTATTATGGAAATAGCCGCTTGTTTGTTTTCCTTAATCTATATTAGATAGAATTAAACTTTTAATTCACTGCACACATATTTTGACATGTTATCTGACTTGACTATTGGTTGCAGTTATTCTAGAATAGGTTCTAGATACTACTAGACTAGGATATTATTAGATTGGTCTAAACCATCGGGAACTGTTGTTCCGATTTTCTTCAAAAATCAAGATGGTTAATGACTTAGTTTCTAAGTCATGATATATAATCTAGATAGATATCCCTTTTAGGATATAATACTTTAGAGAGAATAGTTTCTTATGCAGTAATAATTGACTTGAATTAGTTCATGTCTCGAGATTCTTGACTGTCATTAAGAAAGCCCCATTAGGTATTTGTTTATCTAGTAATGACGTTTCTTAGCTTTAATGACCTTTAGAGGCAATGTGTCTGACACAATTTGCTAATAAATTATTTACAATTGTTGTGAATAGTTGAATGTAAATAGTAAAGCTAAAGAAATGAGATGCGTATAGTTGTGTATAGAAAATATCGATTTTCACAATACTACAACTATAGGTATTGGATACCAGATCTCCCATCTTGTTATTTAAAAATATTAGTTAACGATTGTTTTGATATTTGATATTGGAACTCGCGACTATTGGATAGTTACTTGTTCTTTATAAACAATTGTTATATATTCTAAATATAACTAGTAGTGTCATTGACGTAGAGATAAACATTAAAAAAAATTATTTGGTAAAATAAATAATTTAGAACGGTGCTTTATTAGTTTAATCACTTAAACATTAGATGCTTATTCCGTATGGTAAAGGATGGTTTGATACAAGATCACACCAAACATCCTTATCCATTTAATGAATATTGTATTCAGGAAGGTGATTAAAATCTCGTTTAACCAATGATTTGTCATTGGACCACCAGATTCATTAAACTGATACATTAGATGTATGTAGTTTAATAAATTGTAATTGCTTAAGGTAGTTTTCTTTCTTTACTTCATACTTAGTTTATGAATTGTCATAACTTGGTTACGTGTTTCTAAAAGAACACATATTGAACGTCTTGAAATGATCAAGAACTTTCAATCTGTTCTGATGAAACGTAGATTGAACATTTTTGACTTGTACAAATATATTCATCTAAAGTTTTTTAGAGAACTCTATCCTCAAAATTTATTACATGTCTTTGAACTGTTCAAAGATTTGTGATACGATCAAACATATGAATTTAAAGCAATTAGTTCTAAGGTTATTAAGTGAATATGATTCTTATTCAATATTATTCTTCCACGATTCCATCTTGATGGAATTGAGTAGTGGTAGCAGTCGAATCTTATATGATTTGATTCGTTTGATATTGAATGTTACAAATTAGTTTCGATACTCTTGGGGATGCTCCAGTAACACTAGTTCATTATTTTAATTTAGGTTCCATTAATTTCCACAGTTGCATATATGATATGTATAGGTAGAAAATCTGAATCTTGAAAAGTTTGAGATTTGAATCTTTCTATTTATATAATAGTTATATAATGGAAATTACTTACACCTCGGAGGTATAAGTAAAAGTTTATCATTTATTCTATTTTATAGAATATTGTATTCTATTTAATAAAATATCTTTCCTACGATCCTAAGTAATAAAATCATTTTATTACTTGGTGTGTAACATCAAATGTTAATTATTGTAAAAAGAAGTTGACTTATTGAAGTCAATGTGAGAATGATAAACTATAATTGGAACTACGTAATTAATAAGATAAAACAACCCTTATACATCTTCCGTACAAGTCCAATAGGATAACAGAATCATTTACGAGTATTTGATACTTAATGGTTTTGTTGTTTTCTTACCGAAGAAAATTATCCTATAACTTATAATGGAAGCGATATTTGATATCGATTCTGGAAGTTCACCATTGAACCATAAATCTAAGATTGTTCATAGCTTACTACGATCAAGTTTTGAACTTGATTAAGCTTTCATTATGAATTAGTTCATGATATGTGCTAATTGTTTGTGCAGCGAAAGCAGTGTGAGCTTATTAAGGGTTTGACCTTTACAATATGACAGTGAGAAAAGTTATACTCAGCAATCTATTGTAGATTCTAAGGAAACTTGTCTCTAGTCACACTAATTGAACAATTTAAGATCTGTTGGTTAATGTTGATATTAAACTGTACATTTTGCTAAAGAATGCAAAGTGGCATTTTTTGAATGACTTATTCAAATAAGAGATCAGTTGTGATTTCTTTGTTTGAAGAGTTCATTCTGGAATGCCCTAGAGTTTGTGTTCTGCTGAGATCGCAGTATAGTGTTCTAGCTTATAGAGCCTATTGTAGACTCGGATAAGTCTTCCGGAAATCTGTGTTCTCTATTTTTGATATAATTAGATTGTCTGATCTTGTCAAAGTATAGAGAATACATATGTGTTTGAAGGGTTAGTGGGAGCGTACAAATTACTTTCTAGTGTTATATATCCTAACAACATTATCATTATTATAGTAATAATGAGATGTTTGTATGGTAAAAGATTTACCTAAGTCTTCTTTACTCCGTGAAAGCAGTGGGAGTAGTCTCTGTTATATTTGATATAAAGTTTTATATATGATATAAAACTTGGAGACTTGTGAGATACTCCTATTATTCGACATTAGATATGATCTAATAAAGGACATAACTAGGCTATCTGTATGACAGTTAGTATAACTGTTGGACAGTTATTGTGTGTCTTATATAAAGTATTCATCTTTCGTAAATGATGATTCCTTTTTCGAAAGAGATATTGATTAGAATGTCTAATCAATCTTATGTATCATTTGATGATGACATAATAAATACTTTATTATATGCGATTAAAGATATCGATTTAATCATAATTGTTACGAGTTATTTTGATATCCTATAGACCATAGGATGGATCTTGAAACACGTTCTTTGTGATCTTTGAGATATTAAGAACGAGTTTGTAATTCATGGAGAATACATTCTGCAACCAATAGGGTCATATTAGTTTTGAGACTAATTATGACGTTAGACAGTCTACGTCATAAAGAGTCACAAAAGATGCAGTGGGAGTGTCACGAAAGATTCTACTATTTAGTGGAATTGATGCAACTTATGAAGTATTGACTTATGAAGTTGCATAGTGACCTTATAAATTAGAAGTTTTGTATTGTTGTTGTGCTTGCGGTTGTCTTCATAGTATTTTGGATTTGATCCCTAAATACTTGGACAACTCAGTAGTTGTAGCACAATATTGTTGTAGCATCAGAGTCATATTAATGTATAATTTAGATTCTACAAAATATGAATGATGCTGACTATGGGAAAAGATGGAGTTTGTTTGACAAACTCAATATGTAATAGCAGACCTACTTCTTGTTGCCTACCTCTTAAGTGCTAGGTGAACTTTTGAGAGCCATGAATATACGATACACATTGAGATGTGTATATAATACCGTGGATTGGCACTAGAGCAAGTGGGAGAAATTGTTGGGGTTGGTTCTCAGAGCGCCAATCCGGACCGTATTTATGTCTGATTCATGAATACGAACATCCCATTTTCCATAATATTACTTACCTAGTGGTTACACCTCTTGTTTTTATATACGTATTCGATCTAATTACTATTAGATTGAAACTAAATGTTGTTGTATTGATATTTATATATTAGACAAGGCCCGATAATATATAATGCAGTACACAGTTACAAAGTTAGTTTGTAATTGACATTGGGAAGTGTCACTGCTAAATGTATATTATCAAACATAGTTCATGGTCAAGATTCACTAACACGGGTCGGTTAGTCAAATCCGTTGAGACCAGTAGATGTCGTATATCGAGACTCGGTCCGATGGTTTATCCCAATTAAACCATGAGTTTGGGGAGACTCGTATAGACGTGTAGGTGTTTATAGTGGATAAACACTGAACGGCTCACCAAAGATTCTTAATGGATGATACACCAACGTCAATAAGAATCTTCTCGGGTTGAGTAGCATAGTGGTCCTTCGACTTGAGACACACTGTGGATGTATGAGACATCCTCCACACTTAGATGGCAGTCAGTCACGCACCGATCTATTTAGATCAGACCTCCGCCTGTTCGTGGGTGTGGATCGATCCTCAGGATATCCTGTGTGTGTCAAGATAGGATCCGTCAGTTCTGTGTACAGAGCATAGGTAGTCCATATATAATTAGCAGTCGTTAAATCTGTGGCCGCAGTATACTTCGAAGTAAGTTCCGATTGTTATTTAAATATTGCTAATAGATACGTCGACGAGATAATACCTATAGATATTTGACGTTTACATCTATATCTTTGGGATTATCCGGATACCTGTGACGGAGGGATTATATGTATGCTGATGATCGAACTGTATGATTCAGCTAGTTATCCGTGTCGTCATAATTTACGGGTGGGTAAATTATGGACACGAAATTGGATTTTGTGACGGATATACCTGAATCTAGAGAGTCTCACTAATGAAATATACTCGTAGAGCACTAGGGCAACTTTTATGAATAATGATGATTATTATAAATAGTTTTAAACGTTAAACGAAAAATACATGCGAACGGGCCGAACCATCATTTCCTATTAATGTGATTTGTATTTAATATATGATATTATTAAATACACATTAATAAATTGTCAAATAAAGGTATTTGACATATATTATTAATATATGTATTTGAGATATTTAAAGTAAATATAATACATATATTGAGATATTTGTATTTAATTATTTATTTAATTGTTAAATGATTAATATAATAAAATAAATATCTTACCAAATGATAAAGTTAGGAAATGATTATAAGTGTAAATTGTTGACTTTAAAGTAAAGGGAAAAGGTTGTCAAAATGGTTTTGACTTCCTAAGATATTTGTTTAAATTGTTTGAAAATGAATATATCTTTTTCCTTTACTAAATATAATTTTCGGCCCTAGACCTAAATGAATATAAGTGTATATCTTTTAAGTTGCAATTGTTGACTTAGTTGAATAATTCATTAAAAGTAATGATTTAGAAAACAAGTTGACAAGTTGTAATTTAAATAAAACAAAAATAAAATATCTAGATATTTCTTCCACCATTTCGGCAAAGGCTCCTTTTGGGTGAAGTATATATTGTTTCATTTCATTTTAGGGTTTAACAAGTCATTTGATACAAAATAAATATAAAAGAACGTTGAGAGAAAAGGCTCGGAGGCTAAAGAAGAAAGCTTGGAAAAATCTTGTTTTTTAAGTTTCTTTTAAAGTCTTCAACATAGAAAATATTTATAATATGCTTAGCTTCATTTTGTGATGCTTTGATGTCATCTCTACTCTTATAGTTTGGTTTATATGGTTGTGAACTTGATGAAAGTGTGATGCATGTAAGTAAGCTTGAAATTGTTTCAAAGCTTTACTTTTGATTTTTTTAGAAAATCAAGTTGCCATTCTAGATGTTGGTAAGCCACTCCTTGGTGACCTAGAATTGTTCTAGATTTGTTTCAAAGTGGTGAGGCTAGATTGGTGAAGTATTGAATGGATTAAAGTGTTGGATTTTGTAAATTTGGTGAAATTGGACAATTTGATGAAATTGGAAAATTAGGGTTCTGAACTCACTCCAAATTTTGGGATTTTCATATATGTGATGCATTATGGTATGAATATGATGTATGTGAAATTTTAGGTTGATTGGATTTGATCTTGACTTGTTTTGAACAAAAAGGACCAAATTGCAATTAATTGAAAATTTTGGGGGTTCACGGCAATAAGCTCAAAAATTGGGGATTTGTGTGAAATCTGATTTTGATGCATTAGATGTGTTGAAAAACATTTTATAAATGATTTAGAATCATCCAAAATTGTATTTGACAACTTTTGGAATAAAATGATAAACTTACAAAGTTTTGGGGCAATTCGGTAATTACCAAGAAATTGGATTTCTTGTGTAAATTTTCAGAATTTGATAATTGGATAATTAAATAAATACAGTTTATTTAATCGATCCGAGAAAAAAGTTTTGAACCGAAAAATTTTGATTTCCCACTATTCCGTTGCGTTACCGATATTCCCCCTTAAAACCCCTACAATTTGGACCCGATTAGTATTGCTGCAGATTACTTAAGCTCATATTTTTCTCTATTTTTTCACAGTTTTTTTGTTTGGAATTTTGTTGTAAAACCAAATATTGCAAACTGGAAACAATATAATTGAAATGCTTTCAGAAGATATCTTTCATTGTAACTTACAATCAAACAGATGATGATGCAACCAGCAGCACCAGGAAACAAAGCATACCAAAAATTCAAGCTTTGCAACTTAACCCATCAGTGAACAGAATTGGCAAGCTTGCAGCTGCAATAGCAATTAATTCACACACATATCATTGAAATCAATACACTGTAAAAGAAAGCTCGTGATGTACAACCTGGTGGATGTGGAGCACGAGCATATATCATGAATGCTATTGAAGCAGCAAGTGTTGCGCTCCTAGCAAGCCAATCTGGTCCAAATATTGAGAATGCCAAAACACCAATGGCGACATAACCAATATGAGCCAATAGGGTAATTCAGAACCGGACCAGAACCGAATTGGAACCGAATAATAGGGTACCCTATTTAATTGGGTAGGTTCCGGTTCCACTTAGTTAGGAACCGATTTTTTCCGGGTAGGTTCCTGTTCCATGCAGAACCAGAACTGAAACCAGTTTTGTTCACCCCTACTCGGGAGACCATTCCTGGCATGTACAAAAAAGAGAACTAACTATGAAAGTGCAGGACCAAGAAGTTACATTCAATGTTTTCAAAGCCATGAAATTCTCGAATGAAAAAGAGGATGAATGTTTCAGAATTGATGTTTTAGATAGTATCATCCAGGATACTGATGCAATGCAATTTTTCATGAATGAACTTGAAGCTTGCATCACCAACATGATTGACAGCGAGCTAGATGATGATATTCTTGAATGTATCAACTATCTTGACAGACCCTTTCACTTCAAATCGAACCACATGTGGAAAGTTTGGAATTACCGAAAAATGAGCAAATCAAGCTCTCGGTTGAAAAACCACCGCAACTGGAACTAAAGCTACTTCCGAGCCATCCCAAATATGCATTCATAGGAAATTCTTATGATTTACCTGTGATTATTTCTTTATCGCTAATATTGGAGCAAGAAGATAAGTTGTTGAGAGTGTTACGAGAACACAAGAAAGCCATTGGCTGGACTATAGAAGACATTTGAGGCATTAGTCCATCATTTTACATGCACAAAATTCTAATAAATGATGAGTAAAAAACCACAGTGGAGCATCAACGGAGATTAAATCAAATCATGAAGGAGGTCATGAAGAAAGAACTTATCAAATGGTTGGATGTCGACCATCATTTACCCCATCTCTGACAGCATTTGGGTGAGTCCTATTGTAGGCATTGCATTTTCGCATGTGAAACCCGATGATGGCCTCTTGGAGGCACTACCTTTTGAGTCATGAAAGCCGCGGGAAACGGATATCGGAAGGGGAATTCAGGATAAACAAACTCACTGTCTTCGTTGGTGCTGCGTTCGTTACTTCGTTCGAACCTCGTGCAGATTGCGGACGTTCGTGCCGCGTGCGATGAGGCGTTCGAACGGAGCCGGTAATTCTGGTTTTGCGGCTAGGCCTCACACCCCAGCACCACCATTTTAGCTCCCCAAAGCCATAGTAAAACACATCCCAAAGTAAATAAATAAATATTAAACATTAAAAAAAATAGTTAAATCATTTACCAATTAAATAAATCATGCCTAATATAAATGAATCAAATATATTATATACTAAAAAAAAAAAATAAGATTTGCCTAATTAAAATCAATCTTAACCAATTAAAGCCAATCACATATTGACTTCCTAATTCAATAAGATATCCACCAATTTAAAAGTATTGACTTCCTAATCTAAACCAAATTTGTCCCCCCCCCTCAATCTTTGACTTTCCTTGCAAAACATCAAATCCTATCCCCTCTTTAATGCCAAAATCCCTTCCCTTGTCAACCCTAACCCTTCTCTATATAAAACACCCTTCACCAAGCCTCTTGGGTCTCTCTAGTTGACGCAGATACACAAAAAAAGAAGCCTTCCCATTGACGCCCATTGTAAGCACAAGAAACAACAAGAATTTCTCTCCTTATCCTCCCTCCATAGCCGAAAATAACAAGTCTTCCTAAAGCCACTAAAACCAGCCCCTGCACCCCTCTAAAACACGCCCAAGTAGCCCCTAAATCACCTTAAAACAGCGGCCAAATCACCTTAAAGTAGCAGCAAAAATCCTCCCAAAACAGTCCCCAAAATCCCAAAAACAGTAACATAAAAACAGCATAGATAATCTTAAAAATAATCACACATAATTGCACTAAGAACCCACACAAACTTGGAATAGGTTATTGAAAACGTTAAAACAGGTGGCCCGTGCAGTGAGCAGCAAGACAGAAGCCGAATAGGAGCAGAACGGAGTTCGAACCGTAAGCAAACGACGAAGCAGTGAGCTAGGACGTTGAACCAGTGGACCAGAAAGTTGCGGAGCTTTACCCCCTTTCGATTTCGTGGAACGCGAGTCCGAGAGACGGCTTAAAAGGTTAGACCTGAGGGTATCTTTCACACTTATTCTCATTTCATTTTCTGGTCATTTATTTTGATTATATTTTCTGTATTTGTGGTATCCATTGTGTGTATGATGTATGTTGTGGGTATTGGATGAATGAGAGATGTGTCAACTCTCGCGGTATATCGGATGGAAACCCGGACATAAATTTCATAGCCGATTCCGAATGGACGGTAATATGATCTGTACTCGGGCCACAACTCCACGTACCGCTTGGGTAAACGGCACCATCTTTCTTTTGTTGTGTTGCTTTTGTTTATTTAGTTTTCTTTACTTGAATTCAATATGTTGTTTAGTTATGCATGATTCAACCAAGCGCATGGGCTTAGTGAGTTAGTTCAAAGGTCCTCCATTTGGGAGACAAAGAGCCGAAAAGGCCACCTTTGTGACACTACTTCGCCGCGCCGGTTGATGTGTGTTCGGTTGGATGCGAGATACGTTCAATCGGGCATACTTAGTTTGATGTTATTGAGTTTATCTTTTATGTATGGTTCAATCAGGCGCATGGGCTTAGTAAGTGGAATGAAAGATCCCTTATGGGGAGGGGTTAAACCCGTTACCACGATGCTTTGCCGCGCCGGTTGATGTGTGTTCCGATTGGATGTCAGATGTGTTCAATCGGGCATATTGGTTGATATGATTGGTTCTATTCTTGTATGTGTGATGTGACGCGCATGGGCTTAGTATGTTGGTCTAAAGGTCCTCTCTTTGAGAGATCAAGAACCCCAAAAGGTCACCTTTATGGCGGTACTTCGCCGCGCCCTTATTTTGTGTTTATGTATTGCGCATCAGGTCTGTTCCCGTTCGAACGCGTTTACGAACGCAACTCGAACGCGCATGTGTTTTTGCCTTATCATGTGTCAGGTCTCATTTCCGTTCGAACGCGTTAACAAACGCCATACGAACGTGAGCATTCTGCCTCATATCCGTTCGAACGCGTTAACAAACGCCATACGAACGTGAGCATTCTGTCTCATTTCCGTTCGAACGCGGTTACGAACGCTACTCGAACGTGAGCATTCTGTTTCATTTCCGTTCGAACGCGTTTACAAATGCTACTCGAACGTGAACATTCTGTTTCATTTCCGTTCGAACGCGTTTACGAACGCTACACGAACGCGAACACACTGAACTGAGTCTTTTTCATTAGATTTCATGCATAGTTTTCCTAGTAGCTATCTCCACATGTATAAATGCAAATATGTTGATGTATTACCATTCATATGCTTGTGTCATGATAACATTTGAGTATTATTTCTTGCGGTATATCGGATGGAAACCCAGACGTAAATTCCGTAGCCGATTCCGAATGGACGGTAGTGCGGTCTGTACTTGGGCTACAATTCCACGTACCACTCGGAAAAGTGCCCATATGTGTGCTTGTATGGTTACCATGTGTGCTTGTATGGTTAAATGTGTGCTTGTGTTTTTCCTGAATGTGATATGCAAGTAAAGTTGTATGTTAGTTGCTATCTTGATATGTTAAGCATGCAAATTTAAATGTAAGATATATGTGAAATGCGTACATGAGTTTTATTTTACACATGAGAATTTAGAAGCATGATACTCTTGGAAATAAGTGTTACTTGAGCTTGATTAAATTATTACATAACTCCTTTCATCACAAGTGACATAAGTAAGGGACCATTCCGAACCCAACGGTTTGAGGTCTTCCCTTGCGAGGGGTGAGTGCGGCCTTAAATCTTTGTCCCGGTTCACACCGGGTGGCGACTCCATGTTAAGTACTTCCCAAACTAGGCCGCGAGCCTAGGAACGGCGTCGCCCAGGTCCTGTGTCCTACAGTCTGGCGACTCCACTGGGATTATGAGATTGGCCCCGAAATATTGTTTGTAATGAGTGGATTTATGTTTTAATTGGCCATGTCTATAGTGGATAAGTGAGGGTTTAATCAAGGGCACTTTGAGGCTAGGTAATGGTTTGGTGTCTTCCTTCACTCACTACCTTTCTAGAAGGAAAAGCTGTGAGGATACCTACATGACCATCTACTCGTAGCCTTTGTGATGGACTAATTTGGAGGACTCGTTGTTTATTCCTGACACCAAGCGATAAGAGCCTAAGAGGCTTGGGTATTTAAGTGAGCCTCGCTCCACCTTCCCTCTGGGGAATCTACAACGGGAAATCCATTTGACAGTCCGTCACACACCATAGCTCATTGGCACGTACCTTAGTGTATAAAAAGGGATACGCTCACTTGGTCGCTTAAACCCTTGAGTGGGAAGACCTAGTTGTGGGCTATCCTTCGCCAGTGAGAGCCTTTGTCCATACTCTTGCAAATCCACCCATAGACTGGTTTGTATGGTTAAAGTAACAATTATTTCCTTAAGTATGTGCTTGTGGACCATCCTCATTTGGATGCAGTTGGACTATTGTCAGAAATGCGGGCTTGCTGGGCCATTTAAACTGGAGCAGGTTCGTACTGTATGACTATTAGGCCCAAGGCTTCTGAAATGTTGATGGGCCATTATGTGAAAATTGTTGTGTTATGTTTGCATTATCTCTCTTCTATGCTTGTGTTTGGGAACATTGTCGTTTGGATCCATTTGGACCATTTGTCATGGGATATGGGCTTGTTGGGCCATTTAAACTGGGACAAGAACGTATTTCATGACTATTGGGCCAAAGGCTTCTAAGTGATTGATGGGCCACCTTGTGATTGTGTTCGGAGTATTATCATTTGGATTTAGTTGGGCTCCTTGCCATAAGATATGAACTTGTTGGGCCATTTAAACTGGGACGTGTTCACTCTTATGACAGTCAGCCCAAAAGCTTCTAAAATGATAATGGGCCGACTTGTTTGAAAATTTTATTGACTTAGTATGATTTATATGTTATATGCCTCTTATGCACATCATGCCTACATACATCATGTTAACCCTTATGTTCTGAAAGCCATCATAGATTCCCGTTGGGTTAGAAAAAGAGGAAGACTCATCAAAATACTGGGAACAGACATGAGTGAATCAGATATTGAGGTGTCCCGTATGGATCAGTTGGAAAACGGTCTCGCCAAGGTCACTGAACAGTTGCAAGCCTTGACTACTGCCATGACAAATATGGCTGTGCCCCGTGCTGGGGGAAATTCTGAGAATGTAAGGCGCGAGGAGCCTCCGAATGGGTTGGGGGATGATATCCCCGCTTTTGATGATGATATGGCAGAATATGCAACAGACAGAGTGATTGGGTCTCAGGCCGAGATACAGAAACTCAGGGATCACGTTGAATCCGTTACCCACAAGATGAGGGGTAAGAATGAAGATTTGCTAGATTATGAGACAATGAAGTTTGAGGAGCAATTTCCAGCGCAGTTTAAGATGCCGGATTTGGCTAAGTTCAATGGGAATGGAGATCCGAGGGTGCATCTCCGTCAGTATGTGTCTGTTATGAGTTCAGTTGGCTTGTCTCAGCGCCAGGTACAGAAAATGTTTGGGATGTCACTCGAGGGGGCACCTGTGGTATGGTACCATAACCTGGACAAGCGGGTTAAGGAAGATTGGAGGGAGCTAGCTGATGCTTTCTTAAAACAATATGTCACGGACCTGGAGATTGACTTGTCACTCCGTGACTTAGAAAATATCAAGCAGAAGCCGGAGGAAAATTTCAAGGAATATGTGGACCGCTGGAGGAGCCAGCTTCTGAAGATGCAGACTAGGCCCTCAGAAAAGGACCAGATCAAAATGATCATCAAGGGCACCAAGCCCTCTATTTATGGAAAACTGAGGAGAATGACTTCGATGATTACTGATTTTCGACAGCTGAGGGAGACAGTTATGGATATTGAGGAGGAGGAAGCCGAGAACAGAAAGTTTTATGGACAGAACAGAAGGAATATTGGGGGACATTCAGGAACTATGCCTGCTACTGCTGAGGTCACTACCATTAAGAACAGACGATTTTCTAACCTTGGTAAGCCTCTTTCAAAGGTATTCGAAAAGCTGAAGGCGCAAGGACTCTTAAAACCTTTGGAACCTAGGCCCTTTCCAAATCCTGTGCCACCTCACATGAACTTAAACTTATACTGTCACTTCCACCAAGAAAAAGGCCATGACACCGACAACTGCGCCCGCCTCAGACATGAAATCCAAAACCTCATAGATGCCCATACAATACCCGGCCCAGAGAAAGAACAACCCAACGCACACAGAAATCCCCTACCCAACTACATGATCAACTCTGGCCTACCCGAAACCCTTGTCCTCCAAACTCTCAACCACTCAGCTTCATAAGAATAAGGGATAACAATGGTGAAGAACCATGGGCTGAAGAAGAGGGCACTGTTGTTTCTCCTAGTTTATCTTGCACTTTTAATAAAGACATTGATTTTGTTTACCTGTTCGAAAGTTTCCTCAACAATAATAAAGGCGACCATTTTATTTATCTGCCTAAGACTATTACTTTCAAACTCGCAACATGAGTGTGTTCAATCTTAGTAATGTGATGCTCAAAGCGTAGAGAATCCTCAAAAGAAGCAAGCAGAGAAGATAAGTTAGCCATTCAGGAATTGGGAAATGGAGACAGTGGGACTGTTAAACTTGGAAAGAAACGGGTTCCTGGAACAAATCAGGGTAGATAGGTGGAAATGGTATTTTCCCTAAGAGAAGAATGGTCATCAATGGAATCGACGGAATACCTAACCCAACGAGATAGGAAACTCATTCATACATGCATACACGTAACATATTTTGCATTCCTTTTTGTGTTTTGTGTCTGTTTTGTGTTCACAGGTTTTGAAGAAGAAAGAGAGAAAGCGGCAAATGAAAACCAGTCAGAAGCATCAATAGTAGCATCAATATCAACATAGGGGCGAGGCCCACATTAGTATCAATCTGGGGGGCGAGGCCCATGTCAGTAGCAGTTGGGGCCGAGGCCCACTTCAACATCAGTTTTGGGATGAGTCACAGGGTCGAGGCCCACATCAAACACAGTTTGGGGAATGAGTCCCAGGGTCGAGGCCCACATCAGCAGAATTTTGGAATGAATCCGAGGGTCGAGATCCACATCAGCATCAATCTGGGGGGCGAGGCCCATGTCAGTAGCAGTTGGGGCCGAGGTCCACTTCAACATCAGTTTTGGGATGAGTCCCAGGGTCGAGGCCCACATTACATCAGATCAGTTCTACCGAGAATGGAGATATAGTCCGGGAATGGACAGCTCGGGAATGAGCACGCCGAGGATGGTACTCCGAGAATGGAGATATGGTCCGGGAATGGACAGTTCAGGAATGAACAACTTACAGTAACAGCTCGGGGACAAAGCCCACAGTTAACACAGTCAGGGAACAAAGCCCAAGGGAATAAAGCCTCATGTTAGTATAGTTTGAGAACAAAGCTCAAGGGGAAGAAAGCCTCATGACAGTATAGTCTGAGAACGAAGCTCAAGGGGAAGAAAGCCTCATGTCAGTATAATTTGAGAACAAAGCTCAAGGGGAAGAAAGCCTCATGCCAGTTCAGTTCGGGAATAAAGCCCACACTCAGTGCAGTTCAGGAAGAAAGCCTATATTCAGTTCAGTTCGGGAATAAAGCCCATATTCAACACGGTTCAGGAAGAAAGCCTGCATTCAGCTCAGTTCATGGAATAAAACCCAAGTTCAGTACAGTTCGGGAATAAAGCCTACATCCAATGCAGTTCGGGAGTAAGGCCCACAGTCCAAACAATCAGGGAATAAAAGCCCTATCACAACACAGTTCGGGAACAAAGCCCAGAGGAATAAAGCCTCATCTCAATACAGTTCGGGAACAAAGCCCTATCACAACACAGTTTGGGAACAAAGCCCAGAGGAATAAAGCCTCATCTCAATACAGTTCGGGAACAAAGCCCAGGGGAATAAAAGCCCTATCATCTCAACAGTCGGAGGAATAAAGCCCCATCTCAACAGTTCGGGAATAAAGCTCGGGAGGAATAAAGCCTCATCTCAACACGGTTCGGGAATGAACCAGGGGTCGCAGCACCTCACCATCCAAATCAACTCAACTCAACACATGGTAAGTCAAGTGGCAGCTGGCGAGCCAGGTAAGTAAAAATGCATTGCATAACTTTGATAAGATTGTCACTGTTGCACATTACACAAGTCCCATCAAAGTGGGGGCGACTGTAGGCATTGCATTTTCGCATGTGAAACCTGATGATGAGCCTCATTTGGAGGCACTACCTTTTGAGTCATGAAAGCCGCGGGAAACGGATATCGGAAGGGGAAATTCAGGATAAACAAACTCACTGTCTTCGTTGGTGCTGCGTTCGTTACTTCGTTCGAACCTCGTGCAGATTGCGGACGTTCGTGCCGCGTGCGATGAGGCGTTCGAACGGAGCCGGTAATTCTGGTTTTGCTGCTAGCCTCACACCCCAGCCCATTTAGCTCCCCAAAGCCCATAAAACACATCCCAAATTAAATAAATAAATATTAAACATTAAATAAAATATTTAAATCATTTACCAATTAAATAAAATCATGCCTAATATAAATGAATCAAATATATTATATACTAAAACTAAAAATAAGATTTGCCTAATTAAAATCAATCTTAACCAATTAAAGCCAATCACATATTTGACTTCATAATTCAATAAGATATCCACCAATTTAAAAGTATTGACTTCCTAATCTAAACCAAATTTGTCCCCCCCTCAATCTTTGACTTTCCTTGCTAAACACCAAATCATATCCCCTCTTAATGCCAAAATCCCTTCCCTTGTCAACCCTAACCCTTCTCTATATAAACACCTTCACCAAGCCTCTGGGTCTCTCTAGTTGACGCAGATACACAAAAAAGAAGCCTTCCCATTGACGCCCATTGTAAGCAAGATACAACAAGAATTTCTCTCCTTATCCTCCCTCCATAGCCGAAAATAACAAGTCTTCCTAAAGCCACTGAAACCAGCCCCTGCACCCCTCTAAAACACGCCCAAGTAGCCCCTAAATCACCTTAAAACAGCAGCCCAAATCACCTTAAAGTAGCAGCAAAAATCCTCCCAAAACAGTCCCCAAAATCCCAAAAACAGTAACATAAAAACAGCATAGATAATCTTAAAAATAATCACACAAAATTGCACTAAGAACCCACACAAACTTGGAATAGGTTATTGAAAACGTTAAAACAGGTGGCCCGTGCAGTGAGCAGCAAGACAGAAGCCGAATAGGAGCAGAACGGAGTTCGAACCGTAACCAAAACGGCGAAGCAGTGAGCTAGGACGTTGAACCAGTGGACCAGAAAGTTATGGAGCTTTACCCCCTTTCAATTTCCGTGGAACGCGAGTCCGAGAGACGGCTTAAAAGGTTAGACCTGAGGGTATCTTTCACACTTATTCTCATTTCATTTTCTGGTCATTTATTTTGATTATATTTTCTGTATTTGTGGTATCCATTGTGTGTATGATGTATGTTGTGGGTATTGGATGAATGAGAGATGTGTCAACTCTCGCGGTATATCGGATGGAAACCCGGACATAAATTTCATAGCCGATTCCGAATGGACGGTAATATGATCTGTACTCGGGCCACAACTCCACGTACCGCTTGGGTAAACGGCACCATCTTTCTTTTGTTGTGTTGCTTTTGTTTATTTAGTTTTCTTTACTTGAATTCAATATGTTGTTTAGTTATGCATGATTCAACCAAGCGCATGGGCTTAGTGAGTTAGTTCAAAGGTCCTCCATTTGGGAGACAAAGAGCCGAAAAGGCCACCTTTGTGACACTACTTCGCCGCGCCGGTTGATGTGTGTTCGGTTGGATGCGAGATACGTTCAATCGGGCATACTTAGTTTGATGTTATTGAGTTTATCTTTTATGTATGGTTCAATCAGGCGCATGGGCTTAGTAAGTGGAATGAAAGATCCCTTATGGGGAGGGGTTAAAACCCGTTACCACGATGCTTTGCCGCGCCGATTGATGTGTGTTCCGATTGGATGTCAGATGTGTTCAATCGGGCATATTTGGTTGATATGATTGATTCTATTCTTGTATGTGTGATGTGACGCGCATGGGCTTAGTATGTTGGTCTAAAGGTCCTCTCTTTGAGAGATCAAGAACCCCAAAAGGTCACCTTTATGGCGGTACTTCGCCGCGCCCTTTTATTTTGTGTTTATGTATTGCGCATCAGGTCTGTTCCCGTTCAAACGCGTTTACGAACGCAACTCGAACGCGCATGTGTTTTTGCCTTATCATGTGTCAGGTCTCATTTCCATTCGAACGCGTTAACAAACGCCATACGAACGTGAGCATTCTGCCTCATATCCGTTCGAACGCGTTAACAAACGGCATACGAACGTGAGCATTCTGTCTCATTTCCGTTCGAACGCGGTTACGAACGCTACTCGAACGTGAGCATTCTGTTTCATTTCCGTTCGAACGCGTTTACAAATGCTACTCGAACGTGAACATTCTGTTTCATTTCCGTTCGAACGCGTTTACGAACGCTACACGAACGCGAACACACTGAACTGAGTCTTTTTCATTAGATTTCATGCATAGTTTTCCTAGTAGCTATCTCCACATGTATAAATGCAAATATGTTGATGTATTACCATTCATATGCTTGTGTCATGATAACATTTGAGTATTATTTCTTGCGGTATATCGGATGGAAACCCAGACGTAAATTCCGTAGCCGATTCCGAATGGACGGTAGTGCGGTCTGTACTTGGGCTACAATTCCACGTACCACTCGGAAAAGTGCCCATATGTGTGCTTGTATGGTTACCATGTGTGCTTGTATGGTTAACATTGTGCTTGTGTTTTTCCTGAATGTGATATGCAAGTAAAGTTGTATGTTAGTTGCTATCTTGATATATGTTAAGCATGCAAATTTAAATGTAAGATATATGTGAAATGCGTACATGAGTTTTATTTTACACATGAGAATTTAGAAGCATGATACTCTTGGAAATAAGTGTTACTTGAGCTTGATTAAATTATTACATAACTCCTTTCATCACAAGTGACATAAGTAAGGGACCATTCCGAACCCAACGGTTTGAGGTCTTCCCTTGCGAGGGGTGAGTGCGGCCTTAAATCTTTGTCCCGGTTCACACCGGGTGGCGACTCCATGTTATTCAGTACTTCCCAAACTAGGCCGCGAGCCTAGGAACGGCGTCGCCCAGGTCCTGTGTCCTACACCTATACAATGTGTGCCAAAGAAAAGAGGAATAACTGTAGTCACAAATGAAAAGAACGAGTTGATTCCAACAAGAATGGTGACTGGATGGAGAGTATGAATGGACTACTGGAAGCTGAACAAAACAACAAAGAAATATCATTTTCCACTTTCATTCATTGTCCAGATGTTAGAGACTAGCGGGACATGAATTCTACTATTTTCTTGATGGATACTTGGGGTACAATCAGATTTCCATCGCCTCAGAAGATCAGGAGAAAATCACTTTTACATGCATGTATGGTACTTTTGCTTTCCGCAGGATGCCATTTGGACTATGTAATGCTCCTGCCACATTTCAATGTTGCATGATGGCCATATTCTCACACATGCTGGAATAAAGTATGAAGGTTTTCATGGATGATTTCTCTGTGTTTGGAGACTTGTTCAATCACTGCTTGCAAAATCTGGAAAAAGTGTTACAAAGATGCGAAGATACTAACCTCGTACTCAACTGGGAGAAATGCCACTTCATGGTGCAGGAAGGCATTGTCCTGGGACATCGGATCTCACAAAAGAGAATTGAGGTAGACAAAGAAAAGATCGAAACAATAGAGAAATTACCTCCACCATCATCCGTCAAAGGGATTCAGAGTTTTCTCGGACATGTAGTCTTTTACATGAGATTTATCAAAGACTTCTCCAAGATTGCTAAACCTCTATCAATCTTCTGGAGAAAAATGTGCCTTTCAACTTCACCAAAGAATGCCATGAAGCTTTTGAGATCTTGAAACAGAAGCTGGTCTCTGCCCCCATCATAGTAGTACCAGACTGGACGCTTCCATTTGAGGTGATGTGCGATGCTAGTGATTTTACTGTAGGTGCAGTTTTGGGACAACGCAAAGCTAAAATTTTCCACACCATTTACTACTCCAGCAGAACTTTGCATGAATCACAATTCAACTACACAACAACTGAAAGGAGTTGCTCGCAGTTGTGTTTGCTTTTGATAAATTCTGTTCCTATCTCCTGGGTCCCAAAGTGGTGGTCTACACAGATCATTCAGCAATCAAATACCTGATCATGAAGAAAGATGCCAAACCTAGATTGATCCATTGGGTGTATCTGCTGTAAGAATTTGACGTGGAGATCCGAGATAGGAAAGGACATAAAATAAAATGGCGGATCACTTATCGAAGCTCGAGAATGGAGAAACAGCTGGCAATGAACTGACAATCAAAGAAACCTTTCTAGATGAACAGTTGTTTGCCATGAAACAGCAGGATATCCCTTGGTATGCTGACTATGTAAACTACATAGTATTGGGAAAATGACCGTTGGAATGGACTCATCAACAACGAAAGAAGTTCTTCAAAGAAGTCAATCACTATTTCTGGGATGAACCATACCTGTTCAAATGTTGTACTAATCAATTACTGAGACATTGTGTTCCACAGAAGGAGGTCAATAATGTCTTGCAGCATTGTCATTCATCACCATACGGTAGACACTTCAGCAGAAATAAAACTGCAGCCAAAGTCCTACAATCAGGTTTGTTCTGGCCAACTTTGTTTAAAGATACTTACTTATTTTCTCTTTAATGTGATAGGTGCCATAGAACGGGAAATATTTCAAGGAGAAATGAAGGACCTCTGCAAAACATTCTAGAAGTGGAGATATTTGATGTATGGGGGGATTAATTTTATGGGACCCTTTGTTCCATCATTCGGAAACCTGTATATAGTAGTTGCAGTAGACTACGTCTCTAAATGGGTTGAAGCGACATTCAAAAGTGGTAATAAAATTCCTTAAAAAGAATATTTTCACTCGCTTCGGAACACCTCAGGCAATTATTAGTGATGGTGGCACACACTTCTGAAACATAAACTTTGATGCACTCCTATCCAAATACGGAGTTACTCATAAAGTTGTCACTGCTTACCATCCACAGTCAAATGGACAGGTTGAAGTTTCAAACATGGAGATCTAAAGAATCTTGGAGAGAATCGTTGGATCAACAAGGAAGGACTGGTCTATAAAACTAGATGACATATTATAGGCCTACCAGATAATTTACAAAACACCTATTGGTATGTCCCCATATCGAATGGTGTTTCGGAAAGCATGCCATCTGCAAGTGGAACTTGAGCATAAAGCGTACTGGGCATCGAAGAAGTTAAATCTTGATCCACAAGCAACTGGAGAGAAAAGGCTGCACCAACTCAACGAATTGGAGGAATTTCACTTGCAGGCTTATGAGAATGCCAGACTATAGAAAGAAAAGACCAAGAAATGGCATGATCGAAAAATAGTGCGCAGACAATTGGAACCATGGCAGCAAATGATGTTATACAATTCATGGTTAAAAATTTTCCCTGAAAAGCTGAAATTAAGGTGGTCAGGTCCATTTGTGATTACCTAAGTTTTACTTTATGGATCCGTTGAGTTGTTTGATCCCAACTCCAATGATACATTCAAATTTAACACCCAGCGTGTCAAGCACTACAGGGAGAATCATTTGAGCGACAAAAAGAAAGTGTCAAACTTTCAGATCCAGCCTAACGTTGGGGGCAGTCATGTCTAGGTGACGACGTTAAACTTAGCGCTACCAAGGAGGCAGCCCATGCAATTTATGTATATATTAAGATTTGGTGTGTTTTATTTTTGTGTGTTTAATTTTGTAGGTAAAGTCACAGGATGGAAGATGTTCTCATAAATCTTCACAAGTAATTTCCTTCTCACCCTCAAAACTCTCTGATGAAAGTCTACAAAGCTCGAATGGAACGAATGAAACTACTAATGATCAAAGGTACTCGAATGGAACGAATGAAACTACTAATGATCAAAGGTATTCCTAATGACATTCGTTGGTTAATTGAAGCACGGGTCCGATTGGCAGGTGAGTCTTCTGACTCATTTATTTCATATCTGTCTGGTTGAGGAAAAAACACATATGTAAAGAAAAGAAGAGCTAAAAGAATGAGTGTTTGCTATAAATATGCACGCATGACATGTAATACTCGTTGTCATTCATTAGGAATGGTGTCCGATAACCGTGAAGATAAAAATAAATTCATTAGGGATGGCTTGAGTAAGGAGTCTTTAGATGACATATCATTGACACTTGAGATGCATCCCAGTGGATATGTGCATCACGCAATTCACATGTTATATACACAGTTTCGAAAAGAAAGACAATAATTAAGTCTCGGGAATCTAACTTTAAAAGACCCTGTTTGCCAATTTATAAGAAAATTGGATGGGAAGCTTGTCCCTGACGTATAGACGTCATTCAAGCGGTTACTTCTTGTAAATATTATTATCTCTTTGTATTTATCTAATAATTATGATTTGTTTTGTTATTTTCTTTTATTTTCTCTGACAGGATCCAGACTTTTTGACTTTCACGATATATTTTACTGTTTAGTTAATAATTGTCATTTGGCAGGTACTAGTGCTATTATTACTCACCCTTTTTCAGGTTCTATAAATTCAGCTCGTTATTGCACGCTTGAAGCCATCCAGATTTGAGAAAGAAATACACAATTAAAAAAAAATGGAAGTAACTTCAAGAAGATGAGTTGTAAACATCTGTGTGTTTTGTGGTACTAGTATTGGATCTAAACCAGAGTACGTTGAGGCGGCACATGAATTGGGTAGAGTCATAGCTGAAAGGAATAAGCACTTAGTATATGGCGGTGGCAATCTTGGACTAATGGGGTACGTTTCAAGGCCTGTACAGGAAGAAGGTAGTCAAGTTCTGGGAATCATCCCAAAACCTTTGGCAGAGGCGAATATTATAGGACCATCAAACGGAGATGAATGCATCGTGCCAGGTATGTCTGAACGACTAGTGGAAATGATTAACCGTGCTGATGCTTTTATTGCTTTGTCAGGTGGATTGGGCACGATGGAGGAAATTTTTACAATACTAAATTGGGCGAACTTGAATATACATCAGAAACCAATTGGACTGTTAAATGTTGATGGATTTTATGATTTTCTTTGTGTGTTTCTTGATGAAGCCCGAATAAATGGGTTCGTGTCAAAACCTGTAAAATATATCTTCTTCACTGCTAGAATTGCCAATGATTCAATTGACCAAATCTTAGCCTTTGAACCACAAATTGACCATATCATTTCCAAGATAAACTGGACCGATAATGATCGTGGTAAGAAGCTCCGGATAAATCTGGATCTTAATCTTTAGTTTTCTTTTTAAGATGTATAATTTCAGCTAACCAGATACTATTTTCTAAACTATTCTTCTATTTTATACATTGGGGACAATGTCTCAATTAGGTTTGAGGGGGGAATAATTGATTAGTATCTTGTTTTTATTTTTTTGTTGTGTTGTTTTTGCTTGGTTTTTAGTCAAAACTTTTCAAAAAAAATTCCAAAAAAAATTAAATAAATTTTAAAAAATAAAAAATAAAAAATATTTTTTGTTTTTATGTTTTTAATTTGACTAACCATGTGAAATTGGTGTGAGATAGCTGAGTAAGGAATTTCCACTCCTAAGACGTATCTCAACCTATTTTGTAACAAGTTAATTTTTATTTATTTTCTTTTGAATTATTTAATTTGTGAATTCTCCATAATACTGATTTAAATTGGATCTTCATATGCTCAGTTGACAGATATTATCAACATACATGGTAACATACGGTCATGAGTTGTAAGTGAAAAGTTTGTAATATTCATTGCTCTAGTTTACTTGGAGGAAACATCTAAAAAAGCAATGGAATAATAAAAAAAAAATTAAACATCTGAGATCCGAGTAATTAAGTCGGTATGGGTGTTTTAACTCCTAGTTCCCTAAAGCCAACTGGCTTGGGAATCACTGGCCCAAAGCTCGCTACATGGATTGAAGATGTTGTAAATAAATAAAAGAAAAAAAAATGAGATATTTGAAATACGAGTTATTAAGTCTGTAAGGGTGTCTTAACACCTAGTGCCCTAAAGCCAACTGGCTTGGGAGTCACTGGCCCAAAGCTCGCTACATGAATTGATGATGTAAAAAAAACAGAAAACAATTACATCGCTAAAAAGGTGTGAATTCTTATATAACTTTAGAAAAAAAATATTACTCTCTTTTCAACTACACTTATGAATATTGTGGGCAAAATGATTTGATTACCTTGTTGGTTATGTATATGGAGAATGGTAAAAATAATCGGAGAATTTACTTATTTGGTAATTTAGAAAGAAAGAAATCAGATATTAACTTGGATAAGAAGTTTCGCTTGTTTAGTCACTAACTTATTTGAACTTTTTACTTTTTTGTGCATTTGACGTTTGTGGGTATCGTCGCCGTAAGCCCTCAAGAGACTACAACTCGTCCACTAGGGACACCTAGGGGTTTAAAGGCTTGTTGCATATGCTAAATGCAACCATGATCCCTATGAAAGTGGCTTAGTTTAATTTAGTTTCAGTTATTTATTTTATTTTATTATTTTGTTCGAAGACTAGAAAAATGTTATGTTTGAGGTGTGATGAGCGGAAAATATATCACTATTTACCGCCCATTTAACCTAGTATTTTGTATGGTTTCTCGAGTTTTATGAATGTTTTGATGTGTTTTTGTGTGTTTTGCAAATAAATAAAGTTTTGGGACTCAATGGAATCAATCAGGACTAAATATGGAACAAATAAGGGCAAAAAATGGACTTGACATTTGGATTTTGGAGGTTGGAAACTTGAAATGGCATTCTAACGAAGTACAATTTCGAAAATTTCAGTTTTACGTAAGTTTCGTAATTTGGCCATAAATTTCTACTCCGATATTGGATTGAGGTGATTCAAGTTCCAGATTAAAGAATAATCAAATATCTACAACTTCGAAGTTCATAATATATTCGAATTCGGAAGTTTACATGACCAAAATTGATAAAATATCTGTAAGTGTGTTATGTGCAATTATTAAAGTCATTTTCAAAACAAAAAATAAAATAAAAAATGAAAATTGTCAAAGTTCCACCAAATATGCTTGCATGTTTGGTGGAGGATTTGGTGCCATGTTTTGCGCCATGTTTGGTGCCATGTTTGATGGAGAAATTAGTGGAGAAATTTATGGAGAAATTGGTGATGGCAAAATTTTGCCTATAAATACCATGTCATTTCATTTGTAAATTTCATACATTCTTATGGGAATTTCCTTAAGAATACTAAGAAGATTGTATCTTGTTTATTTATTTACAGCTTTCTGTATTTAATTTTTTATTTTACGAAATAGTTCTTTCTTTACTTTACTTAAAAGGAGGTAACTCCCCTATGCTGGGGTGAAGGGTAAAGCTTTTATTACTAATATTTAGATTAATCTCCCTTAATTATAATATATAAACTATTAAAACCTAACTTAATGGGATACCGCCTTTATGGTCGGTTGGTAATGTCATGTAAATTTATGTATTATAATAAGGGAGATATCTAAAATAGATGTAATAAAAGTGGATACTCTAACCCTAGCATTTTCTTTATTGCTTTATTTATCTTTTTAATTTCCAAGCTTTACTTTATGTCATTTACTTTATTTATGTCTTTACTATTCCTAGATATGTGTTGTAACTAAATACAATATCTGGGGTTGTGATGAATTCCAATATCACCGGTTATAAGGGGTTATTTTATGACTTAGGTAATATAAAGGTTTATTTATTGAGTCTTAAGCTTAATGCTTATTGTTAACTGGCCATTAATAAGATTGATCTGGTAAATTTAAAATAAACTTGACGAATGAATTTTAGATTTCAGCCTTAGACTCAATAGCTCAAGATCTCACCTCGAGGCATGGTGACCCTTAGGTAGATTTCCTTACAGGATAGACATATACCTGTCGGGCGGGGGTAGCCACAATTGGAACTTAATCTTAATGAATTCATGTAACTTGGTTAACATAGACATATGATTAATTGGGTTATTTTGGTGTTTGCATCTGACCATCGATAGAGGCTTTTACATATTTTCGTGTTCCAGGTTAATAAACCAATATATTGCACAAACGTGAGATAACCACCTCATCTTTAAAAGATATTGGAAGGATTCACAACCCTAGGTAGTTTAATAATATTGAATTTTCCTTTAATTTACATTTGCATTATTTTATTTACTTATCTTTAGTTTAAAATCATCATCCAATCAAACAACCAATCTATTATATTCTTGTAAACATTTAGCTTCACAAATTGATAGCCTAGGTATTAAGTCCTCGTGAGATCGATATATTTTATACTACTTGAACGATACATGCGCTTGCATTACGTGGGTGATTTCACCTATCAGTTACGCATTGCGACGTTGGGGGTTATCGTCGCGACACTAGACCAATTTCAAGGCCAAGCTTCTACTCTTCAATGTCATTCACAAGTAATCCCCACACCCTTAGGCTAACACCAAACATAAACACTTTTCTAAACCTCAACATTGATCAAGACTCATCTCACATTATCATCCAAACACAAATCTTTACTTAGTATCATTAAATCACAAGTAATAGTCTCTCTACACATTAAAACACACAAAGGCTTCCTTCCATACTTAATGTTATCAATTCATTCTCCAAAATTCATGCTAATAACACCTTTAATGTCAATTAAGCAATTTCAAATCGTAGGGCATGCATTGCATGAAATTAGGGCTTTGGTTTCCTTGTCCAAAACTGAAAAATAAAGAAAGAAAAGGGAATATGGAGCTTACTTTGCATTAAAGAGTCTTGAAATCATCAATTTTTCTTCACCTTTGGCATGAGAAAATGAAGAATTTTTGAGGTAATTTGGGAGTCAAATTCATGTCTTATGGGAAAGAGAAGATGATGAATAGTGTTTTCTATTTATAGTGCATAGAGATGATTTTTGTTTGCAAATGAATGGTCAATATTTTGCCACATCCATTATTCTAGCTTGTTCCCGAAATTACTATAGCTGCCCCGATATTCATGATATTTGACCTGCTTCTGATTCGAATTTGGAAACATGTCCAACGTGGAAGGCGTAGGTCTTGGTCTTAGCTTTCCGACCGTATAATGTTCATAAATATTAAAGATCGTATGAAAAGGTTATGTCCTAAATATTAAGGGCTGTTCAGATTGGAACGTAGGCTAAGTTCTGCATCGGAACTGCTAAGGAATTCACTGAATGTCCAAAAAGTCATTCCATGAGCACATACATGCTTAAACATGATTTTCATCATGTATCATGCCTCCGATAACTTAATAGTCGTCGGCCTCTGGCACATATAGGTCGCCGGGAATTACCGGGTGTTACAAATATGCAATAAATATTTATATAAGACAAATAACTAACCAAAACATTATCATTATTGTGTAGACATAAGGAATTAATTCCAATTGTATATATAATAACCTTTTAAGGAAAGCAGAGAAGGATAACATTTGTGTTATAAGTCCTGATATCAAGTATCAAAATAATTATTAAATAATAACTTAATAACTAGACGAGAGACTTAATATCTAATCTTTATAGCTATCGTGTTAAGAGAATCAATATTATTTATACACAACTATACACATCTCATTTCTTCAGCTTTATAATTTTGTCTTCAAACGTTTGCAACGATTGTAAATAATTGACAAGTAGACAGTGTCAGACACATGATATTTAAATATTAATAAAGATAAAAAAAAACATCATTAATTCTTAGTATCAGTTAAGAATCTCGAGGTATAAACAAATTCATGTCAATCCAACTGTACAACTTACTAATCTTTCTATAGGATTATACCCTAAAATTGGATATTCAACTAGATTATCTATTGTGACTTAGAAACTATGTCACTGACCATTTTGATTCTCCAAATGAATCGAAACAACAGTTTTCGATAGTTTAGACTAATCTATAAAATATCCTAGTATACTCTAATCTAGAATCTATTCTAGAAACCTGCAACCATAGGTAAAGTCAGAAAACATCTATATGAAATATACATGCATTAAATTAGAAGTTTAATTCTATCTATATGATAGAATATGAGAGACATAAGCAATCTTTCTCCATAATATCAGTCACTATATTGGCCATGGATTTTTAATCTAGCAGTTCCTCCCATTACGTTATGTAATATCATAATCCCTAATGAAAAAAGGCTCTCAATAATTAAATTGAATTCTATAGTGGGAAGTGGACCCCATGAATATGTTTCGACTCATAATTTTGGCACATTCTCGCCTATATATATTTATAAGTAGACAACCCATTATCAATCACACTCATCAGGACTCTTGATTTTAGTTCTGAACCGTGTCTTATTCTTATAGCATTGGCACGATAAGAATAAGGCGTATTCAAGGCTACACTTGTCCATGATAAATTCAAGATACTGATGTAGCCTTGAGAGCTTTGACACATCAAAATTTCCACTTTAACTTGAATTTATCTCTTATTGTATAAGTTCTACCAATGCAAGTAAACTACCATCAGCCATACCTGCAAAGCTGGCACGTTGTAGGCATAACATCAATAACTCATTTGCATCTGTATTGATAAGGCAAAAATAAATATAAGTGTTTCCTTACACAAGTTACTATTAAGCTTTATCAATAAGATTTTACTAAAGTGGTTTAAGGCTTGGAATCTATATCAAATGTAGATATTTAATCCAGATTGTTATCTTTACAAATTGGTTTTACTTAGGAACCATAACTCAACTCAACGAATAAGACTCTGTTATGTTTTTTCCGTTTAGTTGGAACTAAAAATTCAAGAAATATCTAGATTATTTGCATGTGTAAACATTAATTTGGATTCTATTATCACATATTATTGCATGAAATATGTTATGGATGCAAGATCAGACCCGCTCTAATGACATCTTTGTAGGGGCAAATGAAGCGGAAGTGCGTCGACGGACGAAATCGAGTTTTAAAATATTTTTAATCGGGATAAGTTAACTGGTATTATATACCTATAATTTATCTGTATTTCACTATAATCACACATTAATATCAAATATTGGGAGTGATTACTTGTAACATCCATCTCCCGGAGATGCTACCGGTAGGGAATAGGCCGACTTATCCCCATGAGCCTCTGATTCTCTGAATATTACTAATCTCATCTCAAATATAAACTCATGCATGGGACCATTGCCCAACTCAACAACATCAATGCATTTTATTATTTATACTATTTACTTAATAATACTTCACATTACAACTCTGATAGTTAACACTTTTAACACATTACGTACGTAATCTCTTCTAGACAATATGTATGATGCATGACTTTACTTAGACTCTGACTGAAATACAACTCTGACTCGACCTGTGGACTCAAACCCTCTAGTAATTGCCATCAGTATCCACCCTCTCGAGCTCGTCCTCCGAGTATTCCTGCAAAACAGAAACACTGGGAGTGGGGGGGTTAGATTGTTTCAACGACCAAATGAATGGACAGTGTAAAAACGAAAACTGAAAAAATTCATTTGTTTCTGAAATCGAAATCATTTTCAAGATAACAATCTTTTCCGAAAACTCTTTCGTATCTGAAAATCAATATATTTATATGAAACTTTATGGAAACTCTTTTATGTTTGTCAAAACTCTGAGTCTTTTTGTAAAACTGAATTCTTTCTATAACTATATTAGAAAAACAGGTCTTTCTAAATCATTTTCATAAAACCATTATTTCTGAAAAACCATCATTTTGAGAATCTATAGAAACCCTAACATAGGGGCATTACGTATCTTCGTCCCCCCACACGCCTAACTAGAGGTATTGGGACGTTACGTATCACAGTCCCCTAATCTATTGAACTAGAGCAAGGCGTGATGATCCATGCTATCATCCTGACACTGAATTTAGGTTCAGGGGTATTACGTATCGCCGTCCCTCTAGTCCTGCTCTACATGTGCACATGTTTTGAATCCGTCAATTCCAATAACCGTCAATTACAATATATGTACCAAGTTACATCTGAGGTGGGTTTTTCCATATGCCTCCAAATATCATCAAAATCACTCTTTAAAAATCATCACTTCTAAAATATTTCTCAAAATATTCTTATTCATAAAACATCAGGAAATAAACTTGGCTAACGCCCTATATTCGGAAAATTAAGTTTCAATTCACAAAATATAAGTAAATACAACTTGAGAAAATGGTCCACTCACAGATTAATCTCTATGGCCCTTGATCCTGGATGCGACTAGGGAGACTCCTGTGAAAAATCTAATTTGTCTTATATTCGAGTATGGTTAGCATATTTAAACCGAGAAGCTAATCATGATCATTGATGTGATGAATGCACATGTGTTCCGTATACTAAACCTTTAGGGTTCCCTCTAACATCCTATGAGACAATTAAAATGGAATGAAATTGGTCATGCTACGCGTCGTGACTCCAGGTCTTGCACATCGTGACGCCCATACGATCATTTTGAAACAGAAAGCTTCTTCTTGATATGCATCGCGACGCTTACATAATCAGACCCGAGGCAGAGACATCCTCATGACTCAACCTGAGGTAAACACACAACCGATCAGAGGTATAGGGTATTTTCATGTTTAGTGTGACTTCCACACGCACAGACCCAAGTCTTTCGCATGACTGACCCGAGTCCTCCACACTATCGACATGAGTCCTCCATGACCGACCCTAGTCTTCTACATGATCGACCCGCATCTTCCACACGACCGACCCGATGTATAAGGTATTTTCATGATCCGCATCGCGACGTCAAGTGTTGAGCGTCGTAACACCCAAACGACCAGACCTGAAGCAGAGGCATCTCTAAACATGGCGTCGTGACGCTATCCCATACCCGTCACGATGCTGGCCTGATTCCAGGCCAATATTCAACTCTCCACTGCCAAATTCCAAAATATAATACCAACACCCCATACTATGACCTTCAAACAAACATTTCTTTGAACTTTAACATCCATACATGATATACCAGTATTCCACCATCAAAGCAACTCTCTAACATTAATTTAACTCAATTTCTAGAATTTCATAATTTTGGGCATTTTTTAATAAAATTAATTTCCTAGTTATTATCCACCTTAATGCAATCACTAGTATGGCATCAACACTAACATATCATTACTTCATCAAAACTCTACAATCCAAGTTTTAGATCAATATTTCTTACTTGAATCATTTAATTTCCTTCACCATTCAAGTCTTCTAAGCTTGATATTCCTTTTTTTAACTTGTTATGAGTTGATTTGTATTTGTTTCCTCTTCAATTTTGGTATGAAGATGACTTTCCCTATTTCTTTGCCTTTTTTCCTTATTTCTTCTTCCTTCTCACGTTTTCTCTTTTTCTCAAAGTTAGGGATGAAAGAATATTGCTTTCTTTTTATACTAGGAGCTGAATGTGTAATGAATTAATTGTAAAAATATCAGAAATTTTAAGAATTCTCTAGATTAGTCCATCGGGTACTATTCTTTCGAATTTTGAACTGCGTTTTGACCTATGTTTGTTTCGAATTTAGAAAAATATTTAACGTGGAAGTTGTAGGTCTTGGTCTTAGCTCTCCGAAAATATAATATTCATAAAAATTAGAGATCGTATGAAAATGTTATGGCCCAAATACTAAGGGCCGTTCGGAGTGAATCTTAGAATAAATTCTGTATAGGAACTGCGAGAAATTTATTCGATTATCCGAAAAATAATTCCACAAGCATGTACATGCTTGAACATGATTTTTATTATATATTACGCCATCTATAACATAGTAATCATTAGGATTTCTGGGTAGTAGTCATCGGGATTACTGTGGTGTTACATTTTTCTCCCCCCTTAAAAATGGTTCGTCATCGAATCTCCTTTAGGATTAAAACCCCAAGTCATCGGATTCACATGCTATTTGCTAGGCCACCAAATTTCAACTGATTGCATGCTCAAAACCAACCTTGTTTCATCAATTATTTCACATTACTTTCCGACGGTCTCTCATATGATGTCAGTACATCAAAGGACGATGTGATTACCATGCTAAACCTTATATGCCATAACTTATAAATCATAACTTACTACTTGGCTAGTAAACATATATACTCTTCGTCTTACCATAACATCTGATTTTTATATATAATACCTATTGCCATGCTCGCACATACTGCACCAAAGTCTGTGAGCTTCAGTGAATAATCCCTCAAATTCTTGACTGAAAGGTAATTCTTCATTCTCATTTCATGAAATTTATGTTGAACATACTATACAACTGTCATGCTACAACTATCTCCATGTACAAAAGAAATCTCATTTCTAGACCTTTAGTTATGCTTAACATTTCCGAACTCTATTATCTGTGTAAGCTATGAGTTCTAAATCCAATATTATATTCAAGACATGTCCTCTCATACATCTTAGTTCTTTCTTGCTTAAACCCTCTTATATCTCTTTCCATGACAATATTAATTCTTAAATATCACTTGGGACTTCTGTTATACTTCACATTTAACGTATCATTATTTTACTTGTGCTATAGCCAATGACCTTTGTTTCTCCTGACTTTGAGTATACCTCGGGTTCTTTTTAGCTACTACTGTCAAGTCCCAAGAAATACTAGTGTTCTCTATGGTTAGGCTTTTTCACATCCTTTAAGTGTACAAGAGAATAATCTTACTAAATATTTCCCTAGCTCCGTATACTCAATCTGATCCTAGCATTCTTCCTCTTAATTTATCTATTTAACTCTCTCTTTATTTTTGCTGAGTTTCTACCACCATCAGTTCCAATCTTCATGTTCTTGAATCTTTATCTATCTCTGGGCTTAGGATCTCCTAGTTCATGATCAAGCTTTTTTATGCTCTAAGTTTACTATCATTTACATTGACTTGTTCTCTTTGCTTGATTGCACTAAGAATACCCCAATTTCAGTTATTTCCATAATCGTATTTTGTCAGATGTTGTCCTTGTCTAAAAAATGTATGTATTCCTTGTTTCCTTGGTAGTCTCTATGTTATAATTCAATAAATCTGTTTCAGGTAGTACTTTGCCTTGTTTCTTAGCTAGGTACATTTCATGGAAACTTATGGGTTATACTCGCTACCTTCCTTCCATTTCCTATCTAATGGAATCTCATCCTCATTTCAACGCTGAGAAAGCTTCTTGTTGTGTATTTTAAGATTCTTGTGGAAAGGTTTGATATTAAGCAATCGTAGTTCTACTGAACTTCACCATTGAAAGTGTATTTTAGCACTTCTGCACTTCTGTCATTGTTTATCTAGTATCATTTTCTATTGTCATCTTATCTCGTCAGTTCCACCTCTTAAACTTTTACTTGATGTCCTTTTTGTCTTCTCTTCTGCTCTATTCTATACCTGGAACTTCTGTGGTCCATGTCTCTGTCCCCATATCCGAAAGATATCATCTTTTTACATGTCTCTTGCCATACATTATAGGTTAATGTACTACACCATAGATTTACTTATTCCTGAGAGTATCAATGGGACGAATATCATGGTTCTTCATTATTGTTGTCGTCTAATGAGGGTTGGGAGGGTAGGGTTGGTCCTGAAGTCTTTTCCGATTGTGGTGGTCTCACTAGCTACCCGTGTTGTAGTTGCACATGCTGCTCATTATAATCCCATGACTCCTTTATTTACATGTCTAATATTGGGCTCCCACATTGGGGTACTATTACTAGGAACTACCTCAATTATCTCCATATCTTATCTCTTGGCTTTAAAATGTGTTGCCGAGGCTAGTGGTGGTTCATTCTTACAGGCTTTTTTCTAGAATTTTGCTTTATACTCCCACTATGGGCTACAGCTACGCCATATTAATCTTACTGGTACTATTGTTAATTCTTGAGTATCTCCAAACTCATTGGTATGTCTTTTTAAACTTACATTGGTTTCTACTGGCATTAATATGATCTATGGATTCTTACTGATACTGCAAGTTGCCCATCTAGGATCATATCGATTTCTTTCTTTCTAAATTCAGAAACTTCCTTGTACCTTTTATGGGAGATCTATCTTTCAATGTTCTCTATTTTTCTTAGGATATAGCATTATAGGTACTGAGCTTCTTACGGTTATCTCTATCTATGCTGGTAAATGATTGTATAAGCGTTTACATCTTGATTGATATTTTTGTCCTCGTTCTAGTACTTTATGTCCTAGTAGAGCCTATTACTCATGTAAGAGAGGTATGAGATAGACTCTGTCATGACAGTTTCATTAACTGGTGTTTCTAAAAGGTTAGAATCTAAGTAGATCAGGGCCTTATCTATATCAGATTTCTTAGCTAAGGCAACTAATTTTCTTCCCTGACGTCATTCACTTTATCTATATAAGTCTGGGTTTGGATGTTTAGAATCCTTACATCTTTTGTGGTACCTCATGTATATTGGAAACTTTCATGACTAATTCTAATTTTTTATTTCTTTTACCTTTATGGCTATTCTTCGTTATTCAGGTAACTTGCGATCTATACGGGATACTCAAAAGCTATTGGATACACTTGGAAGACTTTTCTGAGGAGGAAATGAATCTTATTTGGAGGGAAGGAACCTAATTTGGGTATAATCAATATTTTACTCTTGTCCAGGTTTGCTATATTCCATTTTACTAATATAAGTTCTGGGACTTTCTTTATTATCTAATTCTTTATCTATAACTCTTTTTGCCTTTGGTTACCTTAGGTATCTGTACATCATTCCTGAATTTTCTTATATCTTTCTCTTTCTCTTTTACTCTCTTAGGTGGATATTCTTAGAACTTTACGATCTAGTTTCATAATTTATCTTGAACTTATGATAATACACCAGGATGACTACGAAAGAATTCTCAACTAGAACAAAGATTATGGTTACTTTCATTCGAATAAGATTCAGATAGCTTTGGGAATTCTTACTAACCTGTCTTTAGAGCTTGAGGACGTACCCGAGGATCAGATACTGGAGAGGTAGTGTCTCGCATACGAGTACTCCGGGCATACTACGTATACAAGACCCCAATATTGTACCCACTGCAGTCACCGAATCCCTAGACTATGCTCCGATACCATCTTTGTAACATCTCTCTCTCTCGGAGATGCTACCGACAAGGAATAGGCTTACATATCCCCTTAAGCCTCTGACTCTTTGACTACTACTAATCTCATCTCAAATATAAACTCATGCATTGGACCATTGCCCAACTCAACAACATCAATGCATTTTATTATTTATACTATATACTTAATAATACTTCACATTACAACTCTGATACTTAACACTTTTAACACATTACGTACGCAATCTCTACTATACAACATGTATGATGCAAGACTTTACTTAGACTCTGAATGAAATGCAAGTCTGACTCGACCTGGTGGACTCAAACCCTTAGTGACTATCATCAGTATCCATCCTCTCGAGCTTGTCCTCCGGATATACCTGCAAAATAGAAACACTGGGAGTGAAGGGATTAGATCATTTGAATGTCATAGTGAGTGGACAATTTAAAAACGAAAACTGAAAAAATTCATTTATTTCTGAAACAGAAATCATTTCCAGAGAACAATCTTTTCCTAAAACTCTTTCATATCTGAAAACCGATCTCTTTCTATGAAACTTTCTGGAAACTCTTTTATGTATGTAAAACTCTGAGTCTTTCTGTAAAACTGAATTCTTTCTAAAACTCTTTTCATAAAACTGCTCTTTCTAAATCTCTTTCCTAAAACAATCATTTCTGAAATCTACGGTCTAGGGGCATTACGTATCGCTGTCCCTCTAGCCCTGAAATCTAATATCTAGGGGTGTTATGTATCGCTGTCCCCTAGTCATGCTCTATATGTGCACATGTTTTAAATCTGTCAATTCCAGTAACCATCAATTCCAATATATGTACCAAGTTACATCTGAGGTGGGTTTTTCCCCCATGCCTCCAAAAATCATCAAAATTATGATTTTAAAAATCATCACTTCTAAAAAATTTCTCAAAACATTCTTATTAATAAAAAATCCGGAAATAAACTTGGCTAACGCCCTATATGCGGAAAATTAAATTTCAATTCAAAAATATATAAGTAAATAGAACTTGAGAAACGTGTACACTCACATATTAATCTCTATGGCCCTCGATCTTGGATGTGAATGAGGAGACTCTTATGGAAAAGCTAATCCGTCCTGTATTCGAGTATGGTTAGCATATTTAAACTGAGAAGTTAATCATGATCATGGATGTGATGAATGCACATGTGTGATGTATACTAACCTTTAGGGTGTCTTCTAACATCATACGAGGAAATTGAAATGCAATGAAACTAGTCTTACTGCGCGTCGTGACGCTCATACAATCAGACTGACATAGAGAGCTTCTGCTTGATATGCATTACGACACTGGGTGTTGAGTGTCGCGATGCTCATATAACCAGACCTGAGGCAGAGACATCCTCATGACCAGACCTGAGGCAAACACACAACCAACCTGAGGTATATGGTATTTTCATGTTTAGTGTGACTTCCACACGTACTGACCCGAGTCTTCCACATGACTGACCCGAGTCCTCCATATTATCGACCCGAGTCCTCTACAGTATCGACCTGCGTCTTCCACATGACCGATTCGAGGTATATGGTATATTCATGATCCGCGTCGCGACATCAAGTGTTGAGCGTCGTGACACCCACACGACCAGACCTAAAGTAGAGGCATCTCTAAACTTGGCGTCGCGACTCTATCCCTTACGCGTCTCGATGCTGGCTTATTTCCAGGCCAATATTCAACTATCCACTGCCAAATTCCAAAATGCAATACCAACACCCCACACTAGGACCTTCACACAAGCACTTCTTTGAAATTTAACAACCATATATGCTATACCAGTATTCTACCATCAAAGCAACTCTCTAACCTTAATTTAACTCAATTTCTAGAATTTCATAATTTTGGGCATTTCTTAATAAAATCAATTTCCTATTTCATTATCCACCTTAATGCAATCACTAATATGGTATCAACACTAACATATCATTACTTTATCAAAACTCTACAATCCAAGTTTTGGGTCAAGATTTCTTACCTTGAATCCCTTGATTTCATTCACCATTCAAGTCTTCTAAGCTTGATATTCCTTTTTCTAACTTGTTGTGTGTTGATATTTATTTGTTTCCTCTTTAATTTTGGTATGAAGATGGTTTTCCCTATTTCTTTCCTTTCATCCTTCTTTCTTCTTCCTTCTCACGTTTTCTATTCTTCTCAAAAGTTAGAGATGAAAGAATAATACTTCTTTTTTATACTAGGGGCTAAATGTGTGGTGAATTAGTGTAATAATATCAGAAATTAGAGAATTCTATATATTAGTCCATCGAGTACTATTCAACCGAATTTTTTAGCTTCATTTTTGGCCTATTTCTGTTTCGAATTTGGGAACATATTCAAAGTGGAAGGTGTAGGTCTCGGTCTTAACTTTTCGAAGATTTAAAGTTCATAAAAATCAGAGATCGTTTAAAAAAATTACAGCCCAAATACTCAAGGCTATTCGGAGTGGATCTTCGAATAAATTCCATATAGAAACTTCGAGGAATTTATCGATTATCCGAAAAGTAATTCCACAAGCACATACATGCTTGAACATGATTTATATTATATATTACGCCATCTATAACATAGTAGTCGATGGGAATACTGGGTAGTAGTCATCGGGATTACCGGGGTGTTATATTACTGTTAGGAATATGTTCTATAACCAACTTATGGGCGGGTTAAATACACATGTATTTAAAAGATAATATGGATGTAATATTTTCATTAATAAATAAAATGGAATTCTTTAATATTTGTCTCGTATAATCTGTTTGGATGATTTACACTTATAATAAGCCCTTGGAATAATAAAAGAATGACTTTCATGCCTTATTGGAATCGTTATTCCTAAATATTCCTAATCATAGTTTTGTGAATAATCAGGGCATTCACAAAGTGGAGAGACTAGCATGTTGATATGATCTGCCTTTTAGTGGGGTAGCTGATCTTATAGGCTACTAGTGGAGATCCAACTGCTTGGTATATTACATGGATACATGATTGGTTCATATCCATCGAACTGACCACTGAGAGTTTTCACATTTGAGCATGGATCATATGAATTTGACATTCTTCCTTCCTTAATTCATATAGTTGATTATAGGTTGTGATTGGGTCATTTGTTAAAATACATGAAGGTTGTGAAGATGCAACAGAGGATCGCCTCTCTCAGATAATTATATTAGTCATGAGAGTCGTATCCCACTGTGCGGGTTGATATATTTGATCAGTACTTAAGACTACAGTCGTAGGAGTAGAATCAAGTGATATTTTTGGTTGAACACTATTCATGATATTATCAATAGCATACCTTTTACCGTAAGGGTAAATATTTTTCATGCCCTAGTCATTCGGTGGGGATACAACGAGGCAATATACCGTATCATATGGGAATCGAATATGAAATGGGTATTTATCTTTCCTTCTCATTTGAGGTCATGGCATATTTCTGGACGTTAACTTTGGTCATTGAAATAGAATGACCATATAAACTCATGATATTTACTCCATCCTCATAATATTGACGGTTTTGGCCTTTATAAACTCATTAGGTAGACCTCAAAGGTCAATCACATTAATGTGACTCCTAAGTTTGGTCTTAAACCATTTCTTATCCTCACAATAATGACGATATATGATTAAGACGTGATCAAGGTGTATACTTGTCAATGTGCACTAATGAGCTTCGTAAGTACACCCTCACAATAATGACGGTATTTGATGACTACGTCAACTCATCACGCTACATCTAATATTTTATCGGAGTGACCTAAGTTCCGACCATTTATACCATCACAATAATGACGGTATTAGGCATAGGTAATAAGAACTCATTCATCTTCATATTGACAAGACAGACCAATCAACATTATTAATATTATTACTTAAAATAAAGTAATCACCTAATCACGAAAGAATAATGACAATCAAGTCATTAACATACTAGGGTCAAAATAAAAATTTTAATTTAAAACAAGCAATTCATATCCAATATGACTTATGCATAATTAAATTAAAATTAGAGAGGCATAGATTTAAATACATGTCAAACATGCAACATGTGTTGTGTGGTTAAAACCTACGCTAATATCATTCTGTTAAAGCGAATATGGGACCCCTAAGGTCGGATCGGTGTCTCGTGCAGTGGAAGTGGGTTAACCCATATATATCAAACGTGGGTGTATTTTTAAATAATTTAATGGAATATTATATTCCATTACGAGTACATAGAAAAAACGGGGCTAAATTAGAGTCTAAAAGCTCAAAAACGGAAGTATAGAAAATTCTACGTGCGGGCACTGTAACGCTCAGCAATTATTTTTTTAATATTAACTTCCTTTTAGAAAGGCATCAGCTCTCATTCCAATATCAGACTGTATTCTGAAACCGATGACTATGAATATTTACTTTAAGAATAGTTTATAATAGTAACATTATCCCAATATCCGACTACCCAGTGTCCATTATTACTACATGACATTATAAGGTCGATGTCATTTTCAGCATATTTATATATATCAAACTAAAATGAAAAAAACAATACCATTAATTAGGTTGAAATGAAAATGTAGTTATTTTATTAATAAATAATAAAATATAATCTACAATACATTATTCAGATTGGCGCTCCAAACACCAACTCCATCAACATGATAATGACGTGACATGCTCGTGACATGTTAGTGGGTCATTACAACATCAATTACATGATTTTAACTTAATATATCTCCACATCGTGAGACTCATGCATGTTTGTAGCAAACCACCTAAACCTGTGGCAATAACCAACCCAAACCCATGATGGCTTAGTCAATTTAAACTATGTATATTTCTTGATAGTAAACATTTATTTCACCACGCCTCCCCAAAAACAACATGGATTTCATATTAAGCCAAAACCCACAAATCCTAAGGTTCTACTAATGTAACGCCCCATCCTACAACCACCTTACCCAAAGGAGTATAGAGTTAGAACGCTACCAAATTCTACTTTAACTTTATACTCCTTTGATATTTAAGCACAAACACTAACGATGCCAAAATGAAAGTCATTCATAGACGTCAAATTATTATTACTTAATCCAAATGTCAAGATAAATGTAGTATATAGACTAAGTTAACACATTAGATTCTCCCAAGACCTAACTATCTTGGAGACTTATTACTCTAATGCCTTAAACAATAATCAAAATAAAAAGACATGGTTCCTTGTCGAATAAGCCACTATCACGGATCTGTCGCGCAACCACCAACTAGTAGATCAGCATATTCTTCCAAAAGATGCTCACCTGCACTACAGGACACAGTGAGCCTAAGCCCAGCAAGAAATTTTCATGCATTAAGGAAATGACGTACCATTTAAAAATGCAGCTCTTAAAAACTTTGATTTTAAAATAAACCTTTAGCAATCGATAAAATATTTACAGTAAAAAAGGGGCCCTCGGGTCTTGGTATACGCTACAGGGCAACCGATCAGGATTTTGATGTTCTACCATAGAACATATTTAACCATTACCATAAATGGTTCATTTACCAGTAATTTTTATCGGTAACCTTTACCAAATGTTACCATAGGTGACCCTTTACCGAATCATCACCTATGGTAACCCATTACCATTTATGGTTCATTTACTAGTGACTTTTACCAGTAACCTTTACCAAACTTTACCATAGGTGATCCTTTACCAAATCATCACCTATGGTAACCCATTACCATTTATGGTTCATTTACTAGTAACTTTTACCAGTAACATTTACCAAACGTTACCATGGGTGACCATTTACCGAATCATCACCTATGGTAACCCATTACCATTTTCCTTTACCATATACCCCCCTGTAGCAATTATACCAAGTCCGCATGAAATTTATTTCAAACCATTTCCAATAAAAATTCAAAACCATGACACAACACATGTCATTACTCAAATAATTTGTGCATTAAACATGATATGAGCGATGCAATAAACATAAACCATATGCACAATACCAAGAAACAATCAACGTACATTTTACAATAAACATATATAATTATAGCAAATCTACTCGACTCCAATTATCAATCAAAAATCACGACAAATATATCACTCAATTCAATACATAAGTCATGTGGTACAGTTGGAAAATTACTTACCTTTACGAGAATTTCGCAATGCGTACTTAGTTCGTAAACTTGTTCCTGAAATATGTGCGTTTCGAGTTATTAAAATGCCCATGTATGATTTATTATTCTTACTATTTTTATTATTCAACTACTTAACTACATTATAATTGTATTTTACTTTTATCCATATATATATATATATATATATATATATATATATATATATATATATGAACATGTAATTAACCATTATTACTACCTAATATTTTATTTTAATTAATTATTTATTTATTTATTTATTTTTATACTCATATATATCTATATAATAAAGGAGAATGGTGTTTGAGGAAAGAGAGTGTATCCAACGGCTCTCTTTATGTGGCTTAATTGACGGCCCAGATCATTTCATTGGTAATTGGAGGAAAGAGAGTGAATTTATTGATGGAAATGGTCAAAAATTTCCAAATTTTCAAATTAAAAAATAGAAAGTTAAAATAAAATCATTTAATTAAAAAATAAAATCATTTAATTCTGTAACACCGTGCCGTAGGCATGACCAAATACTGTAACATCGTACCGTAGGCACGGGCATCATTTTATTAAAAAATAAAATCCTTTAACTCTGTAACACCGTGCCTACGGCTCGGGCAAAAACTAGTATATATATATTACACATGAGACTTTTTAAGAATGGCGTGAAGGTTGCTGGCTCACTCAGTCAGCAATGGTTGACGGAATATGGCGTGATGGGACTGATGGCGACACAAAAAAATAATAATAATAACTGCTTGACGAGATGTAAAATTGGAATTGTAAAGAAAACAAAAGCGAAAAGTTGAGCACTTACGAAAATAAAAGAGATAAGCTGAGCCACATGGAACATGAATGATGGAGAATTGAAGGGTGATTGTCCGTTAGGTCGTGGTTAGGTTAAGGGGTTGCATTTTTATGTGAGAAGTAAGAGGGAACCTACTACATCCAGAGAAATAAAAAGATTTTAGAATTCAGGGTTTGTGAACTATATCTCCTTTTATATTGCAACTACATGACTGATTGATGTTTAGTCTTTGGTATTTAATTTAATTATGAAATTATTAGTCCAATATTTATGATATCTATTGGTGTACCCGGTGTTACTCTCAATATGATTAAATCTTCCAAATTCCCTAATTATTTCATTTTAATTTCGTTTTCGATAACTTTTACGCCGCAATTTTTTTTTTTTTTTTTTGCATAATTTATTTAAAGTACTTCCAATTAGTTTTGACCTTTTTAAATTACATACCTTAGATATTCGAAACTCTAATCTTTTTCCATGGGACAATTGGGTCGCGTATCCAAAATTCAATTATTTATTAAAATCATTATGTGATTCTACAATTTTCAACGGGGTGTTACAGTCTCCCCTCCTTAAAAAAATTTTGTCCTCCAAATTTCTTTACCTGACAGCTCTGAGTATTTCGCTTTCATTTCTCCCACCGTTTTTCAAGTTGCGGCTTCCAACTTCTGGTTTTCCAAAGAACTCTCATGAGTGCTATTTCTTTATTTCGAAATTACTTCACCTCTCTTGTTAAAACCTAAACTGATTTCTCTTCATAGGTCAAGTTCTGGGTCAATTCTAAGGGTTCATAATTCAGCACATGACTTGGGTCTTCAATGTATTTCCATAACATTGATATGTTATAACTCCCGACTTGGACGGTGGCAATATCAAACGGTAAGCTCTATCGCCCACCTTGTCAAGGTATTTCAAAGGGTCTTGTGTATCACGGGCTTGATTTCTTCTTTTTCTTTTCTGAACCTATTATCCCTTTCATAGGCACCATGAAATTTTTTTACATGGTCTCCTACTTTGAACTTTAGCTCTTTCATTCTTCTGTCAGCATAAATTGTTTATCGGTATTGAGCTATCTTTATCCGTATTTGTATTCTCTCGACTACTTCTTTAGTTTCTTACAATAGTTCGTGTCTGATCATATGCTTTTCTAAATATCTTGCCTCCCCCACTTTGTCCCAACGTATAAGCGATCTGTATTTCCTACCATATTTCTTCATCGTTTCATTACCTCTCCATCATCCAACTGTCTTTTCTTTATCCTCTCAAACAATATCGGTTGGGCACTTACACTTGTTAACCTGTATTATTGTCCTCTGGGAATTATCTCTAGCATCTGTTCATATATGTCCCTCAATATTGCTAGTTATACGACCAGTAGGGCCAGTGCTACCTTTCTGCTTAGTACTTCTGCTACTACATTTTCTTTGTCGGGGTGGTAATTGGTCGTACAATCATAATCTTTCATCAATTCCAACTATCTCTATTATCTCATATTCGGCTCATTTTGAGTGAAGAATTGTTTGAGGCTCTTGTGATCCGTATAAATCTCACATTTCTCCCCGTACAAGTAGTGTCTCTATATATTTAGTCTAAATACTACTGATGCAAGTTTCAGGTTATGGGTTGGATAGTTCTTTTCATACTCCTTCAGTTGTATATACGCATAGGGAATTACCTTTCCATTTTATATTAATACACACCCCAATATGCTTTTGGAAGCACCATTGTATACAACGAATTCGTCTTGATCATCTGGTATTGTTAGTGTCGGGGCAGTCACCACCTGCTCCTTCAGTCATTGAAAACTTTCTTATTATGTTTCATTCCACATGAATCTTGCATTCTTCTTAGTCATGACGGTCAAAGAAGCAGCTATTTTGGAGAAATCTCTTACAAATCATTTATAATAACCTGTTAGTCTCATGAAGCTTCGGACTCCCTAACGTTTCTTGGTGTTGGCCAACCTACAATCGCCTCTGCCTTGTTGGGGTAACAAATATCCTTTCATTGGACAATACGTGCCCTAAGAATGCCAACTATTTCATCCAAAAGTTGCATTTCTTGAGTTTGGGATATAGTTTGTTCTCTCTCAGTATTTATAGTGTGGCACATAAGCGCTCTTAATTCTCCACCTGGCTTTTTGAGTAGATGAATATATCGTCTATAAAAAATGATGATAAATTGATCGATGCAGTTGTTGAACACTCGGTTCATCAGGTCCATAAATGTCGTTGGAGCATCTAGCAGCCTAAAGGGCATCCCCCGAAATTCATAATGACCATACCTCGTTCTGAATGCTGTCTTCCTCACGTCATCCGCCTTTATCTTCAACTAGTGATATCCTGACTATAGAACAATTTAGAGAATATTGTAGCGCTTTTTAATTGATCGAGTAAGTTGTCCATTCTTGGTAGGGGGTACTTGTTCTTAATTGTTACACACTATTCAGCTCTCAGTACTCGATACATAATCTTAACGACCTATCTTTCTTCTTTACAAATGACATTGAGGCTCCCCAATGTGAAGTGCTAGATCGTATGAATCCCTTGTTCAACAACTCTTCCAATTGTGTCTTCAATTCTTTCAGTTCAGCAATCGCCATCCTATAAGATACTTTTGATATGGGAGTCATTCTTGGTTCTAACTCAATTTCAAATTCGATCTCTCTTTTTGGAGGTAGACTCGTCGGATTCTCTGGAAATACATCTTGAAATTCCTTAACCACCGTAATAGTCTCCACCCCCACCTTTGACTTACCTTGTATTGTCGCTATTCTAGCTAAAAGTCTGACACACCCACCATTCAGTAACTTTTCAGTCTTTATTGCCGATATAATTGGTAGGTTATCCTTCCGCAGTTCTGCTTTAAATTCTAGTTTCTCCCTCCCTAATCGGTTTTAAGATTACCTTTTTGGCCTGATAATCTATAGTTGCGTGGTACTTTGTAAGCCAGTCCATTCTTAGTATTGCCTTAAACTCTTTTAGACTCAATACTATCAAGTCTGCCATAAAACATTATTCCTAATTTGGATAGGGCAATTATTGACAACCTGGCTAGAATCCATTACGTCAGCAGAATGTAAGGAAACAAAATATTCTATGGTTACGTTTTCGGGTACCACTCCTATAGGATTCCCAAAACTTTAGCCTTCTCTACAGTGATATTGCTAATGATCAAATCCTTTTTTTGGCTCGATTTTATTATGTAATGTGGTTCTAAAGCCTTCAAAATGTTGTCTAATTGCTCTGCATGCTCTCCTTCAGTGTATTTTCAGAGTTCCTTTTATACTCGTAAAAAAATTTAGATGTGGTCAAGGGCCTCGATCCCGTAGCGCTAAGGGTGTTCTCCTTAGACGGACAATCATTACCTGAATTAATTAAAACCTAGGTTCAATTGTACTGACAAGTATTATCAATTCACTATTATCGTTCATATCAATTAAGTCAATTCACATCCTTCATCGCTTACGATTATATGGGAATGTTAAAAAAAAAAGTATATGAAAATCATCAATCACCCATTGCAACCAAGGTGTTTTATTTATTATTTGTAATTCTAATCATTTATATGTACTTACTTGTTGATAGTTGTGTTGATCCATAATGCTAATGTGACTCTGTCTTCTAGTTACGAGGAACAACAAACCCTCTCTGATACCAACTGTAACGCCCCAGCCTATAACGACCTTACTCAAAGGAGTATAGAGCCGAAACGCTACCAAATTCTACTTTAACTTTACACTCCCTTGATATTTAAGCACAAACACTAACGATGCCAAAACGAAAGTCATTCATATAAGTCAAATTATTATAACTCAATCCAAATGTCAAGATAAATGTAGTATATAGACTAAGTTAACAACTAGATTCTCCCAAGACCTAACTATCCTGGAGACTTATTACTCTAATGCCTTAAACAATAATCAAAATAAAAAGACATGGTTCATTGTCACATGAGCCACTATCATGGATCTGTCGCGCAACCACCAACTATCAGATCAGCATATTCTTCCAAAAGATGATCACCTACACCACAGGACACAGTGAGCCTAAGCCCATCAAGAAATTTTCATGCATGAATGAAATGTCGTTCCATTTAAAAATGCAGCTCTTAAAAACTTTGATTTTAAAATAAACCTTTACCAATCGATAAAACATTTACAATAAAAAGGGGGCCCTCGAGTCTTGGTATACGCTACAGGGCAACCGGTTGGGATTTTCATGTTCTACCTTAGAACATATTTAACCATTACCATTAATGGTTCATTTACCAGTAACTTTTACCGGTAATCTTTACCAAACGATATCATAGGTGACATTTTACCGAATCATCACCTATGGTAACCCATTACCATTTACAGTTCATTTACCAGTAACCTTTACCAAACGTTACCATAGGTGACCCTTTACCAAATCATCACCTATGGTAACCCATTATTATTTATGGTTCATTTACCAGTAACTTTTACCAATAACATTTTCCAAACGTTACCATGGGTGACCCTTTACCGAATCATCACCTATGGTAACCCATTACCATTTTCCTTTACCATATACCCCCTGTAGCAATTATACCAAGTCCGCATGAAATTCATTTCATACCATTTCCAGTGAAAATTTAAAACCATGACACAACACATGTCATTACTCAAATAATTTGTGCATTAAACATGATATGAGCGATGCAACAAACATAAACCATATGCACAATAACAAGAAACAATCAACGTACATTTTACAATAAACATATATAATTATAGCAAATCTACTCGACTCCAATCATCAATCAAAAATCACGACAAATATATCACTCAATTCAATACATAAGTCATGTGGTACAGTTGGAAAATTACTTACCTTTACGAGAATTTCGCAATGCGTACTTAGTTCTTCCTGAAATATGTGCGTTACTATTTTTATTATTTAACTACTTAACTACATTATAATTGTATTTTACTTTTATCCATATATATATATATATATATATATATATATATATATATATTACACATGAGACTTTTTAAGAATGGCGTGAAGGTTGCTGGCTCACTCAGTCAGCAATGGTTGACGGGAATATGGCGTGATGGGACTGATGGCGACACAAAAAAATAATAATAATAACTGCTTGACGAGATGTAAAATTGGAATTGTAAAGAAAACAAAAGCGAAAAGTTGAGCACTTACGAAAATAAAAGAGATAAGCTGAGCCACATGGAACATGAATGATGGAGAATTGAAGGGTGATTGTCAGTTAGGTCGTGGTTAGGTTAAGGGGTTGCGTTTGTATGTGAGTAGAGTAGGGATGGCAGTGGGTAGGGTATGGTGCGGGTTTTTCATTACCAAACTCACACTCGCATATGTAAATAAATTACCAAATCCGTACCATACCCGTTGCGGGTTTTAATTTTCATTACCAAACCCACACCGCATATAAAAATAAATTACCAAACCTGCATTGGTACCCAACAGATTTTTTGCGGGTTTTTAAAATATTGAATTACTTTATGTTCTTAATAATATAATTTTTTTAATTAAATAATTTATTTTTAATTGCTAGCTGTAGTTTTCACATTTGTTTTTTATTTAACATATACAACATGCAATGTTTGTATATACAGTACATAGATAACAAAATGTATGAAAGACTAAGTACTATATGTTTATTTTTTCATATAAACATAATTAAAACGAGTTATTCCCTTCATAATTATAATGATCTAAGTTAGCCAACTCAATCGACAATAAGCTAAAAAGTAATCACCAACCTTTAGTCATATTTTGTTATGCTAAGTGTAATGAAAGTGATATTTACAAGGCTCAAGTGGTGTAAGTGTAATGAAGAAGCAGGAAAGCTACTGAAGTTGCAGCAAACACTAGCTTATTTTGCTCCTCTCTCGTTTCTGATCATGTGAACTTAATCGAAATTTTTGTATTATAATTTTATTAACAAGTGTGATTAAAAAAAACAATAATAGTCATGCAAAAAATCTTCAGTTGGGCAGGTTGCGGGCTGCGGCTGAGTGGGAGTGTGGAACTGTGGATTAGTGTTTTGGGTTTAGGTTTAGGTTTTGTTAATTGTTTTTATATGAAGGTTTTTTTCTATTGTCATAAAAATATTAATTAATAAAAATTAATATTGCGGGTATGAGGATACCCGTATTTTTTTTCTTAAATACCAAACATGCACCGCACCCGCAGCGGGTTCTGTTTTAAATTATCAAACCCGCACCGCACCCACTAATATATTTACCAAATTCTACCCATTGCGGGCGGGTTTTTGCGGGTAAAATTGCCATCCCTATATGTGAGAAGTAAGAGGGGAACCTACTACATCCAGAGAAATAAAAAGATTTTAGAATTTAGGGTTTGTGAACTATAATCTCTTTTTATACTGCAACTACATGACTGATTGCTGTTTAGTCCTTGGTATTTAATTTAATTATGAAATTATTAGTCCAATATTTATGATATCTATTGGTGTACTCGGTGTTACTCTCAATATGATTAAATCTTCTAAATTCCCTAATTATTTCATTTTAATTCTATTTTCGATTACTTTTACGCTGCAAATTATTATTATTATTTTTTTTTTTTTTGCATAATTTATTTAAAGTACTTCCAACTAGTTTTGACATTTTAAATTACTTGCCTTAGATATTCGAAACTCTAATCTTTTTCCATGGGACAATTGGGTCGTGTATCGAAAATTCAATTATTTATTAAAATTATTATGTGATTCTACAATTTTCAACGGGGTGTTACAACTAATTCACACAAATTATGAATTTCAATTTGTTGATTATTCTTCAATATGAGCCTAAGAGGTTTGTGTATTTTAAGAGAGTTTGCTCCACCCTCTCTCTAGGGAATCATCAATAAAGGAATCCATTTGATAGTTATTCATTTAAACTTAGTAAAATCCTCAATAAATAATTTAAGTCTAAAAGTTTGTTGATCATAATTTTATGTCCGCACGTATCGCTCAAGTAATATAGTGACAAAAAGTCAGATATCAAACCCACATGAACTTATTATTGATCCTATTAATACTAAAACTATACCTAACTTAACTAAAACTAAACTAATGATGTGAGAGAGATGGCTAAACAGAAAATTTGAAATTACTTGACAAGACTTTATCAGAATGAGAATTTAGGGTTACAACTTCACCTAAGTATGCGAATAAGTTTTATGCATTTTTTATCCAATTGAGCAATTAACATGGGTTATTAACCTAGATCACTAATTTATCTACAAGCCTCCTCCAATGGTCAGGTAGAAACGCCCAACTCAATTCAATTACCTATTTTCCTATAATAATTAAGTCAAGTTAAAATCATTAAGAATAAGTTTTAATATTAACTACGTATGCTCTAAAAGTATATTTCTATCCTGCATGAAAATCTATTCATTAAGAACTACGATCATGAGCTATGATTCCTAAAGTTAAACCCAAATTCCCTTTCCAAGTTCCTAGGGGTTTATCACAACTAACCTATTGGTGATCAAGCAGAAGAAAGTATTAAGATCAGAGAATAATAAATAACATAATGTAACACTCAAAAGAATAAAAAGATGCAAATAAATTACTCAGGATCCATTACAATCTTAGACTAATGAATTAGTTACACATAATTGTCATTAAACACAAATAATTCACTAGTACAAAACAAGACATCATAAAAATAGATTAGAATAAAAAAGGAAGAAAGAACTCGTTTTTTGTGAGATCCTCTACTTAATCTTCAATCTTCACTGAGGTTTGGTTCTTGCCTTACTCTGGGTGTTTTTCTTGGTCTTAAATCTCCAAAATTATTATCTTTTAGGGTCTGGATATACTTATTCTTATATAGGTGCTAATGGGAGCTTTAATTCTTAAGGAATATGAGCTCTTCACGCACCAGGAATCGGGTCCGCGTCGCGACGAGCATAGACCATCATCTTGATGCTGGCTGCTTCACTCGGGCGTCACGACGCACAATATATTTTACGTTTTGCCCCAAAAAACACTAGGCTGTGTTGCAAGGTGCATGGCTGCATCGAGAGACTCACGTTAGGGTCTGGAATGTGGCTCAATTTTACTTCGATTTTGTCGATCCGTCACTCGATAAGTCTGCTTTAGTCATAATTTCATTTTGACCTATAAAACATACCCAAAAATATATTAAAACGTTCATAAGGCTTGAAATAACCCACAAAATACAAGATATATGGGTAGTAAATATAGATATATTAACCATATATCATTTTCCTCCCATTGTAAAGTGTAGACCTAAATAGTTTAAACTGTAGTGGCATGACTAGGCTTTACCAGACTGACAATACCAATTTGTCCCTAAATTATACTTTGACCATAGTTTGACTTTTCTGAGTCATAAGGAACAACGACCCCTAGGCATGGTTTTATGACTTAGTGGCAAAGATTAGGTGTCCACTATAACTAGCATATGGTATGTCATGTTTGACTACCCTGCCCAATGATCAAGGAATTGTGATTTAGTTTAAAATTGGTTGGGAACCTACCTAATTATCATATTTTAGAATGGTCGGCCCTAGTCGGAGTTATGAAATATTGATAATGGGATCCTTGCCCATGAAGAATCCATCATGTTGAGGTTGATGCGATTTGCTTAAAACTTTAATCAATTGAGTGGGACCAATTTCATAATATTAAAGCTATATTATTATGAAATATTAATGAAAATAAAATCATGACTTTGGACATTTTCTCATAACATATAGGGTTAAAACCTTACACAAATATTCAAATGTCAAATAAGATATCACTTTGTTCCATCCTTCATAAGCATAAACTCAAATGCGACAACTACAATGACTGATATATAAATATTAAAATTATCTTGTGATAAGAAAAAAATTTATATGTCCTTGAAAAGCTCATTCCCATGAGCCAGCTGTAGATGCTGGCCAAGCTATATTTGATGCTTAGAAGAAGCACGTCAATAATGATGAGCATGTAATTTGTATAATGCTTGGCTTTATGTCTGACGCCCTTCAAAAAGCTCACGAGGATATAGATGTTTGATCCATTATCTGTCACTTGAAAGAGTTGTACGCAACTTATGTCCATACCATGAGATGACAAGTATCATGTGCCCTATTCCAAACAATATGTAAGGTGGATTCGTAAGTAAACATGTGCTTAAGATGATTAGCTACATTGAACAATTGGCCAATCTTGGGTTCATTATGGATCATAAGTTAGCTCAAGATTTTATTCTACAATCCTTACCAAAAGGCTTCTCTAACTTTATTATGTAGTTTCATATGTCTAATAAAGAAGCTACTTTAGTAGAATTTCACAATTTGATAAAAACAAGCAGAGAATGACTTGAAACCGAAACTTAACACCTCTGTTATGCTTACAAGTATGGACCTAAAGTCACGAGGCTCAAAGAAAAATAAGGGTAAGGCTAAGGCTCCAGACCACCCAAAACCCACTGGTAAGGTAAAAAAAAAGAAGGGCAAAAGGAAGTGTTTTTTCTGTATAAAGAAAGATCATTTGAAGAAAGACTACAGATCTCTATAAGCCAAGGAAGCAAAAGAGGGCCAATAGGCCAAGAAGCTAAATGCTCCAGGTATGTTGTGTATGATTGACTATTTTCGAATAATTTTGAACCTTATACTTGGGTGCTTGACAACTGTTGTGGGACTCACTTATATATTAATCTGCACGGCCTGTGGAATAGTAGAAGACTCTGTAACGGGGAAGTGGTCTTGTTCATGAAAATAGAGCAAAACTGGCTGCATTATGCTAGGCACTAGCGGCCTGAGCAAGTGACGCAGAGGTAGAACCTGCCACAATGTCAGTGGATGAACCAGGTCTCTTGTGTTTTCCGAGGGCTATACAAGAAAAACAAACGGTCAGTTATGCTAAATTTGAAAACAAAAACAAAAAAAATAACATGCAACATCAATTTGAGGCACTACAGAGTGCCTCAAATGAGGCACAAGCTCAAATTTTTCGGCGAAGTTAAAACTTAGCATGCTAAAGATCATTATTCTTGTAGTGGTCGATGAGGCATCACCCTAGACAAAAATGAAAATTGAACTTGCATAAGTGTTTGGAAAATTGTAAATATACATGAACAAAAATGAAGAGACATGTTTCTTGGATGAAAAGTTATATACTTAATTTGAAATGAAGAGACATATTTCTTATATGAAAAGTCATATATTTTCAATGCTCAAATACTTTGTTCATCTATATATATGTGTCATATTGGACAAAATTGAAATATTCATGAGTTCAAAAATACTTTATGTTATTCTTCATCTTTTATACAAAGTTCTCAAGTATTTAATTAGTGTTGACTTGCATATTTGATTTGTTTGGTTGTATCATGGAGTAAATTTGATTCAATCCCTATCAACATAAAGTATGGGCAAAGATTACATTAAAAAAGTGTTATATACGCCTCCAAACTAGATTTAACTATAACATCTACATCAATATAGTGGTTACCTTCAAACCGTCAGGTCAGTCCAAGGAGACCTACTCATAAACCCAAGTCTTTTAGTTACTGATTACATGATCCATATTTAAATAATATGTTAATTTATTCACAGTAGTTTGTAAAAGATCCATATTTAAATAATATGTTAATTTATTCAAGGCTGGTTTGGGAGTTGTATGTAAAGACAATGAAGTCAATATGGTTGCTACTGTTTAAACAATTTCTGGTTTTAATAGAAATGTTTAAAAAACTTGAGCAAAAGCTTCATTTTCTAGAGTTACTAGTGTTAAGTCAACATGAATATATTAGATGTCATTATTGAATAAGATGTTAAAAATATTGTTGACTTAATAGGAAGGAAGATCTTTAGTTTCTTCTAAATTAGTCATTTAATCTCATATATTCAGAATGTAGTGAAAATTTTGAAAAGAATAAAATTTCAGTTTAGCCTTTTAGTATAAATTAGCAAAGTTTATGTGTAATAACATTTTGAATGGTTTTTGAAAATGGGGACATCCCCTCCAATATCTCTTATATGTTTTGTCTTTTTTTTAATGAATATCTTCATTGTTTTTAAAAAAAGACATTAATTGAACGATAATTTCAAAATATCATGTTTCTTGCCTAAATTGGCACAATTACTGCCGAGTACCACAAATGAGGTACAAACTCAAATTTTCCGGTGAAGTTAAAACTTTCGCGCTAAAGTTCATGTTTCTTATAGTGGTCGAGGGGGAAACACCCCCGACCAAAATGGAAAATGAACTTGTATAAGTGTTTGGAAAATTATAAATACACATGAAAAAAATGAAGAGACATGTTTCTTGGATGAAAAGTTATATATTTGATTTGAAATGAAGAGACGTGTTTCTTAGATGAAAAGCCATATGTTTTGAATGCTCAACTACTTTGTTCATCAATATATGTGTGTCATATTGGACAAAATTGAAATATACATGAGTTCAAAAATACTTTTTATTATTCTTCATCTTTTATACAAAGTTCTCAAGTATTTAAGTAGTGTTGACTTTCGTATTTGATTTGTTTGGTTGTATCATAGAGTAAATTTGATTAGTCCCTATCAATACAAAGTATGGCCAAATATTACTTTAAAACGTGTTATATACGCCTCCAAACTAGATTTCACTACAACATCTACATCAATATAGTTGTTACCTTAGGTAAGTCTAGGGCGATCTACTAATAAAATCTACATCAATATAGTGGTTACCTTAAAAACGTGTTATATACGCCTCCAAACTAGATTTAACTATAACATCTACATCAATATAGTGGTTACCTTCTAACCGTTAGGTCAATCCAATGAGACCTACTCATAAACCCAAGTCTTTTAGTTATTGATTACAAGATCGATATTTAAATAATATGCTAATTTATTCAAGGTAGTTTGTACAAGATCCATATTTAAATAATATGTTAATTTATTCAAGGCTGGTTTGGGAGTTATATGTAAAGACAATGAAGTCAATGTGGTTGCTACTGTTTAAATATTTTCTAGTTTTAATAGAAATGTTGAAAAAATTTGAGCAAAAACTTTATTTTTTTAGAGTGACTAGTATTATGTCAACATGATTTTTATATGTCATTATTGAATAAGATGTTAAAAATATTATTAACTTATGTAACATCCCCTTCTAGGAAATGCTACCGGCTGAGAATAGGCCGACCTATCCCCCTGAGCCTCTAATTTATTGTCTATGAACATCACTACCAATACCATCTCAAACATAACTCATGCATTGGACCATTGCCTAAATTAACATCATCAATGCATTTTATTACTTATACTATATACTTAATAATACTTCACATTACAACTCTGATAGTGAACACTTTTAACAAATAACGTACACAATCTTTACTATACAACATGTATCATGAATGACTTTACTTACACTCTGACTGAAATGCAGCTCTGACTCAACCTGGTAGACTCAAACCCTCTAGTGTCTGCCATCAGTATCCATCCTCTCGAGTTCATCCTCCGGGTATACCTGTAAAACACTGAATTGTGAGTAAGGGGTTAGATCATTTGAACGACATAATGAGTGGACAGTTTTAAAAACAAAAACTGAAATACTTTACAAAACATTCCTTTTATTTCTGAAATCGAAATCATTTTCAAGAAAAAAATCTTTTCATAAAACTCTTTCGTATCTAAAAACCGATCTATTTCTCTGAAACTTTCTGGAAACTCTTTTATGTCTGTAAAACTGCTATTTCTAAAACTTTTTTCGTAAACCATCATTTCTGAAAAACATATTTCTGAAAATATTATCTCTGAAAATCTGTCTCTAAAAAACCAGATGTATGACGGCTTTACATCTCGCCGTCCCTCCATACGCCTAAACTGAAAATCATATCTCGAAAAACCTGATGTATGAGGGTGTTACGTCTCGCTGTCCCCCATATGCCAAAACTAGCGGTCTTGGGGAGTTACGTCTCACCATCCTCGAAGCCACTAAACTAGAGCCAGACGTGCGAATCAATGTTATCATCTCGACTCTAAATCTAGGGTCTAGAAGCGTTACGTTTCGTCATCCCCTAGCCCTGAACTCTAGGAATTAAGAGCGTATGTCATCTCTAGTCCTGAACTATGTGTGCACACATTCTGAATCTGTCAATTCCAATAACCGTCAATTCCAATATCTGTACTAAGTTACAACTGAGGTAGGTTTTTCCTCCATGCCCCTAAAAACCACAAAATCATGCTTTTCAAATCAAAATTTTCTAAAACATGCTCAATCATAAAAATAACTAGAAATCATTTCGGCTAAAGCCCTATGTACTGAAAGGAAGTCTTACATCAAAACCAATTCAGTAAAATCAATTTGAGAAAAATGTCCACTCACTGATTTGAAATCTAGCTGGCACTTATTCTTTTTGTCGAATAAAATTATGGTTCCTGCCGATGATCTAAAATTGATATATTTAATTAGTATACAAGTCATGAATTATGCTTGTAACATGACATAATGTGTGTGTTGATACGAAACCCTTAGGGTGGCCTATAACATACTAAGTTACAAATTGAAATGGAATGAAACTGTTTCTATTACACGTCGCGACGCCAGGTCGGGAGTGTCACGAAGTCCATACCAGCAGACACAGGCAGAGAGCATTTCCTATTTTACGTCGCAACTTCCATACGACCGACCCGAGCCTTCCACACAATCAACCCGAATCTTCCATATGACCGACCCGAGTCTTCCATACGACCGACCCGAGTCTTCCAAACGGCCGACCTTAGGCAAACACATAACCGACATGAGGTAGAGGGTATGTTCAGCGTGACTCCCACACGCATCGACCCGAAGTAGAGGGCATTCACATGTTCGGTGTTGGCCATACGCGTTGCAACGCTAGCCCGATTTCAAGGCCAATACCATTTTTCCATTGTCACTGCCTGAAGCAATTCCAACACCCTCATCTTCACTTCAACATGTGTGAAATATCATCTGAGCACTTGAATAAGCATTATTTCAGAAAGTCAAACCCTTCACACACAAACATAATTCATCCAATGCTCAAGAAAAATGCAACTTAAATTAGCAACTTAAACCCAAAACAAACATAATTCATCCAATGCTCAAGAAAAATGCAACTTAAATTACCAACTTAAACCCAAAAATACTCATATCAAATATTGCCTATTGCATGCTTCACTATCAATTACCACCAAGAAGAAAAAACACTCCTCCTCAAGACCTATACAATTTCGGCCAATGAACTAAGTTGAGAAGAATTTGGGAATTTCATAAAATAATGTTAATTCCCTTCTTATACCATCATGAAATGCATTTTTATGCATGCTAGCAACTCGATCAAAGCTAAAATGAAGAAATAAATTCTAGAGTTCTTCCATGTGCGAATTTAGGGAAAGGAGATTCATGCCATAAACTCATGATTAAAGGAAGGAAGAAGAAAGATGAGCTTACTTGGTGTGCTTGCAACTTGAAAATCATCACCCTTTCCTCAAAGTTTTCCATGAGAATGAAGAAAATTAGAGAACTCCCTAGAACCATGGTTCACGTTTTTGTTTGAGAATAAGATGGGTCAATAGTTTCCTTTTTATAGGGTAAATGTTTGATTTTTGTTGTAAAAATGGTGCCTAGGATTGAGCCACATCACCGAATTCTAGGCTATTCCTGAATTCTACTGTAGCAGTCACGAATATCTCAATTTGTGACCTTTTTTTATTCAATTTTGGAAAAATATAGAACACGAAAGTTGTAGATCTCGATTTTAGCTTTCTGATGATATAAAATTCATAAATATTAGAGATCGTATTAAATAGTTATGCCTCAAATATTATGGGATGTATGGAGTGGAACATAAAGTGAATTTCACATTAGAACTACTAGGGATTTATCGAAGGTCCGTAATGTAATTCCACCAACACATACATGCTAGAACATGGTTTATATCATTTATTTTATCATCCATAACTTAATAGTCGTCGGGATTACTAGGGTGTTACAACATAATAGGAATGAAGATCTTTAGTTTCTTATAAATTAATCATTTAATCTCATATATTCATAATGTAGTGAAAAATTTGAAACGAATAAATTTCAGTTAAGCTCGTAGTATAAATTAGAAAAGTTTATGTGTAATAACATGTTGAATGGTTTTTGAAAGGGGGGACATCCCCTCCAGTATCTTTTATATGCTTTGTTTTTTTAATGAATATCTACTTTTTCTTTTCTTTTTTTTTTTAAAAAAAGACATTAATTGAATGATAATATCAAAATATCACGTTTCTTGCCTAAATTGGCATAATTACTACCGAGTGCCTCAAATGAGGCACAAACTCAAATTTTCCGACGAAGTTAAAACTTTACACGCTAAATATCATATTTCTTGTAGTGGTCGAGGAGGCAGCATCCCCGGCCAAAATGGAAAATGAACTTGTATAAGTGTTTGGAAAATTTAAATATACATGAACAAAATGAAGAGACATGTTTCTCGGATGAAAAGTTATATACTCAATTTGAAACGAAGAGACATGTTTCTTATATGAAAAGTCATATGTTTTGAATACTCAACTACTTTGTCCATCTATATATATGTGTCATATTGGACAAAATTGAAATATACATAGTTCAAAAATACTTTCTGTTATTCTTCATCTTTTATACAAAGTTCCCAAGTAATTAAGTAGTGTTGACTTCCATATTTGATTTGTTTGGTTGTATTATGGAGTAAATTTGATTCAATCCCTATCTACACAAAGTATTGGCAAATGTTACGTAAAAAAAAAGTGTTATATACGCCTCCAAACTAGATTTAACTACAATATCTACATCAATATAGTGGTTACCTTCTAACCATTAGGTCATTTTTGGGTGACCTATTCATAAACCCAAGTCTTATAGTTACTGATTACAAGATCTATATTTAAATAATATATTAATTTATTCACGGTAGTTTGTACAAGATCCATATTTAAATAATATGTTAATTTATTCAAAGTTGGTTCGGGAGTTGTATGTAAAGACAATGAAGTCAATGTGGTTGCTATTGTTTAAACATTTTCTTGTTTTAATAAAAATGTTAAAAAAAAACTTCAGCAAAAGCTTTATTGTCTATAGTGACTAGTGTTACGTCAACAAGAATTTTAGATGTCATTGTTGAATAGATGTTAAAAATATTATTGACTTAATAGGAAGGAAGATCTTTAATTTCTTATAAATGTTAAGTAAGCTCATTTCAGGGCCTAGCATCAACTCTTCAATGTCTAGTTTGCCCAAATGTACTTCCAACACTCCCACACTATAACCCTTACACGAGCAACTCTTTAAACTTCAGCATTCATATATTTTACACCAATACACCATCATCAAAACAACCCTTTAATCTTATAAATCTTATTTTAACTTGATGTCTAGTATTTTATAAACTTAGTCATCTCTTAATCCAATCACTTTCCTAGTTTCTTATCCACTTGATGCAATCACTAACATGCCAACAGTACTAGCATAACATTATCTAATCAAAACTCCACAACTCAAATTTAGGTCAAGATTCATTACCTTGAATCATGCTCCATCTTTTCCATTAGAGTCCATAAGCCTTTCTTTCTTCTTTCTAAACTTGGTTTGTGTTGGATTTCCCTCAATTCTTCTTTCAAGCTTCTAGTGAGATTATAATTCTCTCACTCTCTCATTTCTCCCTTCTTATTTCTTCCTTCTTATCTCCCTAAAATTTTCTCCCATTTTCTTCTTTTTTTTAGATGAATGAATAATGACCCTTATTTATACTAGGGCTAATGACTTTTATTTCTCTTCTTGATTTGTTTGGTTCTTTCTAGATGAGTCTAGGGACTTAGTAGATATTTAGGGCTATTGGTCCATTTAGGGCTATTAGACCAAATTGAGAGGGTAATGGGCCCATGGATCAAAATGGTAATTCCCTTTTTTACTATTCATTCATGTCATTTTACAAATGGCCTGGAGAAATGACCAAATTCGACCTAGTTTTTTGTTCATAATTTGGAAACATGTCCAACATTAAGGTTGTGTATCTTCGTCTTAGATTTCCAAAGATATAATATTCATAAGAATCGGAGATCGTATGAAAATGTTATGCCCCATATACTAAGGGTTATTCGGAATGGAATGTAAACTAAATTCTGTATTCGAACTGCAAAGAATTTGTCGAATGTCCCAAAAGTAATTTCATGAGAACTTACATGCTTGAACATGATTTGCATCATGTATTATGCCACCCATGACTTAATAGTCATCGTGATTACCGGGGTGTTACAAATTCTCCCCCCTTAAATAGGATTCGTCCTCGAATTCCTTCTGATGTTGAACTTCTTATGTCCGTCTTGGTTTGAAGACATCTGGTCTCTACTGTTGTTATCCTCCTTACTTCCTTCCTCCTCTTCTGCTCGAGAACTCAGTATTAAGACTTTTAGAAACCTCTTATTCTTATATACTCTAATCGATTCTTATAAGTGAATACTTAGTCCTTTGAAGTTCCTTCAGCAACCTTTTTTTTCTAGTGTGGATGTTAAGTTCGTATAATATTTATATATATTGTCTATACAGAGATGTATTCATTCACAGAACTTATCATTAATAGAATTTATATATCTCTTTCATGACGTCCCAACAGGGTCTACTAGAAGTACTTAATCTCTTATTGTCTGAAATTAAGTTTTTCTCGAACTGATGCCCAAGTGAATCACCCATTTCTGTCTGATAAATGACTGTATTTTACTTTATCTCTTTCTTTTCTTTGAAGATATAATACTTGTTAAGATTTCCTAGACGGTCACTCATCTTATTATTGCTTCCACATAAGCACACTTAATTTTGTAAGGTCCTGACCGAATCTGATGCACTTGTGCTAATATAGTCGTACACACCACTACTCCAATTGAATTATTAATCCTCAATAACCGCATATGATCTATATAGGGAATTTATCATTTGTACCTAAGTCATGCTGCTATCGCGTAACTCCAATGAGTATGTACTGAATCATTCTCAACTAGCGCTCTCACGTCTCTACAGACAATGTGTCTCCTATAGTTGGGTTTCTTCTTGTTATGCCTTAATTTTGAGATAAATATATCTAAGATTAATCCATGTCACTATTACAAATGATCGTACTTGATACTTTCTGATGTGATCCAGAATGAGCTCTGTTTGTTGGGCCAAGTTAACTTGAAGTTGTGGCTGATTGCATGGCTTGGTCAAATTGGTGTATTTGGGCCATTTTGGTGGATTTGGAAGATTCCTTGGGTTCCGGAGTTTGGTCCATGCATGAGACATTATGTGAAGGCTTTATTATGTCTAAAGCAATATTGGAATGGGTCTAGGACGTGCATGGGCTGCCTTGATTGATTTTGGGCTTTATTTCCGAATGGTGCATTAGTAGTGGCGGGATTTACACAGTCTTCGTATTTTGGACGTAACTTTCTCGTCCGATGTCTGATTTTGGTGATTCAAGTTGCATTGAAAAGAGAACTCGTAGCTCTACAACTTTGAAGTTTTCATCAAAGTCCAGTTCGGATTCCTTCATGGTCTAAATGAGGACGCAATGTATCCCTATAAGTTTTATATATTTATATATTTTTTTAAGTTATGTGTTGTTTAAGTGTTGGGCTGAACATTAATTAAATTAAAAAGCCCATGGACGAAATTTTCAAGTATTTTATTAGGGTTTTATTATATTTTGGTAGAATTAGGGTTAGCCACCTATTTAAAGGGGCATTATTCATTGTAATGGATAATTAACCAATAATATATCTTTTTACAAAACAAATTGACTTGTGTCATCTTGAGGGAGTGGATTCTTCCTTGGTTTTACGGAACAAAAGCTTATCAACGTGTGGCAAGCGTTGTGGCGCTGTATCGCTGTTTAGGATTCTCCAAAGAAATAAAGAAAGGTTTTTAAGGGCAATGTTCCTTAAGGGTTGGACTTGATCTTGGAAGGATTTTGTTCTTACAAAATCAAGATTCGCGGTTCTTGGGGCTTAGAACACGTGGAGGGTTTGCTTGGCTTTGTTCCAGGCAGGTTTCTATCATTTGGTATCAGAGCTCAGGGTTCCAAGGTCAAGATTTTCTCTATCTTTATCGTTTTATGAAGTTTTATATTCCTTTTTTTTTCTCCTGTTTTTGTTTTTTTGTCTCTTCTCATCTCAATTTTTTTTCTTAGTTCCTTTGTGTTTTTCATGTTTATGACCGATTCTTGGATGTTATTATAATGTTCTTTCATGGTAATAGCATATAGGATTCAGTTCTTAGAGTTTTTGAGTCAATTAAAGTCGAATTTATCTGTAATTTTCGGATCAGTTCGGTCAGAATTTTTCAGCCGCGCACTGATTTTCAAACTGCTGTAACTTCTGATCTAGAAAGAGTTACGGGACCCATAATATATCGATTTATAAGTACTCAGGAGACGAATTCATTAGTCATTGGCCGTACTCAATCCGCTTAAGTTTCGAGTCTCAAAATCCCTTTCAAAGTTACGAATTCTGTCCAGTTTCAGTTCAGTTTGTCTTCTTATTTTACTTTGGTTTATTTTTTTATTTTTTTTAGTCAGTTTCTTTGTGTTTGTTTTCGTATTTTCTTGGTGATTCTTTGAGTCTTTCCTCATTATTGACGTCTTTCGAGTAAGGGTTGATTTATATAAATAATTTGATGGATAAAAGGTATTTATCTTTCGCACGAGATGCTCTATCAATAGTAAAGTGTGTAGCATGATTATTAATAGAGGGAATCACACAAATTTAGCTAGCACTACCCTTGTAAAAATTGGGATTACCATTGATACCTCTTGATAGACCTTATAAGTGGATGAGTGATTTCGGAGAGTTCGAGGTTGCTAAGCAGGTTGTGGTAAATTTTGCAATTGGGAAGTATGTTGACCAAATAGTTTGTGACGTGGTTCCTATGTATCGTACGCATGTTTTATTGGGTAAGCCTTGGTATAAATTCAATAAAGTAGTTTATGATATGGATAGGAATATCTACAAATTTAGGTGTGGTGAAAATTATCAAGCTTGCTCCTTTAACCCTACAAGAGGTCTATGAGGACGAGTTGTACATGCAGAGGAGTGAAGAAGAGTGGGCTAAAAAGAAAAGTGCGATTGCACTTGGAATGTTAGTAGGAGAGCTTCCAGAGTTGATAGAGGAAAATACATTGGCAAAATATGAAGTAAAGCAGGGTACGAGCGTAGCCTTGAGTAATGAAATGAAACATGTTGATGTTTCAATAAATAAGAGTAAGGTGGTTGATGGTGTTGATGATAGTGATGATATTGATGTGAGCGATAACATTGGTGCTCATGATTTGGTGTTCATGATGCCAATGAGGTGTTTGATGTTACTGTTAAGGGTGAATATCATATGGAGCAATCTGATGTTGGTTGTGAGGACATGAGTTATGATGTGCAAAAAGTACATGTGGCCGAATATGTATGGTGTGATCAGATCGTGATAAGAATGTTGATTGTTTGAGAAAGCGACATGGGCATATTGAGTTTGTTTTAAATGAGATTTCAAATGTGAATCCATGTAGGAATCTCTTTGCTGTTGCAAGTGGAGTTAAGAATGAGAGTAGCAATGGAGAGATTGAGAGTGGAAAAATATTGACAAAAAGTCATTCATTCGCTTTATTGACTTTTGCTCACCTTAACCATTTTTTTCCATGTGATTTTCTTTTATTTCAGGATTCTCGTCCTATTGATCTTGTCATTTTTATCTATGACCCGGGTTCGGATTCGAGGTCGAATCCTTTTCAAGAGAGGGAGAATGATGTGATCCAGAATGAGCTCTGTTTGTTGGGCCAAGTTAACTTGAAGTTGTGGCTGATTGCATGGCTTGGTCAAATTGGTGTATTTGGGCCATTTTGGTGGATTTGGAAGATTCCTTGGGTCCGGAGTTTGGTCCATGCATGAGACATTATGTGAAGGCTTTATTATGTCTAAAGCAATATTGGAATGGGTCTAGGACGTGCATGGGCTGCCTTGATTGATTTTGGGCTTTATTTCCGAATGGTGCATTAGTAGTGGCGGGATTTACGCAGTCTTCGTATTTTGGACGTAACTTTCTCGTCCGATGTCTGATTTTGGTGATTCAAGTTGCATTGAAAAGAGAACTCGTAGCTCTACAACTTTGAAGTTTTCATCAAAGTCCAGTTCGGATTCCTTCATGGTCTAAATGAGGACGCAATGTATCCCTATAAGTTTTATATTTTATATATTTTTTTAAGTTATGTGTTGTTTAAGTGTTGGGCTGAACATTAATTAAATTAAAAAGCCCATGGACGAAATTTTCAAGTATTTTATTAGGGTTTTATTATATTTTGGTAGAATTAGGGTTAGCCACCTATTTAAAGGGGCATTATTCATTGTAATGGATAATTAACCAATAATATATCTTTTTACAAAACAAATTGACTTGTGTCATCTTGAGGGAGTGGATTCTTCCTTGGTTTTACGGAACAAAAGCTTATCAACGTGTGGCAAGCGTTGTGGCGCTGTATCGCTGTTCAGGATTCTCCAAAGAAATAAAGAAAGGTTTTTAAGGGCAATGTTCCTTAAGGGTTGGACTTGATCTTGGAAGGATTTTGTTCTTACAAAATCAAGATTCGCGGTTCTTGGGGCTTAGAACACGTGGAGGGGTTTGCTTGGCTTTGTTCCAGGCAGGTTTCTATCACTTTCTTAACTCCACATGCTCGATCTGATCATATCATTCTTCCTCTTAATTTATCTCTTTAACTCCCTCTTTCTTTTTTCTAAGTTTCAACTACTATCAGTTCCGACCTTCAAGTTCTATTATCTCTATCTACCTCTGGGGTTTAGGACCTCGTAGTTCATGATCAAGCTTTTTATATGCTCTAAGTTTACTATCACGATTTTCCGTTATCTCTTAAATCCAAGATATTAATCCTTACTGTTAATGTTGACACTAGCGACTCGGTTCTGGTTATTGTTCATACTCTTTTCGTACCTTCCAATTCATTACTAGTATAAATCTGGTAAACTATCTTTCACGCTGACCTTTTTTCCTTGTCTGGTTATCCCTTTTTTACTTATTAATACAGTTTTATTCCATCAAGTGTTGTCATGGTCTCAATAATATCCGTATATTTAGTTTCCTTAGTTCCTTTACATCACATTCCCAAGAAATTAGTTTCAAGTCGTACTTTGCTTTGTTTCTAGCTAGGTATATTACGTGGAAACTTATGGGTTATACTTCTTACCTTCCTTTCGTTTCTCATTTAGTAGAATTCTCGTCTTATTCCAATATTGAGAAACTTCGCTGTTATGTATTTCTGTCATTGCCTATCTAGTATTTTTCCCTATTGTCATCTTACCTCCACAGTTCTACCTCCAAACCTTTTACTGAAAGTACTTTTTATCTTCTTTTCTGTTCTAATCTATACTTGGAACTTCTGTGATCTATGTCTCTGTCTTCCTATCCGAGGGATATTCTCTTTTAAGGGTTCCTTGTCATACCTCATGGAATACTGTAATACTTCACAGATTTACTTGTTTTTGGGAATATCATTGGAACGAATATCGTGGTTCTTCATTATTGTCGTCGTCCTACGAGGGTTGGGAGGGTGGGGCTTATCCTGAAGTCATTTTTGGTCATGGTGGTCTTACTAACTATACGTGCTGCAGTTACACATATTGCCCATTCATAATTCTAGGATTCCTTTATTTAAATGTCTAATATTGGCTCCCACACTATGGTATTACTACTAAGAATTATCTGAATTACCTCCTTTAATTTTTACTCATAATTTATTTCCGACTACTGATCACACTAGCCTTTACTGATAACCTCCTTCAGGTTTATGCTATCTCAAAATCCTACCATACTCCCTTTCTTATTCCTCATTCTTATCCCAGTTTCTTAAACCTCGTAAGTCATTACTTCTCTGGAAGCTCCACATCAACTTCGATCGGTTATGGTATCTCTAATAATAGTTTTGATTCGGGTGCTATTCTTTTACTAGTTCTTTCAGTCTATTATAATGGGAATCTTTATCAGTCGTATATCTTATTTCTAGGGATTGCTCTCTCTGATTTATTACTCTTTTGAGCCTTTACTTTCTTGGAAGCCATGTGTTTCACAAGGGATTTGGTAATCATATTCAATTTTAGTTTGGCTTACTGTGAATTCAATATACTCTATTACTTACAGAATATTACTATCTTATGATCATTATCTAGGTTCTGTTGAGTTTCTTGGTACGACAGTCTTGCTGTCTCATGATTTGTCTGTCCCGTTAATTATACAAAACACATTACTTTTATCTTCTTTCACACCATATAAATAACACCTAAGATTATAGTATCTATAAGTTGTTCACTCTGTTACTCACTTACTCATGTCTTTCATAATTCTTAAATCACATATCAATATTATACAAACTCACAAACTCAATTCCCATGCATTCATGCTATAAAGCAACTTCAGACAAGTATGTGGCAGTTCGCCTTATATTAAATTCAAGGTCAATAAACTCAACAATTTAACCATGTGTTTCAACCTTCCAGTAATGATTTTTGTTAGCAATCTCTAAATTAATCAAAATGAAACTATATATATTCCATCTGTAGCAACTTTTTAACTTATATAGGAGGAAACATTTGGTCCCTCAATAAACTAGTCACAATATAATCCTTGAAGCTATTAAAGACAAGAACTTCCAGAGTTCCAATACGTCCTCGCAAACCAGTTTCCCCCACCATTTAACGTTTTTCCCCCCAAGTGATGAACACTGGACTGAATTCAGAATATAATAAGTGTCAAGCATTGACGCAATCAAACATAGTTGCACATATAAATGACTTAGAACTAAATTTCTCTATTTACACTAAAGAAATACAAATATTCCAATGGTAGGAGACAAAAGGATCAATGGATTTATTACCGTAATACCATTGCAGTAAGAGAACTTAAAGAAACATATTGATTGTGTACACTGATACAGGCAATTTCTTCAATGCATTTATCAATGTTTACTCCAATTTGGTACTTACTCAAACTCTTGTTACCCAAAATCGTATTACGCATATATGTATATCCATTATACAGTCTTTAATATCCAAATCTCTTATTCCAAGTTAATACTGATTCACTACTTCTATTACTCTTTACTTTCACTTTTATTTACTTCACAGCCACCCACATTGTTAATCTCAATTTCAGATTTTATTCACTATTATTACACAATTGTTCCCAATTTCTATTCTAGGGTTTATATTAACTTCCTTCCCAAATTTTCCCTAATTTTCTAGGGATTCCGACGAATCATTTTCTTCCTTAAATCAAATCGATTTTTCTTCCTAATTCACACATAAAACCGAGTTCAATTTACTGTGATATATTCTTAATCATTTAACTCATTCAATTTAATTTCTTTACATAAATTCGAAATCATTAAATAGGAAAAGCCCAAGGAAATCTCTGGTATAATACACTTACCTCTACCTCTACCCTTGCTCTCTTCTTCCCTTCGCCGGCCCCTGCTCGCCATCACTGGCGTCGAAGTTGTGCAGGGAGTCAGCCAAGGCTGCCCTCACTTTTCTTTATCTCAGTCTTCTTCCTCTATTTTATTCTTTCTTCTTCTCTCTCTCGGTCCATGTTTCTCGTCTTCCTCCTTCTTTTCCTCTCTATTTATCTTTCTCAGCTTTCCTCTCTGCTCACCTCTCCTCTTATCTCCCTTCACAGCTTCGGTTCTCTTCTTCCTCTCATCGGTTTATCTATCCTTCTTCTTGATCTCACAGCCTCTCCTACTCTCTTTTAATTTACTCGGTCCCTTCTCTTCTTCTTTCAATTTTCTGTGTTTTTTTCCCCTTCTCTCTCTGTGTGCTTCTTCTGTTCTCTTCTTTCTCGATCTTTCCCCTGCTCCCCCTTCTGTTCTGTTTTCTCCCTTCTATCTCACGTGTGTGTATATCTAATAAGTATTTATTAAATGAATGAAGTGTGTGTGTTGAAAGGGTAACACGTGTGTGTATCATATAATTGTGTATATGTTTAGTTGGTATATGCATTACACGTGGATATGGGATATAAATATCTAGGTCCATTAATTACCAATTGTTAAATTTCAATTGAACCCCTCTAGTTTGATTCTACATTATTCCATAATTTATCTCCTGTAATAATTTCCAAATTTCCATAAAAATAAATCTTGTGCTCAGATACAGCCTCTTAAATAAAAATAATACTTACGAAAAAAAATGCTAAAATATCCCGGGATGTTACATATACAAGTCGAGGTCTAAGCATACTGTCTAGTCCATTCGTCATAGGTTATCTGAATTGTACCAGAGATATAGATGAGAACGTCAAATCTCCGTAGTATAATTCATATATGTGTCGCAACATATTCATGATCTCTCAATCAACATTCGAGTTCGTTTCCAAAATGTACTTTAGCCAGAGATTTAAAGATCACGAATCCTCTCTGGATACATCACATGATATCATGAGCATTGGTCCACACCCAGTGCATAGGAGGAGGTTTGGTCTAGATTGACCGATGACGTGATTGTTGTCAAAGTGTGGAGGATCACTCATACATCCAATGAGGTATCTCAAGTCAAATGACTAGATATGCTACTCGAGCGGGAAGATTCATATTGACATTGGTATGTCATCTATTTGGAATACTTCTAATAAGTTGTTCAGTACTCATCAATTGAACACCTATAGGTCTATATGAGTCTCTCAATGCTTATGATTTATTGGGATAAATCATCTATCATAATCTCGATATACGACATGTACTGATCTCAATGAAATTTACTAAATGATTGTGTTAGCAAATCTAGACTAGGAATTTTATTTAAGAATATACCATATGTAGTGACGCCTCCCAATGTCAACTACAATCCTCATTGTAATTGTGTGATAATTGTACATTATCAGGTCTTTTTCTAATAGATACATCACTAAATCTCAATTAATTTCGATCTAAAATAAATTAGATCGAATATGTATATAAAAAATAAGAGGTGCTACCATTAAATGGATATTATTATGGAAAACGTGATTGCTTGTATTTATAAACATGTCATAAATACGATACGGATTGGCTCTCAGAGCACTAACCACAATAATTTCTCCCACTTGCTCTAGTGTCAATCCATGGTATCTTATACACATCTCGATATGTATCATGTATCATGGCCCTTGAAAGCTCACCTATCATTTAAAAGGTAGGCATTAGAGAGTAGGCTCACTATATAACTTTGAGTTTGTTAAACAAATCCAAATGTCTCCATTGGTCAGCATAACTCGTTCTATGTAAAACTTAAGGTTTATATCGATAATCATAAAATGTGATAATAATATTGCGCTTCAGTTACTAAGTTGTCCATGTAAGGATCTAATCCACAATACTCTGTAGACAACCGCAAACACAACATTAATATCAAAACTTCTAATATAGAAAAGCATGACACACTCACAAAATGATTCTTTACTCCTAAGTATAAGAGTGTCGAAGTAATAAAATAACCCGGTAAGTCTTAGGTCTATCCACAAGGAATAAATTTAGTAAGATAAAATAATAATTCAAGTAAAAAAAATAAAAAAATGTTGAATTGTGAAGTGATGGACACTTTTAAATTAGACTGGAACAAAAAAATAAAATACTATGGCTAAGGGATCCACTCTTAATATTTCAAATTTAGAGAAATTTTAATTTTTATAATATATAAATTATCATTATTACCTATTTAATTTACTTCAGGAATTAATTATGTCAAAACATATAAAACCAATCATAAATACGGTGATAACATTTGTCTATAACAAGTCCAGTTAGGTACTCAATTATGCCAAATATATAAAACCAGCCATATAGGCTATACTAAAGTTTGTCAATAATTAATCGAGATTTAAATTAAATATTAGTCTTTAGATTAAAATTCATATATTATAATATAAGTAAGATTAATCTATATTTTCATATTAAGAGCTTCACCTTTTTCCCAGTATTAGAGGTGTGCATTAATCGGTTTTAACCGATTAACCGAACCATTCCGACCCATTTTTTTTATTACGGTTCGGTTAAATCGGTTATTGCGGTTAAAATTTTTAACTTTTTTGGTTATTTGTTTCGGTTACTGTTATGAGATTCGTATAACCGAACCGACCGATTAATCGAAATTAAACCATATATATATATATATTAGCGCGTGCGAATCCTTTAATTTTTTTAGAGTTAAGATAGTTTGCATGTAAACTCTTAATTGGTTGTAGTTATATTGGTTTTATAATACTACCCGAAAATAAAATTGATAAAATTCAAATGATAAGCTGTGTTAACAGCTTGGTTTTGACTCTTTTTAATTTCTCTCAAGAATTTAAAGGTAAAAATACATAAAATTTCAAATGTGTAGATTTTGCATCGTGGTGGATTCGTGACACTTAAAATTTCTAACATAACAGGTTTGGAAGGAAATCTGAGGCCGTGACAATCATCGAGGGTTTAAAAAATATTTCTCTCGCATGTAATTAAATATAGATATATTAATCAAATGTTAATTAGAATCAGTATTTTTAGAATCGGATATGTTATCGAATTAGTGATCCAAAAAATTTAACGCGTCAGTGGTTCGACTGGTTGAAACGTTCCGAAAAAATCGGTAGAACCGACCTACATCATATATAATTTTACTAATTAAAAATTATAGAAAAATATTAAATTTTAATTTATTGGATTGGTTAATAACCGAATTAACCATAACCGACCGAAATATAATGGTTAATTGGTTAATGGTTATGTGTCATAGATTGGTTAAATTGGTCACACTTTTATTTAACCGAAAATTTCGGTTACGGTTAAAAAATCAAGGATTAATTGACCGAACCGACCGATGCACACCCCTACTCAGTATGATGGTTTAATCTATATATGACTTCTTGAATTGACTTGACATGATCACTCTTCCTTATTTATAACGTCTCAACTTTTTTTAGCTAGAGATTTTTATTTAGCATAAAGATCATGGTCTTCCTTAAGGTTAAATATGCCTCTTCCAGATGACTATGATTTTACAAATGACTCATTAATACCAATTGTTTCCCAGTGTTGTGCATTATTTGCTATGTGTTCTAGGTAATCTGGTGCATCTTCGAGACTTTTATCCCTAAACTCACCACTACACATCATTTCCATTACTTGTCTACTTTGGGGTGTTAAAACCTCGTAAAAGTAGGAAACCGGCCTCTATATTTCAAACCCTTGATGTGGATAAATATTTAATATTTCTTTAAATCTCTCCCAATATTGTAAAGTGTTTCTTCGGACTCATGTGTGAAAGTTGTGATTCTCCTCTTGAAGGATTTTATCCAGCGAGGGGGAATTTCTTTTTTATATAAAAATTACTCTAACAAATCATTACATATTATGATGGATCCTGACCTCAGGTTCTTCAGTCAAATTTTAGCTTTATCATTTAAAGAAAATGGAAAAAACTTGAGTCGAATTATATTTATGCTGTAATTTTGGTATGTGCAAGTATTACATGCCTATTCGAATTCCCTTAAGTGCTGATAATGATTTTCTGATTCTAGACTGTGGAATGTGGGTAAAACTTGGATGACACTTGGTTTAAAATTGAAACGTGATGCATCTAAGGGAAAAGTAATGCAAGATGGTTATCATCTCCTAGTAGGATTCATGAATTCTCTGAGTGTCTTAGGATGATTAAGATTGCAACGTTGAGACTCATATTCTACCTGATCAACTGAATTTTGATCTCGACCATGTGGGTTTTCATTTCGGTTCTTAGCTATTTTGACTGATGGTGAAGGTGATGGAGACTCTCTATTTAATCTACCGCTAGATAATCAAGACCAATGTCTCACGCAACCTAAATATAGACTATATGCTAAAATTTAAATATGCAAATGTAATACTTACAAAAAGAAGAAATAATAAACAAGTGAAAAAGTTAAAATAAATGACAAAAGAAAAAAGAAAAAATACAAATGTAGTGATTAGATCCTAAAAACGTTGTCTAATTCTTATCAATTCAGATCTCAATTGAATTTCTTGTTCAACCGTCTCAATTTCTCGAATTAGGTTCTCACAAAAAATTATGGAAGAATCTCTAGATGGGGATGATTCAAGAAATTATTTGGGCAAAATACAAGCTCAATTTTAATTGTGTTTTTTATCACTTGTAACCTTGAAGAATTATGTACATGGTTTGTCTATACGTGGGATGTCTAGGTTTAAAATTCATTTAGGAACAATAAGGACATCTTGGATCTACACAACTGTAAAGAAGAAGAAAAAAATGAGATGCAGAAAAAAATAAAAATAAAAACAAAAATTATTATTCTATCTACTAAATTATATTCCGCTGCAACGGAGTCAAACACTTGACACACTCACAAAGTGGTTCTTTACTCCCAAGTATAAGAGTGTCAAAGTAATAAAATAACCCGGTAAGTCCGGGGTCTATCCACAAGGAATAGATTTGGTAAAATAAAATAATAATTGAAGTAAAAAAAAATAAAAAAAAATGTTGAATTGTTTGAAGTGATGGATACTTTTAAATTGACATATAACAATAAAATAAATGTTATGGCTAATGGATCCGCTCTTAATATTTCAAATTTAGAGAACTTTTAGTTTTTATAATATATAAATTATCATTAATACCCAGTTATTTTACTTCAGGAATTAATTATGTCAAAACATATAAAACCAGCCATAAAGACGGTGATAACATTTGTCTATAACACGTCCAGTTAGGTACTCAATTATGCCAAATATATAAAATCAGCCATATATGCGGTAACAAAGTTTTTCAATAATTAATCCAGATTTAAATTAAATATTAGTCTTTAGATTACAATTCATATATTATAATATAAGTAAGATTAATCTATATTTTCATATTAAGAGCTTCACCATTTACCCCAGCATGATGGAATTAGGTACTCATGTTTTGAATAAAAACACATAAAATTTTATTATTGAAAGAAAAAGAAATTACTACAAAGCTTGAAAAATAAAACACACAAGAGCTGGAACTCCAAAAATTCTCAGAGAGAGAATTATGGAATGAGCTGAAGAATGAGGTGTTGAGCATCCTTTATTTATAGAGGATGTCGAGCACCTCTGCAAATTATTTACCAATCTTTTCTATATTTTTTTTATTATAAATTTGTTTCAAAGGTTGTCATCTACCAAAAGGTGATGGCAACCTTTTTCGTTTCTTTTTTTAATTTAATTAATAAATTAATATATTATAATAATATATATTATAAAAATTCTTGGTGGGACTTTCAATATAATATATATATATATATATATATATATATAATATATATATATATAATCTTGGTGGTCAATAATAATAAAATAATAATAATAATAATAATAAAATACATGTGTGGGTAAATACATAATAAGCTCATTTTGTTGCCAATCTAAATACGGTAAATATTTTCCAAATCCGATTTGAATCTAGGTGTCACACTTTTTTCGTATTTCCAGGACCTGGAGTTCATATTTGATATCCATTTTTCCTGTCGAGCTTCCAAAAAAGTATTTTGCCTACACAATAAAAAAATCACAATAAAAATTTATAAAACATAAATTTAATTTTTATTTCACAAATGTGCTAAATTAAGGGGATTAATGAAACTACAAGTGTATAATGATTAATTGTTCTTTTAATAAATATGCACTTTTTAGTGTTCATCAAGACACTTAGCAACTTCTTAAGTCAATACTTCATAAGTTGTAAATAATTCCACTTGTATAGTGGAATCAGCTGTGACACTCTCACTACATCTTTTTTTTTTACTTATAAGAAGTAGAGCATCTACAATCATTATCAAACTCAAAGTTCGATTTCAATGACCCAAATGATTGTAGATTATAATCTTCATGAATATGAAACTCATAATTAATTTCTCAAAGATATTACAGGATATGTTTCAAGACCATTTTATGGTCTATAGCACATCAAAATAGCTCACAATATTTATGTCTAAATTGACATATATAATACAATATTCATTATGCCATTATCTCATGATGCATAAGATTGATTAGAATTTCTAATCAATTTGAGGAACCATCATTTATAAAAGATGAATACTATGTATAGATAAAAGACACACTAACTGTCAAACAATTATACTATCTACCATATTGTAACATCCTTCTTCAGGAGATGCTATCGGAATGGAATAAGCCAACCTATCCCCCTGAGTCTCTGACTATGATGAATACTTCTAACCTTATCTCAAACATATACTTATGCATAAGGACCATATCCCAACTCAATATGGAGTACATAACAAATAACCATAATTGTGTACTCGATACATTACACTTTACAATCATGACATGGACGCTCTTAACTCTTACACACATAAAATTTACTATTTATATATCTGAAACAAGACTTCCCTTTGACTTTGAATGAAATTTACCATTGTACTCGACCTAGTGGACTCAACACCTTAGTGACTGCCATCAATATCCATCCTCTCGAGCTCGTCCTCTGGATATTCCTGTAAAACAGAGAGAGTGGGAGTGAGGGGTTAGATTGTTTGAATGACCTAGTGAGTGGACGGTTTAAAACGAAAACTGAAATACTTTATGTAATTCATTGTTCTAAAACAAAATATTTCATGAAAGCTGTCTTTTCTGAAAATAAATTTTTTTTCTGAAAAACCTCTTTGGAAAACCTTTCTTTCTGTAAAACTCTGATATATTCTGTAAAATTGAATTCTCTTGAAAACTCTTTCATAAAACTTATCATTTCTGAAAATCGTAACTATAAAAATCTTGTTTCGGAAAATCTGTCTCTGTAAATCTGGATGTATGAGGGCATTACATTTCGTCGTGCAACATCCTCAATATGGAGGTGTTACCAGCAATGAATAGGTCATTTTATCCCTTTAGCCTCTGACTCACTAACTATATACAATGCCTATAACTCATCTCAAATATAACTTAAGCAATGGACCAATGCCCAAACTTAATTTAACATACATGCATTATTTTACTCATGACATGTTCTCAACGGTTCTTCATAATACAACTCTGACAATGAATGTTTAAACATATTACATAATGCAATCTTTACTATCCAAAGTGCACGATGCAAGACTTTAAATGACTTTGACTGAACTGTAACTTAGTCTGGTGGATTCAGACCCTCTTGTGACTGCCAACAGTATCTATCCTCTCGAGCTCGTCCTCCGATACACCTGCAAAACAAGAAACTGAGAGTGGGGAGTTAGATCATTTGTACGATCTAAGTGAGTGGACGTTTAAAATGAAAGCTGAGGTGCTTTTATAAAAACTTTAGTCTTAAAACTGAAACTGTTACTAGAAAACTATCTTTTCTATAAACTCTTTTCTCGTCTGAATACACATCATTTCTATAAAACTCTTTGCAAACGCTTTTATCTGCAAACTCTGAGTCTCTTCTGTGAAACTAGATTTTCTTTCGAAAAATCTTTTATAAACTTTCATTTTTGAAAACTGAATCTCTGAAAAACCTTTTCTATAAAAAACTGTCACTGAAAGTCTATCTCTGAAAAACCTGATGTATGTGGGCGTTACATATCTCCATCCCCCCATACGCCCAACTAGAGCCAGGATTGAAAATCTATGACATTGGTGTTGGACAATTATGACCCATAGCATCACTATTTTGTAAAAGACATGGTGTTCTTGTACAAAATTAACTATGTGACAAAGGAAATTGCTCTTTTATCATTTTTAATTGGATTACCTTGATATATAAATGATAAAAGTCCATATGATTAGTATTTGATTAATAAGATATGAGACAGTATTAATTCACGAAAGGTTTGACCATTAAATATCCCTAGTCGTAGTATTATCGAGACTGGACATCGATAATGCGAAATAGGCTAGTATTACACATGTGCGGGTTATGGAAGCGTAACGACATAGTTCTCATATATTTAAGTATTGGATACTTATGCAAGTGTGATATGAGGTTCTATTTACCGATGGTACTGGAATAGCTTCGCTCTGGATAGACCCCTCGAAATCACATTGGTAGTATGACTATGTGTCTATGGGAATCCAAATCAGGGTAGTTGTATTTGGTCTTAACCTGAGACTTGCATCGCTAATACTTGCGATAATCACTTTGGTTTTGGTCGTCCGAGGCTTTAACTAGTTCTGTGTACGCCTCTTCTAGGTATACTGAGAATCGTAATGTATTGGGTGTGATGTCAAGATGGAAGTATCACTTCAGTCATATGGAGATGATGATCACGCAGGGATACGGAACTGGTACTCTTAAGTATTGTAGTCATCGGGATAATATGACTAGGTCATGATTATCCTATTATAGAGACTAGTTACCAAAGATCCGATATATACTTCGTACGGGGCAGACACAATTCCAGCCCCAGGCCTAGCATGTGATATCCGATATTGGATCGTAATAAGCAATACTACGTATACTATGTCTGACAAAGATTATATATTCCTTTAAAAAATATTTCTGGAGAATTGGGTAGGCACGGTGCTTTGCTAGAAGCCAACCATGTCTTGTAAATCGGTAAGAACGTGGTACCGGGTACGCACGTATTCGGATAGTCCGATGACCGTATTTACTGCCAACATATCCAGGGATCTCTTGGGTCACCTCCGAAAGATTCACCGATGATATTTGACTCGAACAATATTAATCTGAGATTAATTAAGAGAGAGAAAATTAATCTAGGATTAATTACGGGAAGAATTAATATGGGATTAATTCGACTAGAAGAGAGAGAACGCGATTAATTTGGAATTAATCGGCAAAGTAAATTTAATAGTTAAATTGGATTTTACTATTTAATTTATTTATTTAGGTTAAAATAATATATTGGATATATTAAATGAAATCGGATTTCAAAGCGGAATTAAATTGGATTTTAATTCTAGCGAACGAATTAATTTAGAATTAATTCGCAAGCGACTTTCGTAATAATTTTGCTAGGCATTATTACTTAATTAAATTATATTTAATTAAGTCACAATGGTAAATTCGTTTAATACGAAATTAAATGAACCCGGGCCCGAGCAATGTTGCGTGTTAGATTGTCCGACTTAAATTTGGAATTTGAAGTGGGGCCCACCAACTTACATCAATGTGTTTGACACTTGATGGAATTTGGTGATTGGTTGAGTAAAAGTTTGGGATTGCTTTTTCTACACTCAAACCAATTCAACACACAAACTTTATTTATAAAAGCAAGTCAAACTTTGGAAGTGAGGTGTGGTTAATATTCACAGCACTCAATTTCTCTATTCTTCCTCATGAAGTCGTGAGCTTCTCTCCCTCTCCCATGGATTTTGTTGCAAAATTCAAGCATGCTAGCACATTAAAGAGTCATTTAAGATGATAGGGAAACTCACCATTGAGTTGGATTCAACAAAGAAAGCTTGGAGCTTCATCAAATACAAAGAAAAGTCTTGAATCTCATCCGATCAAAGTAAGTTTTTCCGCAACTTGTGTTTTTCCGCAACTTGTCTTTGATTATTCACACACAAATCATCTTAGAAGATCTTGGAATGTTCTAGGAACACTAACAATGGTATTAGAGCGAGATCTAAGCTTGATTTAATTTCGAGGGTTCATGACTTTAAATTTGGGTATTTTTGCTTGGAGCATGAAAATGCGAAATATGATGTTTGGTTGATGTTAGATGATGATTACTTAGAGTTGTGCATCATTTGATTTGTGTAAAATTGATTAGATTAATTTTCCCTAAATCCTTATGTTGGCCGAATTGAACCTTAGATGAACTCATGGTGGATTTTCAAAATTTGACATATTGGATGTGTTGATGGCATGATAGAAATATTGAATGTTGATTTAAATTGGATTGAAATCAAATTGAATGATTTTTTATTGCCTTGGCCGTGAGTTATGCATGTTGTTGGAGAATTTATTTTGCCCCAATTTTGTGTTGGACATGAATTTGGGAATTAGGCATGATTAATTAGATTAAATTGATGTTTTGGAAACATTAGGTTAATTAATTAATTATGGTGATTGCTCTTTAATTGAATTAATATGTAATTTGGAATGTTGTATTAATTTAATTGTTGTAATTGGGCTTAATGGGCTTAGTTGGGCCAAGTTTGGTTTTGGTCAATTGGGTTGGATCCAATTGGGCCTAAACCATTTCCATAAAGTCCAAAATATGACAATTGGGCCTTTAAACAATTTAATTGGGCCTAAATTGATTTTTGGTAAAAAATGTGATTCCTTAATTGGGCCTTGACATTTGAGTTTGATCCATATTGGCCAAAGCCCATGCCTAAAGAATTAATTGAAAGCCCATTGGAATTTAATTGAATAATATTGGATGCTAATTGGTCCTTTGAGACCCAATTGGATTGGATTTGGAATCCAAGTCTAAAAGGCACTATTAAAAGTGTAATTATTTAATTTGGAATTAAATATGAATTAGTATTGAATATAATTTAAATTGGATTTAAAATTGTAGTTCGATATAATTCAAGAATACGTACTTTGAGTATTTATTCTTAAACAAGTTGGACTCGCGCAAATCAAATCGTTGTTTGAACATTGGATGGTCATTAATTCAAAGATTAATTAATTGGATTAGATTGATTGAATAACATGCTTTGTGTGAATAATTGGATGTATGAATGAATAATGTATATAGGATGGATATTAGAAGGGTGAGGGTAATTTTGGAAATTGTTGTAATAAATTTAGAATTTATTAAATTGGACTTGCGTGTCCAACCTATTATTTCCTTATCTCATTGTATTTCTCTTCTCACCAATTCCCCTCAATGTAAATGAGGTTTCTTTAGAAGTATTATGTAATTGGGTAGAAGTATGAATAGTGCTGGCGGGAGAGAAGAAAGAGAGAGATTTGTTCTAGGAACAAAGTTTGTTATATATCCATCCGAATATCATTATTATTTTATTCGCGCCTTATTATGATTTTAGAATGCATACTTAAGGGTGTATGATGAGACCTAATTAAAGATAATAAATTGGTTGCCAAATCGTGAAAAAACTCTCATTTTATATTAAGCATTTTTCCTTCCATTGAATGATTCTCTCTCAAGATCCAAGATTGGCATTGGTTTGTTGGCCAAAGTCAAGACCTTTATCCATCGCGGAGGTGTTTTAATCACAAAATCTTTGTTCCATATCGTACATCTTGGGCAAGTTGTGCTTTGTTGGCCAAAGTTAATGTCACTTTTTGTTCATCGACCTCGATTACGAAGCTTTCCCAATGTCAATGGGTCACGCTTAACTGGTTTCATTAAGCTTATTGAGCCAAAGCCAAGGCTTAGTTGATTCAGAGGAAAAAGGTTAGGGTATATATTGGATATATTGGATATATATTTCGGACTTAGAGGTCCACCTACTAGATCTAGGAATTGGATGAGATCCAATTGATCTTAGAGATCTACCTAATTAAGTTTCATACAATTTTTTGCCCAAAGTTAAGGTTGTGTATTATTTAACGGGATCCTAGCCCACTAGGAAACTAGGTTTCCCGAGTACTCCATAGAGGGTTAGAGGCTCACCGAAAAATAGTAGGAGGAAAGTATTAAATTTGCAATTTCGTTTAGATACTTGCCAACACGCACTCTTTTATTTTATTTATTGTTGTAATAAATATATTAGTTGGACTAATATTTAATATTTCTTTCATTGAAACAGTTAGACTGTACAACACACTACTTCATTTGTAGTTGGTTATATAGTTGGACTATAGTAATCATTACATTTGAATGTAACCGATCATTTATAGTTGATTATATAGTTGGACTATAGTAATCATTATATTTGATTGTACCCGAAATTATTGATTGGATAGTTGGACTATAGCAATCAATATACCTGAAAGATTAGCGTAAAAGAACATAATCATAGGTGAAAATGTCTTTAACGACGTAAATTTTCAGATTGGGAATTGAATCTCAGGATAGTCCTGGAAGCCAAGAAGTTACTCTAGATAATAGAGAAACCTCTCGGGCCTGAGCCCGGAGTTGAGCAAATAGTAGAGTATAAGCTTTGGAAGACTCATAGTGATGATAACTTTAGTGCTCAATCCATTATGCTTGCCGCAAAGACTCATTAATTTCATCGTCAGAACTAAGGATTAGATTCTTATACTATGATGATGAAATTAAAGGATCTTCATATATCTAACCTTAGATCTTAAAGGAAGCTCTTACTCTCGCGTATGTTAGAGGGTACATCTGTCGAGACTAGGTGTCGCAGATGATTGCTGACATCGAACAGCTAAGGTTAGCTGGGCATTACCTACGATGTCAAGACTTCCATAGATTTGATCTTATAGTCTCTGCCCGAATGATGGGGCGGGTTCATAATGAACCAAGAGAAAACTCTTGGAGACTTAATGGCTATGCTCAAGGAGGCAGAGCCAGAGCTTCTAAAATGGTAAGAAGCGCAATGTGCATATTAAAGGCCAAGGCTTGGCCGAAGGCTTCTAAGGGTGTGAAGAAAATGGGCAAAGGTAAAATCGTCATAATCTTCTAGGAAGACAAATGACATATCCCAAGATATCTGCCTAAATTGTGCAAATGGGGTCACTGGAAGCGTGACTGCCCTATGGACAAGGCAAACATGAAGGAAGTGAAGACGGGCAAGGCTCCGGCTTCAGGTATGTTTGTTATAAACATGTCCACTACTAGTTTTAAAGAATCAGATTTTTGATATTGGATGTGGTACATACATATGTACTGATGTGCGGGATCTGCTGATTAGCAAGAGACTGGCTTCATATGAGATCGAAATGTGAGTCAGAAACGGGACAAGAGTCGCTATTTTGGCCGTGGGAATCTAAATTTTGGAACTGGCCTTTGGGCATGTACTTAAATTAGGAAATTGTTATAATGTACCTAGTTTGACTAGAAACATTATCTCTATATCTAGTTTAACCCATTGCGGGTAAACCGTTGTGTTCAAGAACACATGGTGTTTTTGTTTATAAAGATGATATTGAAATATACACATTAGATGTGAATAACAGTATTTATATTTCGAATATAAATAAATCTCAAACATATAATATGGAAAACAAAAGGCTCAAACTAAATTAATCATATGAGACTTGGACAGATTTGATCCTAATTCAAATGATGTCTACGAATCTATTTTATTAGCCAAAGTGCCTAAAACACCTTTTACTTGGTAAAAGTGCAAGTTCCACCGATCTGTTAGCCCTCGTTCATAGTGACGTAAGTGGGCCCATGTCTAGCTAGGCTAGAGGTGGATATGAATACTTCGTAACATTTACGGATGTTGCATCACGTTATGGTTATGTGTATCTTATGAAACACAAGTCAGGAACTTTTGAGTAATTCAAAGAGTTTCGACACGAAATAAGAAAACAGACCGGTAAAAGTATTAAAAACATTACGGTCGGACCATAGTGTAAAATACTTAAACATATGAGTTTCAAGATTACTTGAAAGAGTATGATATTCTTTCACAGTGGACTCCTCCCGGAATACCTCAATTTGACGGTGTGTCCAAATAGAGAAACCGAACTTTGTTGGACATGGTAAGGTTAATGATGAGTCGCTCTGAGCTACCAATTTCCTTCATGGGATACGCATTGAACAATGCAATACTTATTTTGAATAAGGTTCCGTCAAAGTTTATTGGACAGACTCCATATGAAATATAGACAGGAAAGAAACCAGGTTTCTCATTCCTGAAGATTTGGGAATGCTGGGCATATGTTTGGATGATACCAAACTAGAACCCAAATCGGATAAGTGTCCATTATGTAATTGGTTATCCTAGGGAAACTAATTCCACAACTCACAATAGAACAAAGAAATTTGTTGCTCTCCATGCTGTTTTCCTAAGAGGAATACCTAAATGCAGTGGTAAGTGGGAGGAAAGTAAAACTCGATGAAAATCAGAGTAATACTGTTCCTGGCACCGATCCCTTAACGGAACATGAAAAGTTCATCAGGGATGAATCTGTACCATAATCTTCCAATACACAAGAACCACGTAGGTTGGAGAGAGTTAGAAAACAACCTTAGAGGTATGAGTTTCTGATCTCACCTCATGTAGATGTCAATCTTATTGAAGAAGACAAACAGACTACATATAAGGAAACGATACAAGGTATCGACTTCGGTTTATGGCAAAGTGTCATGAAGTCCGAAATGGATTCCATGTATACCAACTAAGTTTGGACACTGGTTGATATACCAGAAGGCATTGTGCCTATTTGTAACAGATGGGTCTTCATGGTAAAGACAAACATGTATGGCAACTAAAAACGTACAAAGCTAGGCTTGTAGCGAAATGGTATCGTTATCAACATGGTATCGATTATGACGACACCTTTTACCCGTTGCCATGATTAAATCCATTCGGATAATGCTTGCCAGTGTTGCATATTTCATTTATGAAATATGGCAGCTGAACGTCAAAATCGCTTTCCTTAACGGAAACCTTTTGGAGGATGTTTACAACATCCTGATGGTTTGGTCGTGCCAAAACATGCAAACAAGGTTTTCAAGTTAAATCGATCCATTTATGGATTGAAGCAAACATAGAGTTCTTGGAACCAACGTTTTGATGAGATCATAATGGTATATGATTTCATTCAAAACGAATATGATTCTTGTGTGTTGATGAGCGGAAAATATATCAATATTTACTGCCTCTTTTACTTAATATTTTGTTTAGTTTCTCGGGTTTGATGAACGTTTTGATATGTTTTAGTTTATTTTGTAGATAAAATAATATTGGGACTTAATGAAATCATTTAGGATGAAATATTGGTCAAATAAGGGCAAAAATTGGACTTGACATATTAATTTTGGAGATTGAAAACTTGAAAGGGCGTTTTAACGAAGTGTAGTTTTGGAAATTCTAGTTTTGTGCATCTGTCGTAATTTAGGCATAACGTTTTACTCCGATATCGGATTGAGCTAATTCAAGTTCCAGATTAAAGAAGACTCAAATATCTACAACTTTGAAAGACAAAATAATTTCGAATTCTGAAGATTTCATGCCCGAAATTGATGAACCATCCAGAAGTGTGTTGTGTGTAATTATTAAAGTCACTTTCAATAATTTTCAAAGCAAAAAAAATAAAAAATAAATAATAAAAATTATCAAATCATCACCAAACATGATAAGAGATTAGTGGAGTAATTAATAATGGATTTGGTGGAGCAATTAGTGGAGCAATTAATAATTGATTTGGTGAATGATTTGATGGAGGCAAAATTTTGCCTATAAATACCAAGTCATTTCATTTGTAAAATTCATACTTTCTTCTAAGGAATTCCTTAAGAATACTAAAAAGATTGTATCTTATTTTTTTATTTACAGCTTTCAGTAATTAATTTCCGTTTTCGCACTTTCTTTTCTTTACTTTTCAGTTTTTACTTTCCGCAATTTACTTTTACGCACAATACTTTTCTTTCTTTAATTTTCAGTTTTTACTTTTCAGTAATGATGAGGTAACTCCCCTTTGCTGGGGTAAAAGGTAAAAACTTATTACTAATATTTAGATTAATATCCCTTAATTATAATATAAACTAGTTAAAACCTGACTTAACGAGGATACCGCCATATTGGTCGGTTGGTAATTATTTAAATTGGTTTTAACCTAACTAAACCGGATATCGCCTGATTGGTCGGTTGGTAATTAATTATTAATTTGAATTAATCTGGATACCGCCTATATGTCTGGTTGGTAATTATCATGCAAAGTTAATATATTATATTAAGGGAGATATCTAAAATAGAAGTAATAAAAATGGATCATTTTACCTCAGCATTTTCTCTTATTGTACTTTTACTTTATTTACTTTTCAGTAATTTACTTTCAGCATTTACTTTTCAGTAATTTACTTTCAGCATTTACTTTTCAGCAATTTACTTTCAGCATTTACTTTTCAGCAATTTACTTTTCAGCAATTTACTTCCAGCATTTACTTTTTAGTAATTTAATTTCAGCATTTACTTTCCGTCATTTACTTTTCAGCAATTTAATTTTCAGTATTTTACTTTATGTCTTTTATTTTATTTAATTTTTTTCGTAAATATGTGTCGTAACTAAGCCAGTTATCTGGGGTTGTGATGAAATCCAATATCACCTATTTATAAGGGGTTAAATTATAGTTTGGGTAATTTAAAGGTTTACTTATTAAGTCTTAAGCTTAATGCGTCTTGTTAATTGGCCACTAATAAGATTGATGTGGTAAATATAAAATAAACCTGACAAAGGAATTTTAGGTTTCAGCCTTAGACTTAATAGCCCACGATCTCCCTTGAGGATAAATAACCCTTTAATAGATTTCCTTACAGGATAGACATATACCTGTCGGGCGGGGGTAGCCATAATTGGAACTTAAACTTAATGAATCCAGATAATTTGGTTGACATAGACATATGGTTCAATTGGGTTAAATTGGGTATTTGCGTCTGACCATCGACATAGGCTTTTGCATAATTTAGTGTTCCAGGTTAGTAAACCTATTTATTACACAAACATAAAATAACCACTTTATCTTTAAAATGATATTGGAAGAAATCACAACCCTAGATAGTTTTTAATATTGAATTTTCTTAAATCTACTTTCGAATAATTTTTTTAACTTGTTTTTAAATTTAGAATCATCACCATTTCAAATCAATCAAACAACCTGTTAGATACTAGTAATCATTTGACCTAATAAAATTAATAGATTAGATATTAAGTCCTCGTGGGATCGATATTTTTATACTACTTGAACGATACGTGCGCTTGCGTTATACATGTGTGTTTACTATTAGTTTAGGGGTTAGATACGTTACTTGTATCTAATTTCTTTTTACTTATTGTTTTTGTTTTCTTATGTTTCAGGTTCTCATAAACTACATGAGACGAACCAGAAGCTTTGAACTCCGACCGCTTGACCCAGAAATTGAAAGAACCATCAGACAGTTGAGAAGGGAATGCGAGAAGGCCAAAAAGTAATCATTAACATGGAACCTGAACCGTTGGAGGTTGCACCACCAATTCCCATTCGAGACAGAACCATTCCGGTGGTTGACAGACTCATTTATTGTATTGTACTTCCTCCCTTACCAGCAAATGCGTGTGACATCAAAACATGCATTCAGATGATTCAGCAGTCAGTTCAGTTCGGGGGGAATGCAACTGAAGATCCTAATGCCCACATCAGTAACTTCCTAGAAGTTTGCGGTACTTTCAACTACAACAGAGCATCAGAAGAAACAATGAGACTGTGTGTTTTCCCATACTCCTTGAAGGACATAGCTAAAGCTTGGCTACATTCACTACCAGCAGGTTCTATCACGACTTGGAACACTTAAGCCACCAAATTTCTTGCAAATTACTTTCCACCAGCCAGAACTGGAAAGCTGAGGAATGACATCACATCCTTTGTGCAACAAGACTCAGAAACTCTCTACGAAGCTTGGGAAAGGTACAAAGATTTGCTTCGGAAATGTCCTCACCATGAGATTCCAAAATGGCTTCAAGTCCAAACATTCTATAATGGACTTTCTAGAATAATGAGAACCAAAATCGATGCTGCTGCTGGAGGAGCCTTGATGGCAAAATGAGAAGATCAGGTCTGAGACCTAATCGAAGAAATGGCCAACAATAATTCCTTGTGGCCAACAGAAAGGAGCATGATCCAAAGAATTGCAGGAATTTATGAAAATGGAGTCAATACAGCAGTCAACGCCAAACTAGATCAGATATGCAAATTCATGGAGACTCTTACCACTGGATCCACAAGTTCACCATATGGAGTAGCACCAAAGTCGAACCAACTTGAAGAGACGGTGAATTATGTAACAATTTCGACAGACATGGGAACAATCCATATTCCAACACCTACAACCCAGGGTGGAGGAATCATCCCAATTTTTCATGTTGCAACAATTCAGGCCAACAGCAGAACAATCCACCACCTGAATTCCAGCAACAGAATAAAAGCCAGGAGCAGGCAAATGAACCAGGAATAACAGAAGTGTTGATCCACTTGAAAAAGATAGAAGCAAAACACGACTCTCAAGCAGCAAGATATGATACTATGTTTCAATATCAAGCAGCAAGATATGATGCTATGTTTCAATCCCAAGCAGCATTAATTCAAAGTCAATCTGCTTCTATTAAAGCACTAGAGAATCAAATTGGACAACTGGCAAATGCTCAGAGTTACAGATCGCCAGGTACCCTTCCTAGCAACACAGAGCCAAATCCAAGAAACATGGGGAATGAGCAATGTCATGCCATCATGTTAAAAAGAGGTACTGAAATCAACAAAGATGTTGGAGCCAAAACAGCTGCTGAGGAAGTTCCAAAAGAAACAAAGCAACAGATGGAGGAAAAAGAAGCAAAGGAAAAAGAACAGATCATTCCACCTCCACCTTTTCCTCAACGTCTTCAGAAGAACAAATTGGACAAGCAGTTTTCTCGGTTCCTGGAGATCTTAAAAAAGCTGCATATCAACATCCCATTTGCAGAAGCCTTGGAAGAAATGCCTAGTTATGTCAAATTCATGAAAGACATTCTTTCACGAAAATGGAGATTGGGAGACTACGAAACAGTAGCATTAACGGAAGAATGCTGGCATCATTTACCCCATCTCAGACAGCAGTTGGGTAAGTCTATGCAGTGTGTGCCGAAGAAAGGAGGAATTATTGTGGTTACCAATGAAAAGAACGAGCTAATCCCAACAAGAACAGTGATTGGATGGAGAGTATGCATGGACTACAGGAAGCTGAACAAAGCCACGAGAAATGACCATTTTCCGCTACCATTCATTGACCAGATGTTAGACAGATTGGCGAGACATGAATTCTATTGCTTTCTTGACGGATATTCAGGGTATAATCAGATTGCCATCGCACCAGATGATCAGGAGAAAACCACATTTACATGTCCCTATGGTACTTTTGCTTTCCGCAGGATGCCATTTGGTTTATGTAATGCCCCTGCCACATTCCAGCGTTGCATGATTGCCATATTCTCAGACATGCTGAGCAGAGTATGGAGGTTTTTATGGATGACTTTTCCGTGTTTGGAGATTCTTTTTACCATTGTTTGCAAAATTTGGAACAGGTGTTACAAAGGTGCGAAGATACAAACCTGGTATTCAACTGAGAGAAATGCCACTTCATGGTGCAGGAAGACATTGTTCTTGGACATCGGATCTCACAAAAGGGGATTGAGGTAGACAAAGCAAAGATAGAGACAATTGAAAAACTACCTCCATCAACATCAGTTAAAGGTATTGGAAGTTTTCTTGGACATGCAGGTTTTTACAGGAGATTTATCAAAGACTTTTCCAAAATTGCAAAACCTATTTGCAATCTTCTGGAGAAAGATGTGCCTTTCAAATTCACCAAAGAATGCTAGGAAGCTTTTGAGATCTTAAAACAGAAGATGGTCTCTGCCCCCATCATAGTAGCACCAGACTAGACCCTTCCATTTGAGGTAATGTGCGATGCTAGTGATTTTGCTGTAGGAGCAGTTTTGGGAAAACGCAAAGCAAAGATTTTCCACACCATTTACTACTCCAGCAGAACTCTGAATGAAGCTCAACTCAACTACACAACCACTGAAAAGGAGTTGCTTGCAGTTGTGTTCGCTTTTGACAAATTCCGCTCTTATCTGTTGGGTCCCAAAGTGGTGGTCTACACAGATCATTCAGCAATCAAATATATGATCACGAAGAAAGATGCCAAATCCAGATTGATCCGTTGGATACTTCTTCTACAAGAATTTGACGTGGAGATTCGAGACAGGAAAGGGACAGAGAATCAGGTGGCAGACCATCTATCGAGGCTCGAGAATGGAGAAACAACTGACAAAGATCTGTCAATCAAAGAAACTTTTCCAGATGAACAGCTGTTTGCCATGAAACAACAGGAAGTCCCTTGGTATGCTGACTATGCCAACTACATTGTGTCAGGAAAATGGCCGTTGGAATGGACAACTCAGCAACGAAATAAGTTTTTCAAAGAAGTCAAGCATTATGTCTGGGATGAGCCTTACCTGTTCAAACGTTGTGCTCATCAATTATTGAGACGATGTGTTCCACAGGAGGAGGTCAACAGTGTTCTACAGCATTGTCATTCATCACCATATGGCGGACACTTCAGCGGAAACAAAACTGCAGCCAAAGTCCTTCAATCAGGTTTGTTCTGGCCCACTCTTTTTAAAGATGCTTATCTTTTTGCTTTTCAATGTGACAGGTGCCAGAGAACGGGAAATATTTCCAGGAGAAACGAAGAACCGTTGCAAAACATTCTAGAAGTGGAAATATTCGATGTGTGGGGTATAGATTTCATGGGACCATTTGTTCCATCATTCGGAAACCTGTACATTCTGGTTGCTGTAGACTACGTCTCCAAATGGGTTGAAGCAATTGCATTGCCATCCAATGATTCAAAAGTTGTGATCAAATTCCTGAAAAAGAACATTTTCACTCGGTTCGGAACACCTCGTGCAATCATCAGTTATGGTGGCTCTCATTTCTGCAACAGATACTTCGATGCACTCATATCCAAATACGGAGTTATTCACAAGGTTGCCACAACTTACCATCCACAGTCAAATGGACAGGTTGAGGTTTCAAATAGGGAAATCAAAAGAATCCTAGAAATAACCGTTGGATCAACAAGAAGGGACTGGTCAACAAAACTAGATGATGCATTATGGGCTTACCGGACAGCTTACAAGACACCCATTGGTTTGTCCCATATCGATTGGTGTTTGGGAAAGCATGCCATCTGCCAGTTGAGCTTGAGCACAAGACATATTGGGCACTGAAGAAGTTGAATTTTGATTCACAAGCTGCAGGAGAGAAAAGACTTCACCAACTCAACGAATTGGAGGAATTTCGCCTACAGGCTTATGAGAATGCCAAATTGTACAAGGAAAAGACCAAAAAATGGCATGACCGAAAAATAGTGCACAGACAATTGGAACCAAGGCAGCAGGTGTTGTTGTACAACTCAAGGTTGAAACTTTTCCCTGGAAAGTTAAAATCTAGGTGGTCAGGCCTATTTGTGATCAATCAGGTTTTACCTTATGGAGCGGTTGAGTTACTGGATCCCAATACCAACAACACATTCAAAGTTAATAGTCAGCGTGTCAAGCGCTACTGGGGAGAATCATTTGAGCGACAAAAAGAAAGTGTTACACTTTCACATCCAGCTTAACGTTCGAGAAGTCAAGTCTGGCTGACGACTTTAAACTTAGCGCTCGCAGGGAGGCAACCCATGCAATTTGTGTATATATTGTGATCTGGTGTGTTTTATTTATGTGTGTTTAATTTTTGCAGGTTTAGTCATTTCACGATGGAAGAAGCTCTCACAAATCTTCACAAGCAATTTCCTTCTCTCCCTCAAAAATCTCTGATGAAAGTCTACAAAGCTCGCTTGGAACGGATGAGACTACTAATGATCAAAGGTATTCCTACTGACATTCGTTGGATTATTGAGGCACGGGTCCGATTGGCAGTTGAGTCTTCTGACTCTTTTATTTCACATCTGTCGGGCTTAGGAAGGAGCACCTATGCTAAAAATAAAAGAGCCAAAAGAATGTGTGTTTGTTATAAATGTGCTCGCATGTTTTGTAATACTCGTTGTCGTTCTTTAGGAATGGTGTCTGATAACCGCGAAGATAAGATTAATTTCATTAGGGATGGCTTGAGTAAGGAGTCTTTGGATGACATATCTAAAACTCTTGAGACGCATCCCAGTGGATGTGTGTATCATGAAATTCGCATGTTATATGCACAATTCCAAAAGGAAAGACAAATGTTAAGTCTCGGGATTCTGACTCAAAAAGACCCTGTTTGCCAATTTATAAGAAAATTGGATGGGAAGCTTGTCCCTGACGCATAGACGTCAATCAAGCCGTTATTTTTTTTTTGTAAATATTATATCTCTTTGTCTTTTCTTAATAATTTTGATTTATTTTGTTGTTTTCTTTTATTTTCTCCGACAGGATCCAGACCTTTTTGACTATCACGATATTATTTCGCTACTAATCGTCCTCTGGAAGATACTTGTGCTATTTTTACTCACCCTTTTCAGGTACTATAAATTCAGCCCGTCATTGCACTTTTGAAGGCATCCAGAGTTGAGAAAGAAATACATATAAAAAATGGAAGCCACTTCAAGAAGACGAGTTGAAAACATCTGTGTGTTTTGCGGTAGCAGTGTTGGTGTTAAGCCACAATACGTAGAAGCAGCACAAAAATTGGGTCGAGTCTTAGCTGCAAGAAATATGAACTTAATATATGGCAGAGGCAATCTTGAACTTATGGGGATCGTTTCAAAGGTCGTACAAGAAGGAGGCAGTCATGTTTTGGGAATCATCCCAAAACCCTTGGCAGAAGCAAATCTTATTGAACCATCAAACGGAGAGGAACTGGTTGTGCCAGGTATATCTGAACGACTGGTAGAAATGATTAACTGTGCTGATGCTTTTATTGCTTTGCCAGGTGGCTTGGGTACATTGGAGGAAATTTTTATTGTGTTATCTTGGGCGAATCTGAACATACACCAGAAACCAATTGGGCTGTACAACGTTGATGGATTTTATGATTTTCTTTGTGTATTTCTTGATGATGCCCGGAGAAATGGATTCGTGTCAAAACCTTTGAAAGAACTCATCTTTACTGCCAGAACTGCTCCGGATCTAATTGATCAACTCTTAGCCTATGAACCACGAGTTGACCATATCCTTTCAAAAATAAATTGGTCCGAGGATGATCGTGGTAAGAGGCGTCGTGTTAATTTGGATATTAACCTTTAATTTCTTGTAGAATTTCAGCTAATCAGGTACTACCTTCTAAACTCTTCTTCTAATGTTTAAGACATTGGGGACAATGTCTCATTTAGTTTTGGGGGAGGGAATTAGTTGATCAGTACCTTGTTTTTAGTTTGTGTGTTCTTTTTATTTTTAGTCCAAAATTTTTCAAAAAATACAAAAAAATTGAAAAATTTTCAAAAATTACAAATTTTTTTTGTGTTTTTGTGTTTTTATTTTGACTAAAAAGGGTGAAATTGGTGAGAGATAGCTGAGTAAGGAGTTTCCACTCCTGATACGTATCTCAAACCTATATCGGAACAAGTTAATTTTTGTTTATTTCCTTTTGAATTATTTAATTTGTAAATTCTCCATAAAATTGACTAAAATGGATCTTCATATGTTCAGTTAGCAGATATTATCAACATACATAGTAACATACGGACATGAACTAAAATTGAAAAGTTTGTAATATTCAGTGCTCTAGTTTAATTGGAGGAAGCATCTAAAAAAACAATGGAGTTAAAAAAAAATAAAATAATCTGAGATCCGAGTTATTAAGTCTGTAAGGGTGTTTTAACACCTAGTGCCCTAAAACCATCTGGTTTGGGAGTCACTGGCCCAAAGCTCGTTACATGGATCAAAGATGCTGCAAAAATATATATATCTGAAGTCTGAGTAATTAAGTCCGTAGGGGTGTCTTAACACCTGGTGCCCTAAAGCCAACTGGTTTGGGAGTCACCGACCAAAGCTCGCTACATAGACGGAAGATATTGTATATAAAAAAAAAATCAAAGAAAAAAATAATAAAAAAAATCAGAAAAATTATTCCATTGCCATAAAAAAATGTGTGAAATCTGATAGAACTTTATGACAAAAATATTACTCTCTTATCAACTACACTTGTGACTGTTGTGGGCAAAAATGAGATTGATTAATACTTTGTTGGCTGTGTATATGGAGAATGGTAAATATAATCGGAGAATTTACTTATTCGGTAATTTAGAAAGAAACAAAACAACTAGTAACTTGGAGTAGAAGTTTCACCTGATTAGTCACTGACTTCCTTTATTCTCTTTTCTCTTGTCTTTTTACTTTTGTGTCCATTAGTTTTACTACCTTTTTACTTTTGTAAAATGTTTGTGGGTATCTTTGTTGTAAACCCTCAGGAGACTACAACTCGTCCACTAGGGACACCTAGGGGTTTAAAGGCTTGTTGCATACGCTAAATGCAACTGTGATCCATACGAAAGTGGCTTAGTTTAATTTTAATTGTTTCTTGTATTTTGTTTGTTGTTTTGCTCGAGAAATAGCAAAATGATAGGTTTGGGGGTGTGATGAGCGGAAAATATATCAATATTTGCCGCCTCTTTTACTTAATATTTTGTTTAGTTTCTCGGGTTTGATAATCGTTTTGATATGTTTTAGTTTATTTTGCAGATAAAATAATATTGGGACTTAATGAAATCATTTAGGACGAAATATGGGTCAAATAAGGGCAAAAATTGGACTTGACATATTAATTTTGGAGATTGGAAACTTGAAAGGACGTTTTAACGAAGTGCAGTTTTGGAAATTCCAGTTTTATGCATCTGTCGTAATTTGAGCATAACGTTTCACTCCGATATCGGATTGAGCTGATTCAAGTTCAAAATTAAAGAAGACGCAAAGATCTACAGCTTTGAAAGACAAAATAATTTCGAATTTTGAAGAGTTCATGCCCGAAATTGATGAACCATCCAGAAGTGTGTTGTGTGTAATTATTAAAGTCACTTTCAATAATTTTCAAAGCAAAAAATAAATTAATAAATAAATAAAAAAAATTATCAAATCATCACCAAACATGATAAGAGATTAGTGGAGTAATTAATAATGGATTAGGTGGAGCAATTAGTGGAGCAATTAATAATTGATTTGGTGGATGCAAAATTTTGCCTATAAATACCAAGCCATTTCATTTGTAAAATTCATACTTTCTTCTAAGGAATTCCTTAAGAATACTAAGAAGATTGTATCTTGTTTGTTTATTTACAGCTTTCAGTAATTAATTTCCGTTTTCGCACTTTCTTTTCTTTACTTTTCAGTTTTTACTTTCCGCAATTTACTTTTACGCACAATACTTTTCTTTCTTTAATTTTCAGTTCTTACTTTTCAGTAATGAGGAGGTAACTCCCCTTTGCTGGGGTAAAAGGTAAAACTTTTATTACTAATATTTAGATTAATCTCCCTTAATTATAATATATAAACTAGTTAAAACCTGACTTAACGGGGATACCGCCATATTGGTCGGTTGGTAATTATTTAAATTGGTTTTAACCTAACTAAACTGGATACCGCCTGATTGGTCGGTTGGTAATTAATTATTAATTTGACTTAATTTGGATACCGCCTATATGGCTGGTTGGTAATTATCATGCAAAGTTAATATATTATATTAAGGGAGATATCTAAAATAGAAGTAATAAAAGTGGATCCTTTTACCTCAGCATTTTCTTTTATTGTACTTTTACTTTATTTACTTTTCAGCAATTTACTTTCAGCATTTACTTTTCAGTAATTTACTTTCAGCATTTACTTTTCAGCAATTTACTTTCAGCATTTACTTTGCAGCAATTTACTTTCAGCAATTTACTTCCAGCATTTACTTTTCAGTAATTTAATTTCAGCATTTACTTTCCGTCGTTTACTTTTCAGTAATTTAATTTTCAGTATTTTACTTTATTTATTTTATTTTTTATTTAAGTTTTTTTTTACTACCCGTAAATATGTGTCGTAACTAAGCCAATTATCTGGGGTTGTGATGAAATCCAATATCACCTGTTTATAAGGGGTTAAATTATAGTTTGGGTAATTTAAGGGTTTACTTATTAAGTCTTAAGCTTAATGCGTCTTGTTAATTGGCCACTAATAAGATTGATGTGGTAAATCTAAAATAAACTTGACAAAGGAATTTTAGGTTTCAGCCTTAGACTTAATAGCTCACGATCTCCCTTGAGGATAAATAACCCTTTAATAGATTTCCTTACAGGATAGACATATACCTGTCGGGCGGGGGTAGCCATAATTGGAACTTAAACTTAATGAATCCAGATAATTTGGTTGACATAGACATATGGTTCAATTGGGTTAAACTGGGTATTTGCGTCTGACATCGACATAGGCTTTTGCATAATTTAGTGTTCTAGGTTAGTAAACCTATTTATTACACAAACATAAAATAACCACTTCATCTTTAAAATAATATTGGAAGAAATCACAACCCTAGATAGTTTTTAATATTGAATTTTCTTAAATCTACTTTCGAATAATTTTATTTACTTGTTTTTAAATTTAGAATCATCACCATTTCAAATCAATCCGACAAACTGTTAGATACCAGTAATCATTTGATCTAATAAAATTAATAGATTATATATTAAGTCCTCGTGGGATCGATATTTTTATACTACTTGAACGATATGTGCGCTTGCGTTATACGTGTGTGTTTACGCCGGTCAAGTTTTTGGCGCCGTTGCCGGGGACTTATTTATCTTTTACTATTAGTTTAGGGGTTAGATACGTTACTTGTATCTAATTTCTTTTTACTTATTGTTTTTTGTTTTCTTATGTTTCAGGTTCTCAGAAACTACATGAGACGAACCAGAAGCTTTGAACTCCGACCGCTTGACCTAGAAATTGAAAGAACCATCAGACAGTTGAGAACATGGAACCTGAACCGTTGGAGGTTGCACCACCAATTCCCATTCGAGACAGAACCATTCCGGTGGTTGACAGACTCATTTCCTGTATTGTACTTCCTCTCTTACCAGCAAATGCGTGTGACATCAAAACATGCATTCAGATGATTCAGCAGTCAGTTCAGTTCGGGGGGAATGCAACTGAAGATCCTAATGCCCACATCAGTAACTTCCTGGAAGTTTGCGGTACGTTCAACTACAACAGAGCATCAGAAGAAGCAATGAGACTGCGTGTTTTCCCATACTCCTTGAAGGATAGAGCTAAAGCTTGGCTACATTCACTACCAGCAGGTTCTATCACAACTTGGAACACTTTAGCAACCAAATTTCTTGCAATGTACTTTCCACCTGCCAGAACTGGAAAGCTGAGGAATGACATCACATCCTTTGTGCAACAAGACTCAGAAACTCTCTACAAAGCTTGGGAAAGGTACAAATATTTTCTTCGGAAATATCCTCACCATGAGATTCCAAAATGGCTTCAAGTCCAAACATTCTATAATGGACTTTCTTGAATAATGAGAACCACAATCGATGCTGCTGCTGGAGGAGCCTTGATGGCAAAATGAGAAGATCAGGCCTGAGACCTAATCGAAGAAATGGCCAACAATAATTCCTTGTCGGCAACAGAAATGAGCATGATCCAAAGAATTGCAGGAATTTATGAAAGTTGAGCCAATACAGCAGTCAACGCCAAGCTAGATCAGATATGCAAATTCATGGAGACTCTTACCACTGGATCCACAAGTTCATCATATGGAGGAGCACCAGAGTCGAACCAACTTGAAGAGACGGTGAATTATGTCAACAATTTCAACAGACAGGGGAACAATCCATATTCCAACACCTACAACCCAGGGTGGAGGAATCATCCCAAATTTTCATGGAGCAACAATTCAGGCCAACAGCAGAACTATCCACCACCTAAATTCCAGCAACAGAACAAAAGCCAGGAGCAGGCAAATGAACCAGGAATAACAAAAGTGTTGACCCACTTGAAAAAGATAGAAGCAAAACACGACTCTCAAGCAGCAAGATATGATACTATGTTTCAATCTCAAGCAGCAAGATATGATACTATGTTTCAATCCCAAGCAGCATTAATTCAAAGTCAATCTACTTCTATTAAAGCACTGGAGAATCAAATTGGACAACTGGAAAATGCTCAGAGTTACGGACCGCCAGGTACCCTTCCTAGCAACACATAGCCAAATCCAAGAAACATGGGGAATGAGCAATGTCATGCCATCATGTTAAAAAACGGTACTGAAATCAACAAAGATGTTGGAGCCAAAACAGCTGCTGAGGAAGTTCCAAAAGAAACAAAGCAACAGATGGAGGAAAAAGAACAGATCATTCCACCTTTACATTTTCCTCAACGTCTTCAGAAGAACAAATTGGACAAGCAGTTTTCTCGGTTCCTGGAGATCTTCAAAAAGCTGCTTATCAACATCCCATTTGTAGAAGCCTTGGAAGAAATGCCTAGTTATGTCAAATTCATGAAAGACATTCTTTCACGAAAACGGAGATTGGGAGACTACAAAACAGTAGCATTAACGGAAGAATGCAGCGCCATCATTCAGAGGAAACTTCCCCCGAAGTTGAAAGATCCTGGCAGTTTCACTGTCCCATGCACCATTGGAGAACATTACATCGGTAAAGCTTTATGTGATCTAGGTGCGAGTGTTAACTTGATGCCTTTTTCTATTTTCAGGAAATTGCAGATTGAAGAAGCAATGCCTACCCCAGTTTCATTGCAACTTGCTGACCGAACACTCATATTTGCAAGAGGTGTTGTTGAAGATGTGATGGTCAAAGTAGATAAACTAATTCTCCCCGCAGATTTCATCATCCTTGACATGGAAGAAGATAAAGAAATACCTATCATTCTTGGGAGACCATTCTTGGCTACAGGTAAAACTGTGATTGATGTGCAAAAAAGAGAACTGACCATGAAAGTTCAGGACCAAGAAGTGACCTTTAATGTTTTCAAAGCCATGAAATTCCCGAGCGATGAAAAAGAAGAAAAATTCTTCACAGTTGATGTTGTTGATAGTATTGTTCAAAATACTGAGCCAAATCCCACAGATACACTTGAAGCTTGCATCACCAACATGACTGACAGCGAGCTAGATGCTGAAATCCTGGAATGTATCAACTACCTTGACAAACCATTCCGATTCAAAGCAACACCACCAGTTGAAAGCTTGGAACTGCCAAAGAAAGATCGAATCAAGCCTTCGATTGAAGAACCACCACAGTTGGAGCTGAAGTTACTTCCGAGTCATCTCAGGTATGCATTTCTTGGAAACTCTTCTGAATTACCTATTATTATTTCTTCTTCACTAACATTGGAGCATAAAGAAAAGCTACTGAGAGTGTTACGAGAGCACAAGTAAGCCATTGGCTGGATTATAGCAGACATTCGAGGCATTAGTCCATCATTTTGCATGCACAAGATCCTGATGAACGATGAGTACAAACCCACAGTGGAACATCAACGGAGACTCAATCCAATCATGAAGGAAGTCGTGAAGAGGGAAATCATCAAATGGTTAGATGCTGACATCATTTACCCCATCTCAGACAGCAGTTGGGTAAGTCCTATGCAGTGTGTGCCGAAGAAAGGAGGAATTACTGTGGTTACCAATGAAAAGAACGAGCTAATCCCAACAAGAACGGTGATTGGATGGAGAGTATGCATGGACTACAAGAAGCTGAACAAAGCCACAAGGAAGCCACATTTACATGTCCCTATGGTACTTTTGCTTTCCGCATGATGCCATTTGGATTATGTAATGCCCCTGCCATATTCCAGCGTTGCATGATGGCCATATTCTCAGACATGCTGGAGCAGAGTATGGAGGTTTTTATGGATGAATTTTCTGTCTTTGGAGATTCTTTTGACCATTGTTTGCAAAATTTGGAACATGTGTTACAAAGGTGCGAAGATACAAACCTGGTATTCAATTGGGAGAAATGCCACTTCATGGTGCATGAAGGCATTGTTCTTGGACATCGGATCTCATAAAAGGGGATTGAGGTAGACAAAGCAAAGATAGAGACAATTGAAAAACTACCTCCACCAACATCAGTTAAAGGTATTCGAAGTTTTCTTGGACATGCAGGTTTTTACAGGAGATTTATCAAAGACTTTTCCAAAATTGCAAAACCTCTTTGCAATCTTCTGGAGAAAGATGTGCCTTTCAACTTCACCAAATAATGCCAGGAAGCTTTTGAGATCTTAAAACAGAAGCTGGTCTCTGCCCCTATCATAGTAGCACTAGACTGGACCCTTCCATTTGAGGTAATGTACGATGCTAGTGATTTTGCTGTAGGAGCAGTTTTGGGACAACGCAAAGCAAAGATTTTCCACACCATTTACTACTCCAGCAGAACTCTGACTGAAGCTCAACTCAACTACACAACCACTGAAAAGGAGTTGCTTGCAGTTGTGTTCACTTTTGACAAATTCCGCTCTTATCTGTTGGGTCTCAAAGTGGTGGTCTACACAGATCATTCAACAATCAAATATCTGATCACGAAGAAAGATGCCAAATCCAGATTGATCCGTTGGATACTTCTTCTATAAGAATTTGACGTGGAGATTCGAGACAAGAAAGGGACAGAGAATCAGGTGGCAGACCATTTATTGAGGCTCGAGAATGGAGAAACAACTGACAAAGATCTGTCAATCAAAGAAACTTTTCCAGATGAACAGCTGTTTGCAATGAAACAACAGGAAGTCCATTGGTATGATGACTATGTCAACTACATTGTGTCAGGAAAATGGCCGTTGGAATGTATAACTCAGCAACAGAAGAAGTTTTTCAAAGAAGTCAAGCATTATGTCTGGGATGAGCCTTACCTGTTCAAACGTTGTGCTGATCAATTATTGAGACGATGTGTTCCACAGGAGGAGGTCAACAGTGTTCTGCAGCACTGTCATTCATCACCATATGGCGGACACTTCAGCGGAAATAAAACTGCAGCCAAAGTCCTTCAATCAGGTTTGTTCTGGCCCACTCTTTTTAAAGATGCTTATCTTTTTGCTTTTCAATGTGACAGGTGCCAGATAACGGGAAATATTTCCAGGAGAAACGAAGAACCGTTGCAAAATATTCTAGAAGTTGAAATATTCGATGTGTGGGGTATAGATTTCATGGGACCGTTTGTTCCATCATTCGGAAACCTGTACATTCTGGTTGCTGTAGACTACGTCTCCAAATGGGTTGAAGCAATTGCATTGCCATCCAATGATTCAAAAGTGGTGATCAAATTCCTGAAAAAGAACATTTTCACTCGGTTTGGAACACCTTGTGCAATCATCAGTGATGGTGGCTCTCATTTCTGCAACAGATACTTCAATGCACTCATATCCAAATACGGAGTTACTCACAAGGTTGCCACAACTTACCATCCACAGTCAAATGGACAGGTTGAGGTTTCAAACAGGGAAATCAAAAGAATCCTAGAAAGAACCATTGGATCAACAAGAAATGACTGGTAAACAAAACTAGATGATGCATTATGGGCCTACCGGACAACTTACAAGACACCCATTGGTATGTCCCCATATCGATTGGTGTTTGGGAAAGCGTGCCATCTGCCATTTGAGCTTGAGCACGAGGCATATTGGGCACTGAAGAAGTTGAATTTTGATTCACAAGCTGCAGGAGAGAAAAGACTTCACCAACCAAATTGTACAAGGAAAAGACCAAAAAATGGCATGACCGAAAAATAGTGCACAGACAGTTGGAACCAAGGCAGCAGGTGTTGTTGTACAACTCGAGGTTGAAACTTTTCCCTGGAAAGTTGAAATTTAGGTGGTCAGGTCCATTTGTGATCAATCAGGTTTTACCTTATGGAGCGGTTGAGTTACTGGATCCCAATACCAACAACACATTCAAAGTTAATAGTCAGCGTGTCAAGCACTACTGGGGAGAATCATTTGAGCGACAAAAAGAAAGTGTTACACTTTCAGATCCAGCTTAACGTTAGAGAAGTCAAGTCTGGCTGACGACTTTAAACTTAGCGCTCGCAGGGAGGCAACCCATGCAATTTGTGTATATATTGTGATCTGGTGTGTTTGATTTTTGTGTGTTTAATTTTTGCAGGTTTAGTCATTTCACGATGGAAGAAGCTCTCGCAAATCTTCACAAGCAATTTCCTTCTCTCCCTCAAAAATCTCTGATGAAAGTCTACAAAGCTCGCTTGGAACGGATGAGACTACTGATGATCAAAGGTATTCCTACTGACATTCGTTGGATTATTGAAGCACGGGTTCGATTGGTAGGTGAGTCTTCTGAATCTTTTATTTCACATCTGCCTGGCTTAGGAAAGAGCACCTATGCTAAAAAGAGAAGAGCCAAAAGAATGTGTGTTTGTTATAAATGTGCTCGCATGTTTTGTAATACTCATTGTCGTTCTTTAGGAATGGTGTCTGATAACTGCGAAGATAAGATTAATTTCACTAGGGATGGCTTGAGTAAGGAGTCTTTGGATGACATATCTAAAACTCTTGAGACGCATCCCAGTGGATGTGTGTATCATGAAATTCGCATGTTATATGCACAATTCCAAAAGGAAAGACAACTGTTAAGTCTCGGGAATCTGACTCAAAAAGACCATGTTTGCCAATTTATAAGAAAATTGGATGGGAAGCTTGTCCCTGACGCATAGACGTCAATCAAGCCGTTACTTTTCTTGTAAATATTATATCTCTTTGTCTTTTTTTTAATAATTTTGATTTATTTTGTTGTTTTCTTTTATTTTCTCCGACAGGATCCAGCCCTTATTGACTATCACGATATTATTTCGCTACTAATCGTCCTCTGGAAGATACTTGTGCTATTTTTACTCACCCTTTTCAGGTACTATAAATTCAGCCCGTCATTGCACTTTTGAAGGCATCCAGAGTTGAGAAAGAAATACATATAAAAAATGGAAGCCACTTCAAGAAGACGAGTTGAAAACATCTGTGTGTTTTGCGGTAGTAGTGTTGGTGTTAAGCCACAATACGTAGAAGCAGCACAAGAATTGGGTCAAGTCTTAGCTGTAAGAAATATGCACTTAATATATGGCGGAGGCAATCTTGGACTTATGGGGATCGTTTCAAAGGTCGTACAAGAAGGAGGCAGTCACGTTTTGGGAATCATCCCAAAACCCTTGGCAGAAGCAAATCTTATTGAACCATCAAACGGAGAGGAACTGATTGTGCCAAGTATGTCTGAACGACTGGTAGAAATGATTAACCGTGCTGATGCTTTTATTGCTTTGCCAGGTGGCTTGGGTACATTGGAGGAAATTTTTATTGTGCTATCTTGGGCAAATCTGAACATACACCAGAAACCAATTGGGCTGTACAACGTTGATGGATTTTATGATTTTCTTTGTGTATTTCTTGATGATGCCCGGAGAAATGGGTTCGTGTCAAAACCTTTGAAAGAACTCCTCTTTACTGCCAGAACTGTTCCGGATCTAATTGATCAACTCTTAGCCTATGAACCACGAGTTGACCCTATCCTTTCAAAGATAAATTAGTCCGAAGATGATCGTGGTAAGAGGCGTCGTGTTAATCTGGATCTTCTTCTACTGTTTAAGACATTGGAGACATTGTCTCATTTAGGTTTGGGGGTGGGAATTAGTTGATCAGTACCTTGTTTTTAATTTTGTGTTCTTTTTATTTTTAGTCCAAAATTTTTCGAAAAATACAAAAAAATTGAAATTTTTTCAAAAATTACAAATTTTTTTTTTGTGTTTTTGTGTTTTTATTTTGACTAAAAAGGGTGAAATTGGTGATAGATAGCTGAGTAAGGAGTTTCCACTCTTGATACGTATCTCAAACCTATATCAGAACAAGTTAATTTTTGTTTATTTCCTTTTGAATTATTTAATTTGTAAATTCTCCATAAAATTGACTAAAATGGATCTTCATATGTTCAGTTAGCAGATATTATCAACATACATAGTAACATACGGACATGAACTAAAATTGAAAAGTTTGTAATATTCAGTGTTCTAGTTTAATTGGAGGAAGCATCTAAAAAAGCAATGGAGTAAAAAAAAAAAATCTGAGATCCGAGTTATTAAGTCTGTAAGGGTGTTTTAACACCTAGTGCCCTAAAACCATCTGGTTTTGGAGTCACTGGCCCAAAGCTCGTTACATGGATCAAAGATGCTGCAAAAATATTTATATCTGAAGTCTGAGTAATTAAGTCTGTAGGGGTGTCTTAACACCTGGTGCCCTAAAGCCAACTGGTTTGGGAGTCACCGACCCAAAGCTCGCTACATAGACGGAAGATATTGTATATAAATAAAAAAATAAAAAAAAAATCAAAGAAAAAAATCAGAAAAATTATTCCATTGCCATAAAAAAAATGTGTGAAATCTAATAGAACTTTTGGACAAAAATATTACTCTCTTATCAACTACACTTGTGACTGTTGTGGGAAAAATGAGATTGATTAATACTTTGTTGGCTGTGTATATGGAGAATGGTAAATATAATCGGAGAATTTACTTATTCGATAATTTAGAAAGAAACAAAACAACTAGTAACTTGGAGTAGAAGTTTCACCTGATTAGTCACTAACTTCATTTATTCTCTTTTCTCTTGTCTTTTTGTTTTTGTGTCCATTAGTTTTACTACCTTTTTACTTTTGTAAAATGTTTGTGGGTATCTTTGCTGTAAACCCTCATGAGACTACAACTCGTCCACTAGGGACACCTAGGGGTTTAAAGGCTTGTTACATACGCTAAATGCAACCGTGATCCCTACAAAAGTGGCTTAGTTTAATTTTAATTGTTTCTTGTATTTTATTTTGTTGTTTTGCTCTAGGACTAGCAAAATGTTAGGTTTAGGACGAAATATGGGTCAAATAAGGGCAAAAATTGGACTTGACATATTAATTTTGGAGATTGGAAACTTGAAAGGGCGTTTTAACGAAGTGCAGTTTTGGAAATTCCAGTTTTGGAAATTCCAGTTTTGTGCATCTGTCGTAATTTGGGCATAGGTTTTTTACTCCGATATCGGATTGAGCTGATTCAAGTTCCAGATTAAAGAAGACTCAAAGATAATTGATTTGGTGGAGTAATTAATAATTGATTTGGTGGAGCAATTAGTGGAGCAATGAATAATTGATTTGGTGGATGATTTGATGGAGGCAAAATTTTGCCTATAAATACCAAGTCATTTCATTTGTAAAATTCATACTTTCTTCTAAGTAATTCCTTAAGAATACTAAGAAGATTGTATCTTGTTTGTTTATTTACAGCTTTCAGTAATTAATTTCCGTTTTCGCACTTTCTTTTCTTTACTTTTCAGTTTTTACTTTCCGCAATTTACTTTTACGCACAATATTTTTCTTTCTTTAATTTTCAATTTTTACTTTTCAGTAAAGATGAGGTAACTCCCATTTGCTGGGGTAAATGGTAAAAATTTTATTACTAATATTTAGATTAATCTCCCTTAATTATAATATATAAACTAGTTAAAACCTGACTTAACGAGGATACCGCCATATTGGTCGGTTGATAATTATTTAAATTGGTTTTAACCTGACTAAACTGGATACCGCCTGATTGGTCGGTTGGTAATTAATTATTAATTTGACTTAATCTGGATACCGCCTATATGGCTGGTTGGTAATTATCATGCAAAGTTAATATAATATATTAAGGGATATATCTAAAATAGAAGTAATAAAAGTGGATCATTTTACCTCAGCATTTTCTTTTATTGTACTTTTACTTTATTTACTTTTCAGCAATTTACTTTCAGCATTTACTTTTCAGTAATTTACTTTCAGCATTTACTTTTCAGCAATTTACTTTCAGAATTTACTTTTCAGCAATTTACTTTTCAGCAATTTACTTTCAGCATTTACTTTTCAGTAATTTAATTTCAGCATTTACTTTCCGTCATTTACTTTTCAGCAATTTAATTTTCAGTATTTTACTTTATGTCTTTTATTTTATTTAAGTTTTTTTTTACTACCCGTAAATATGTGTCGTAACTAAGCCAGTTATCTGGGGTTGTGATGAAATCCAATATCACCTGTTTATAAGGGGTTAAATTATAGTTTGGGTAATTTAAAGGTTTACTTATTAAGACTTAAGCTTAATGCGTCTTGTTAATTGGCCACTAATAATATTGATGTGGTAAATCTAAAATAAACTTGACAAATGAATTTTAGGTTTCTGCCTTAGACTTAATAGCACACGATCTCCCTTGAGGATAGATAACCCTTTAATAGATTTCCTTACAGGATAGACATATACCTCTCGGGCAGGGGTAGCCATAATTGGAACTTAAACTTAATGAATCCAGATAATTTGGTTGACATAGACATATGGTTCAATTGGGTTAAACTGGGTATTTGTGTCTAACCATCGACAGAGGCTTTTGCATAATTTAGTGTTCCAGGTTAGTAAACCTATTTATTACACAAACATAAAATAACCACTTCATCTTTAAAATGATATTGGATGAAATCACAACCCTAGATAGTTTTTAATATTGAATTTTCTTAAATCTACTTTCGAATAATTTATTTACTTGTTTTTAAATTTAGAATCATCACCATTTCAAATCAATCCAACAACCTGTTAGATACTAGTAATCATTTGACCTAATAAAATTAATAGATTAGATATTAAGTCCTCGTGGGATCGATATTTTATACTACTTGAACGATACGTGCGCTTGCGTTATACGTGTGTGTTTACGCCGGTCATGTGTATAAGAAGGATAGTGGGAGCGCACTGACAATGATTGTCCTATTCGTTGATGATGTATTGCTTCTTAGCAATGACATTCCCATGTTAAAAATCGGTGAAAGCTTGGCTTTCATTAAATTCTCCATGGAATACTTGGGAGAGGCAACCTTTATTCTAGGAATAAAGATCTACTAGGATAGATCTAAAAGTTGTTGGCACTCTCCGAGAACTCGTACATTTAAAGACTTGTACGCTATCTGGTGTCTCATATGCTTTGAGCATTTGGAGTCACAATCAGACCGATCCAGGTGATGGTCACTGGATTGATGTTAAGAACATTCTTAAGTATCTTAGACGAACTAAGGATGCTTTCTTAAGTTATGGAGAAATAGAACTTGAGATGACTAGGTTCACTGTTGTAAGTTTCCTAACCGATAATGGCAACTGTAAGTCGCAATAAGGGTACGTATTTTGTTTGAACAATGAAATAGTGAGCTGGAAATCTTCCAAGCAAGATACTGTTGTCGATTCAAAAAATGCGGATTATATTGTTGCAGCTGAGGCAGCAGAAGAAACATTTTTGATCCATAAAATTCCTAATTAGATTAAGAGTAGTTCTGTTAGCAGCTGAGCTGGGCTACAACGCATGCTAAAGAATTACGGTCTCATCAATGATCCAAGTATGTACTTCGACAGTTTTATCTGATTTGTGAGATCAAACAACATGGCGATGTGATGATCTAATAAATCGCATCAGATGATAACCTTGCAGATCCGGTGACGAAAGCAATATCTCAGCATAAGCATGAACGACCCGTACATAGTCCAGTTGTTGGACACTTGAGTGATTGGCTGTAGGCCAAGTGGGAGATTGTTGGACAATTATGACCCATAGCATCGTTATTTTGTAAAGGACATGGTGTTTTTGTACAAAATTAACTATGTGACAAAGGAAATTATTTTTTTATCATTTGTAATTGGATTACCTGGATATATAATTGATAAAAGTCCAATGATTAGTACCGGATTAATAAGATATGAGACATTATTAATCCACGAAAGGTTTAATCATTAAATATCCTTAGTCGTAGTATTATCGAGACTGGACATCGATAATGCGGAATAGACTAGTATTACACTTGTGCGCGTTATGGAAGCGTAACATCATAGTTCTCATATATTTAAGTATTGGATACTTATGCAAGTGTGATAAAAGGTTCTATTTACCGATGGTATGGGAATAGCTTCGCTCTGGATAGACCCCTCAGAATCTCATTGGTAGTATGACTATGTGTCTATGGGAATCCGAATCAGGGTAGGTATATTTGGTCTTTACCTAAGACTTGCATCGCTAATACTTGCGACAATCAGTATACTTTGGTTTTGGTCGTCTGGGGCTTTAACAGGTTATGTGTACGCCTCTTCTGGTTATACTGAGAATCATAGTGTATTGGGTGTGATGTCAAGATGGAAATATCACTTCAGTCATATGGAGATGATGATCATGCAGGGATACGGAACTGGTACTCTTAAGTACTATAGTCATCTGGATAATATGACTAGGTCATGATTATCCGATTATAGAGACTAGTTACCAGATATCCGATATATGCTTCGTATGGGACAAACACAATTCCAGCCCTAGGTCTAGCATGTGATATATGATACTGGATCGTTATACGCAATACTATGTATACTACGCCTGACAAAGATTATATATTCCTTTAAAGAATATTTCTGGAGAATTTGGTAGGCACATTGCTTTGCTAGAAGCCAACTATGTCTTGTAAATCGGTAAGAACGTGGTACCGGGTACGCACGTATTTGGATAGTCCGATGATCGTATTTACTGCCAATATATCCATAGATCTCTTGGGTCGCCTCCCAAAGATTCACCGATGATATTTGACTCGAATAATATTAATCTGGGATTAATTAAGAGAGAGAAAATTAATTTATGATTAATTACGGTAAGAATTAATCTGGGATTAATTCGACTAGAAGAGAGAGAACGCGATTAATTTGGAATTAATCGGAAAAGTAAATTTAATAGTTAAATTGGATTTCACTATTTAATTTATTTATTTGGGCTAAAATAATATATTGGATATATTAAATGAAATCAGATTTCAAAGCGGAATTAAATTGGATTTTAATTCTAACGAACGAATTAATTTAGAATTAATTCGCAAGCGACTTTCGTAATAATTTTGTTAGGCATTATTATTTAATTAAATTAGATTTAATTAAGTCGCAACGGTAAATTCGTTTAATACGGAATTAAACGAACCTAGGTCCGAGCAAAGTTGCGTGTTGGATTGTCCGACTTAAATTTGTAATTTGAAGTGGGGCCCACCAACTTACATCAATGTGTTTGACACTTGATGGAATTTGGTGATTAGTTGAGTAAAAGTTTGGGATTACTTTTTCTACACTCAAACCAATTCAACACACAAACTTTATTTATAAAAGCAAGTCAAACTTTGGAAGTGAGGTGTGGTTACTATTCACAGCACTCAATTTCTCTCTTCTTCCTCATGAAGCCATGAGTTTCTCTCCCTCTCCCATGGATTTTGTAGCAAAATTCAAGCATGCTAGCACATTAAGGAGTCATTTAAGGTGATAGGGAAACTCACCCTTGAGTTGGAATCAACAAAGAAAGCTTGGAGCTTCATCAAATATAAAGAAAAGTCTTGAATCTCATCCGATCAAAGTAAGTTTTTCCGCAACTTGTCTTTGATTTTTCACACACAAATCATCTTAGAAGATCTTGGCATGTTCTAGGAACACTAACAATGGTATCAGAGCGAGATCTAAGCTTGATTTAATTTCTAGGGTTTATGACTTTAAATTTGGGTATTTTTGCTTGGAGCATGAAAATGCGAAATATGTTGTTTGGTTGATGTTAGATGATGATTATTTAGAGTTGTGCATCATTGGATTTGTGTAAAATTGATTAGATTAATTTTCCCTAAATCTTTATGTTGGCCGAATTGAACCTTAGATGAACTCATGGTGGATTTTCAAAATTTGACATATTGGATGTGTTGATGGCATGATAGAAATATTGAATGTTAATTTAAATTGGATTGAAATCAAATTGAATGATTTTTTATTGCCTTGGCCGTGAGTTATGCTTGTTGTTGGAGAATTGATTTTGCCCCAATTTTGTGTTGGACATGAATTTGGGAATTAAGCATGATTAATTAGATTAAATTGATGTTTTGGAAACATTAGGTTAATTAATTAATTATGGTGATTGCTCTTTAATTGAATTAATATGTAATTTGGAATGTTGTATTAATTTAATTGTTGTAATTGGGCTTAATGGGCTTAGTTGGGCCAAGTTTGATTTTGGTCAATTGGGTTGGATCCAATTGGGCCTAAACCATTTCCATAAAGTACAAAATATGACAATTGGGCCTTTAAACAATTTAATTGGGCCTAAATTGATTTTTGGTAAAAAATGTGATTCCTTAATTGGGCCTTGGCATTTGGGTTTGATCCATATTGGCCAAAGCCCATGCCTAAAGAATTAATTGAAAGCCCATTGGAGTTTAATTGAATAGTATTGGATGCTAATTGGTCATTTGAGACCCAATTGGATTGGATTTGGAATCCAAGTCTAAAAGACACTATTAAAAGTGTAATTATTTAATTTGGAATTAAATATGAATTAGTATTGAATATAATTTAATTTGGATTTAAAATTCTAGTTCGATATAATTCAAGAATACGTACTTTGAGTATTTATTCTTAAACGAGTTGGACTCGCGCAAATCAAATCGTTGTTTGAACATTGGATGGTCATTAATTCAAAGATTAATTAATTGGATTAGATTGATTGAATAACATGCTTTGTGTGAATACTTGGATGTATAAATGAATAATGTATATAAGATGGATATTAGAAGGGTGAGTGTAATTTTGGAAATTATTGAAATAAATTTAGAATTTATTAAATTGGACCTGCGTGTCCAGCCTATTATCTCCTTATCTCATTGTATTTCTCTTCTCACCAATTCCCCTCAATGTAAATGAGGTTTCTTTAGAATTATTATGTAATTGGGTAGAAGTATGAATAGTGCTGGCGGGAGAGAAGAAAGGGAGAGATTTGTTCTAGGAACAAAGTTTGTTATATATCCATCTGAATATCATTATTATTTTATTCGCGCCTTATTATGCTTTTAGAATGCATGCTTAAGGGTGTATGATGAGACCTAATTAATGATAATAAATTGGTTGCCAAATCGCGACAAAAACCCTCATTTTATATTAAGCCTTTTTCCTTCCATTGAGTGATTCTCTCTCAAGATCCAAGATTGGCATTGGTTTGTTGGCCAAAGTCAAGACCTTTGTCCATCGCGGATGTGTTTGAATCACGAAAGCTTTGTTCCATATCGTACATCTTGGGCAAGTTGTGCTTTGTTGGCCAAAGTCAAGGTCACTTCTTGTTCATCGACCTCGATTACGAAGCTTTCCCACTGTCAATCAGTCACGCTTAACTGGTTTCATTAAGCTTGTTGAGCCAAAGCCAAGGCTTAGTTGATTCAGAGGAAAAATGTTAGGGTATATATTGGATATATTGGCATATATTGGATATATATTTCGGACTTATAGGTCCACCTACTAGATCTAAGAATTGGATGAGATCCAATTGATCTTACAGATCTACCTAGTTAAGTTTCATACAATTTGTTGCCCAAAGTCAAGGTTGTGTGTTATTTAACGGGATCCTAGCCCACTGGGAAACTAGGTTTCCCGAGTACTCCACAGAGGGTTAGAGGCTCGCCGAAAAATAGTATGAGGAAAGTATTAAATTCGCAATTTCGTTTAGATACTTGCCAACACGCGCTCTTTTATTTTATTTATCATTGTAATAAATATATTAGTTGGACTAATATTTAATATTACTTTCGTTGAAATAGTTAGACTGTACAACACACTACTTCATTTGTAGTTGGTTATATAGTTGGACTATAGTAATCATTACATTTGAATGTAACCGATCATTTATAGTTGATTATATAGTTGGACTATAGTAATCATTATATTTGATTGTACCCGAAATTATTGATTGGATAGTTGGACTGTAGCAATCAATATAGCTGAAAGATTAGCGTAAAAGAACATAATCCTAGTAGAAAATGTCTTTAACGGCGTAAATTTTCAGATTGGGAATTGAATCTCAGGATAGTCCTGGAAGCCAAGAAGTTACTCTAGATAATAGAGAAACCTCTCGGGCCTGAGCCCGGAGTTGAGAAAATAGTAGAGCATGAGCTTTGGATGACTCATAATGATGATAAATTTAGTGCTCAATCCATTATGCTTGCCGCAAAGAGTCCTTAATTTCGTCGTCAGAACTAAGGATTAGATCCTTATACTATGATGATGAAATTAAAAGATCTTCATATTTCTAACCTTAGATATTAAAGTAAGCTCTTACGCTCGCGTATGTCAGATGGTACATCTGTCGAGCACTAGGTGTCGCAGATGATTGCTGACATCGAATAGCTAAGGTTAGCTGGACATTACCTACGACGTCGAGACTTCCATAGATTTGATCTTATAGTCTCTGCCCGAAGGCTGGGTGTAGGCATTGCATTTTTTCATGTGAAACCTGATGATGAGTCTCAGTTGGAGGCACTACCTTTTAAGTCGCGGAAGCCGCGGGAAACGGATGTCGGAAGGGAGGAGTCAAGAATTGACTCATAATCGGATTAAGTTCGCTGGTTTAGCTTCGGGTTACTTGTTGGTTGCCCATTTTAAAAATTATTCCCGACCCAAAATACTCACAAATCACCTAACCTCGGCCTAAAATCCCCACACCTAGCTCACACAAACCAAACCCACCAACCAAAGGCCCACACGCCCCAACCAAGGCCCACACGCCCATTTACCTAATACACACCCAAATTAAATCAAATATTAAGTTAAATATTAATTAGATAATGTAATTAAACAAAATAATTAATTAGGTCATATACCAAATTAAATAAAACAAATAAAATTTAAATAATCACCTACCAAAATAATAAAAATACTTACACAAATTAAAGAAATTGCATGCCTAATAAAGATAAATCAAATATATTATATACCAAACTTAACAAATATCATGCCTAATTAAAATCAATCATAACAAATTAAATATTTTGTACTCCTAATCTAGCCAAGATTTGTCCCCCCTCAATCTAATCATTTCCTTGTTGAATACCAAATCAAATCTTTTCCTTGTGAGACAAGGGGAAACCCTAACCCTTCTCTATATAAACAACCCCTAACCAAGATATGCACTCCCCTAGCTCATACATAAGACTTACATGAAAATGACAACACCAAGAGCCCTAGCCACTCACGGCAATAGCAAGAAGAAAAAAACACAAATAATTCTCTTCATCTCCCCCACTCCACAACTGAAAACAGCACCCCCTAAACCTCCACACATCACCGAAAATACACCCCCAAACAGCAGCCCCTTTCCACCAAAAATAGCAGCCCCTACACCTCATAAAACACGCCTGAACAGCAGCCCGAATCACCCCCAAAACAGCAGCCAAATCCTCTTAAAACAGTCCCTAAAATCCTTAAAACAGTAACATAAAAACTGCACTTATAATCATTGAAATAATCACACAAAACTTCACTAAAAACCCATAAAAAATACTCAAAACAGTCCGTGGAAACGTCAAAACAGTGACCTGAACAGTGAGCAGAAAATACAGAGGAAACAACAGCAAAACGGAGGCCAAATAGCAAGCAAAACAGCAAAACAGTGAGCCAAGACGTTAAACCAGTGGACCGGAGAAGTAGATGAGCTTTACCCTTCCGATCTCCGTGAAACGCAAGTCCAAAAGTCGGCAAAAAAGGTTAGACCTGAGGTTATTTTCCACATTCGTTTTCTGTTTTATTTTTTTATTCATTGAGTATTGTTCGCATGATTGTTATGACAAAATGCATGTTGTGGCCCTTGAGTAGATAAATATGCATGAATCACGAAATATTGTATGTTGTGGACTTGGAATAAAATAAAAGATGTGTCAACTCTCGCGGTATATCGGATGGAAACCCGGACATAAATTTCATAGCTGATTCCGAATGGACGGTAGTATGATCTGTACTCGGGATACAACTTCACGTACCGCTTGAGTAAACGACACCCTCTTTTGTTTTATGTTGCTTCGGTTTATTTATTTTTCGTCATTTGAATTCTGCATGTTACTTTTGTATGCATGATTCAATCGAGCGCATGGGCTTAGTAAGTACGATGAAAGGTCCCCTATTTGTTTATGATATGTCTATGAAATCACATGTTCGCCATCATTTGATTCGCCTTTATGTGTGCTTGTGTGGTTAGTGTGTGCTTGTGCTTCCATGAATACAATATGCCAATGAAGTTGTATGTTCGTTGCTACTTTGATGTACTTTCAAGCATGCAATCTTAGATGTGAAATATATGAAAATTTAGGTGTAAGTTTTATTTTTGTGCATGTGAACTTAGAAGCATGATACTCTTGGAAATAAGTGTTACTTAAGTTTGATTAAATTATTACACAAATCCTTTCATTACAAATGACATAAGTAAGGGACCATTCCAAACCCAACGGTTTGAGGTCTTCCCTTGCGAGGGGTGAGTGCGGCCTTAAATCTCATTTTCCCGGTTCACACCGGGTGGCGACTCCATTATTCTCCGGTTTAGTCCCCCGTGGCTACTCCGTACTCCCGACCGGGCCGCGAGCCCGGGACAGAATGCGTCGCCCAGTTTCTGTGTCCCACAGTCTGGCGACTCCACTGGGGATAGAGAATCGGCCCCGAAATATTATCTTTTGTAATGTTTGGATTTATGTTCTAATTGACTGTGTCTATAGTGGATGAAATGGGGGTTTAATCAAAGGCATTTTTGAGGCTAGGTAATGGTTTGGTGTCTTCCTTCTTCATTCACTACCTTTCTAGAAGGAAAAGCTATGAAGGCACCTATATAGCCATCTACTCGTAGCCTATTGTGATGGACTAATTTGGAGGACTCGTTGTTTATTCCTGACACCAAGCGATAAGAGCCTAAGAGGCTTGGGTATTTAAGTGAGCCTCGCTCCACCTTCCCTCTGGGGAATCTACAACGGGAAATCCATTTGACAGTCAGTCATACACCATAGCTCATTGGCACGTACCTTAGTGTATAAAAAAGAATGCGCTTACTTGGTTGCTCGAACCCTTGATTGGGGAGACCTAGTTGTGGGCCATCCTTCACCGATGAGAGCCTTTGTCTACACTCCTGCGAACCCACCCATAGACCGGGATTGTATGGTTAAAGTAACAATTATTTCCTTGAGTATGAGCTTGTGGACCATCCTCATTTGGATGCAGTTGGACCATTGTCAGAAATACGGACTTGCTGGGCCATTAAAACTGGGGCGAGTTCGTACCTTATGACCATTGGGCCAAAGCTTCTGAAATGTTGATGTGCCATTCTGTAGAAATTATTGTTTTGTGTTTGCATTATCTTTCTTTTATACTTGTGTTTGGGAACATCGCCGTTTGGATCCATTTGGACCATTTGTCATGGGATATGGGCTTGTTGGGGCCATTTAAACTGGGACAAGAACATATTTTATGACGATTGGGCCAAAGGCTTCTTAGTGATTGATAGGCCATTTTGTACTTGTATTCGGAACATTACCATTTGGATTTAGTTGGGCTCTTTGCCATGAGATGTGAACTCGTTGGGCCATTTAAACTCGTTGGGCCAAAGGCAGACTAGGCCTTCGGAGAAGGATCAGATTAAGATGATTATCAAGGGCACCAAGCCCTCCATTTATAGCAAGTTGAGGAGGATGACCTCCATGATTGCAGACTTTCGGCAGTTGAGGGAAACTGTCATGGATATTGAGGAAGAAGAGGCCGAGAATAGAAAATTCTATGGTCTGAACAGGAGGCCCATTAGGGGAACATCGGGAACAAAGCCCGTTTCTGCTGAGATTGCCGCTATCCGGAACCGGAGATTTTCCAACTTGGGAAGACCCCTGTCAAAGGTGCTAGAGAAACTGAAGAGGCAATGGCTCTTAAAACCCTTGGAAGCCAAACCATTACCCAATCCCCTACCATCACATTATAACCTAAGCCTTTACTGTCACTTTCACCAACAAAAGGGCCATGACACTGACAATTGCGCCCGACTCCGCCATGAAATCCAAGACCTGATAGACTCCAAGAAAATACCTGACCTAGAAACAGAACAGTCTGACACACACAGAACCCCTTACCCAATTACCGTGTCGTACCACCACCAGCCTATATGATCAATTTTGGCCTCCCAGAAGACCTTGTCCTTTCACCCTCAAGCCTTTTGCCTGGGAATTTGGGATAGTGCTAGTGAAGATGAGACTGAGCATGGAAAAAACTTTTGGCTTGATTTCTCTAGCAGTGACGAGGAAGAAGTAAGGGGAATGATGCGCAGTGGTCGTTTTTACAATGATATGGCAGATAAGGGTAAAGAAGTTTTGACAGATGGTAGAGAAGTGGTTGAGACTGCAGAAAATACTGAGGGGGATTTAGTGCTGAGGTAATTGATGAAGACTAGAGCACAAGTGAGTATCTGGGAACTGTTATGTGCATCTCGGGAGCATAGGCAATCCATGGTTGAGGCCTTGAGCAAGATTGTGGTACCAGAAGACGCCAACCCTGCAATGTTTGTTGGGTCGGTTCAGAAAGAAGCTTTGCAGATATATTTTTCTGAGGATGAACTCCCAGCAGAGGGTGAAATCATAACAGGCCTCTATTTATCAGGACCGAGGTGAGGGGCAATAGAACTTCATATGTGATGGTGGATGACGGTTCATCCATCAATGTGTACCCGCTGAAAATTCTGGCAAGATTGGGTATGAAAGCAACAGACTTGGACCCCTCCAGTATGACTATTAAGGCTTATGATGACAGTAAAATGGGAGTTGAGGGTACCTTTGTGGCTATGGTCAAGGTAGGACCGATTGAAGATGAAGTTGAGTTTACAGTGCTGGACATCCCATGCACTTTTGCCTTGTTGTTGGGAAGGCCTTGGTTTCACAAACTAGGGGGCGTGCCTTCCACTTTGCATCAGATGATCAAGTTCCCGTATGAGGGAGAAGTTGTTACTATCCGGGCTGAGGTAGATAATGTCGTGGCTGCCTTGGAGATACAACCTTTCACGAGGTTTCAAGTGTCAGCTACTTTTAAGAATGGGTGGATCCTAGGGTGGCTAGGATCATGAAAAAAATGAAGTTTGAACGCCGGGTGAAGGTTCAAGATTGCCAGATTTCAGAGGACAGACTACTCGAAAAGGTTTGGGGTACAAATCTGATGAAGAAAACTGAAGGTCAAGAAAAAGGGCCTGAAACTGATGGGGTGTTTTTGTGAAAGCTTCAGGATATCAAGGGGAGCCTGAACCTATGGAAGTTAATGGAATTGTGGTACCTGGGTTTGAGATCTTCCAGGATATGTTTGGGTAAGAAGCTGATAGTTGAAGAAATTGTGAAGAAAGAAGAAGAGAATTGGGAGGAATAACTAATGAAGTTGGAGAGCCTGACTCTGGAGAGGACGAAAAGTCTGAGGAAGACCTGATTGCAGAGGAAGAAGTGTCTATAGATGATGAAGACATTTACCTTCCTGATTTGTTTGAATGTACTTCCGCATTATCCAATAATAAAGACATTTCTTTTGCTTACTTACCTGAGTCATTTCCATTTACTCTGCACGAATCAAGCATATTTGATATCAGTTCGGCCAGAACTACTGCATTTAACTTGGGTACGCTTGAGAACCCCAAAGAAATTCTGATTGCAAGTGAAGTTACCTCTGAAGAGAGGGAGAAACTAGAAGAAGTGTTGGTCAGATATGCCAAAGTGTTTGCTTGGTCCTATGAGGACATGCCTGGGGTAGACAGAAACATTGCCCAACACACAATACCAACGTATCCGAATATGAGGCTGGTAAAACAGAAACTCCGACGGATGAGACCAGAATGGGCTGAGAAAGTCAGAGAGGAAGTTAAGAAACAGATAGATGTAGGGTTCCTAGAAGTAGTAAAGTATCCTGAGTGGTTGGCTAATATAGTACTGGTGCCAAAGAAAGATGGGAAAGGTCAGAATGTGTGTAGACTACAAAGATCTCAACAAGGCTTGTCCGAAAGATGATTTTCCTCTGCCACATATAGATGTTCTGGTTGATGTGCGGCTTTATCTGCTATGTATTCATTTGCAGATGGGTTTTCAGGTTACAATCAGGTTCTCATGGCCGAGGAAGACAAACACAAGACTGCATTTGTTACTGAGTGGGGTACTTATTGTTCCAAGGTTATGCCGTTTGGGCTTAAGAATGCGGGGGCTACCTATCAGCGGATGGCCACTACACTTTTCCACGACTTGATGCACAAAGAGATTGAGGTGTATGTGGATGACATGATGGTGAAATCAGAGACAAGAGTTGGGCATATTGAAGCACTGGAAAGGTTCATTCAGAGAGTTGACAGATACAACCTGCGGCTTAATCCCAAGAAATGTGTGTTTGGGGTGACATCAGGGAAATTGCTTGGTCATACAGTGGGAATGGGCGGAATAGAGGTAGACTCTGAAAAGATCAAGGCAATCACAGAAATGCCTGCACCGAAGACAGAAAAAGAAGTCAGAGCATTCTTGGGGAAGATTCAGTACATCAGTCGGTTCATCGCCAAGTTGACATCAATATGTGAGCCTATCTTCAAACTGTTGAGAAAAGATCAGCCAGTGAGATGGAATGAACAGTGTCAGACAGCCTTCGACAAAATCAGAGAATAGTTGGTAAAGCCTCCTGTATTGAAGCCTCCGAGACCGGGCAGACCTTTGATATTGTATTTGGCTATAGATAGAATCAGAAGCACTGGGGGCAATGATGGTACAGGCAGATGAGACAGGGGTAGAACATGCAGTCTATTATCTTAGTAAGAAGATGCTCCCGTATGAGGCTCGATATCAGGAAGTTGAGAAGATCTGTCTTGCAGTGGTATGGGCTTCCAGAAAATTGCGCCATTATTTCCAGTCATACAAGATCCAGATAGTGGCCAAGGAAAATCCTCTAAAATATCTTCATTCGGTGCCTTCACTAGTGGGAAAATTGGGCAGATGGTTGGTATTGCTGACAGAGTTTAACATTGAGTATCTCACCTCCAAAGTGATCAAAGGGCGAGCAGTAGCAGAGTTTCTGGCACTACAACCTGTTGAGGGGGATCAGTATAAGTTTGAATTTCCAGACGAAGAGATCCAAGCAATAACAGTTCAGAGATGGAAGATGTACTTTGACGGAGCAGTGAATTACAAGGGAGCCGGAATTGGGATCGTGATAGTAACCCCCGAGGGAGAGACTTTGCCTTTGGCCAAGAGGTTGACATTCAGAGTGACTAATAACATGGCCGAGTATGAAGCATGTGCTTTTGGTTTGACAGCATTGATAGCCTTGAAGGCCGGGAGTGTGGAAGTCTACGGAGATTCTATGTTGATAGTCCAGCAGATGCGAGGAGAATGGGAATTGAATGAAGAACGGTTGAAACCTTACCTTTTTCACCTCAGAAAGTTGGCACAGGTTATCCCCGAGTGTAAGTTTCAACTTACCGAGAGAAGAGAATCAGATGGCAGATGCATTGGCTACACTTGCAGCAACTTGGGAAAATCCAGAAAAGTTAGTGATGAGACCGTTGATACTGACAACAGCAAGTAGACTTGTTTATGAGACAGAAAGAATTCTGGAAGTTGAGGTCGACGACGGTAAACCTTGGTATTATGACATTCAGAGGTATCTAGAACATGGTGAACTCCCGAAGGGGCAGGCAGAAAATAGAATAGCCATTCAGAAGTTAGCTTCCCAGTATGTGACTTTGAAAGGGGAACTGTACAAGAGGCAAGCAAACGGTATTCAGTTGAAGTTTTTGAGAAAATAAGAAGCCCAACATGTAATGGAAGAAATACACGCCGGGGTATGTGGTCCGCACATGAACGGGTTGAATCTATCCCCGAAAGATAGTGAGACAAGGTTTTTATTGGTCAACCATAGAAACAGACTGCGCGAAGATGGTAAAGCACTATCATGACTGTCAAACACATGGTAATTTGAATCCCTTACCGCACACAGAGTTGCACGGGTTGTCAGAGCCGTGGCCTTTCTCAGCATGGCGAATTGATAGGTTTGGAGAAATTCGACCGAATGCATCGAATGGGCATCGCTTCATAGTAGTGGCAGTAGATTACTTCTCGAAGTGGGTGGAAGCCGAATCATTCCGTAATGTTACAGCAAAACAGATGGCAAAGTTTATAGCTCGGAACCTCATTTGTCGGTATGGTATGCCGCATCATGTAGTGACAGACAACGGAGTTTAGTTTCAAGGAGAGACGAAGGCAATGTTACAGAGATACGGGATAGCCACCACAAGTCATCACCGTACAGGCCGCATGAAAATGGGGCAGTTGAGGCAGCCAACAAGACTATAAAGATGATTTTAGCCAAGATGACAGAAAATTGCAGAGATTGGGTCGAGAAATTACCGTGTGCTTTGTAGGGGTACATAACATCAGTAAGAACAGCAACAGGGGCCACACCTTACTTTTTGGTCTATGGAATGAAAGCAGTATTGCCAGTAGAAGTGGAAATACAGTCCATGAGAGTATTAGCAGAGGCAGAATTACCGGAATAGGAGTGGGCCGCACAGAGGTTTGATCAGTTAGCACTATTGGATGAGAAGAGAACGAAGTCTTTGTATCACATGCAGTTGTATCAGAAGAGACTAGCCCGAGCATTCAACAAGAAAGTACGCCCCACCAAGATCAGAAAGGGTGATTTGGTACTTAAGCAGTCGAGGCCGTCGACGACAGATCCGAGAGGAAAATTCAGACCTAACTGGGAAGGACCTTACATAGTGCAGAAGGTAATGGGAAATGGGGTAGTGAAGCTATCAGGCTTGGAAGGAAACGAGTTCACCGAGCTGATCAACGTGGACAGATTGAAACAGTACTTTGTCTGAGGGAGAAAAGATCGATCAGTCACCAAAGGAATTGGCAGAAGACCTAACCCAACGGATTAGGAAAATCATTCATGCATACACGTAACATTGCATTCTTTCCGTGTTTGTTTTTGTTTGTGTTCGCAGGTTCGAAGAAAAAAAGAAAGCGGCAGAAATGAGCCAAACAGCATCAACACAGTTTCAGTTTTGGGGATGAGTCCCAAGAGGCGAGGCCCACGTCAGTATCAGTCTAGGGCGAGACCCACATTAGTATCAGCTTATGGGCGAGGCCCACTTTTGTCAGCGGTGTTGGGTCGAGGTGCCCAGGGTCGAGGTGCCCCCGTTGTCGGTTGTAGTTCCGGGATGCGTCCCAGGGTCGAGGTGCCCATTACATCATCAGTTTGAGGGCAAGGTCCCTATTGTCAACGGTTTGGGTCGAGGTGCCCCCATTGTCGGTTGTAGTTTCGGGATGCGTCCCAGGGTCGAGGTGCCCACTACATCATCAGTTTGAGGGTGAGGTCCCTATTGTCAGCGGTGTTGGGTCGAGGTGCCCCCATTTTCGGTTATAGTTCCGGGATGCGTCCCAGGGTCGAGGTGCCCACTACATTATCAGTTTGAGGGCGAGGCCCCTATTGTCAGCGGTATTGGGTCGAGGCGCCCAGGGTCGAGGTGCCCCCGTGTCAGTTGCAGTTAGTGGGATGCGTCCCAGGATCGAGGTCCACTGTAGCACCAGCTCAGCTCGAGGCAGCAGACGAACCAGGTAAGTGAAAATGCATTGCATAACTTTGATAGGATTGTTCAAAGTCACACACTACACAAGTCCCATCAAAGTGGGGGCGACTGTAGGCATTGCATTTTTGCATGTGAAACCCGATGATGAGTCTCAGTTGGAGGCACTACCTTTTAAGTCATGGAAGCCGCGGGAAACGGATGTCGGAAGGGAGGAGTCAAGAATTAACTCATAATCGGATTAAGTTCGCTGGTTTAGCTTCGGGTTACTTATTGGTTGCCCATATTAAAACCCAAAATACTCAAAAATCACCTAACCTCGGCCTAAAATCCCCACACCTAGCCCACACAAACCAAACCCACCAACCAAGGCCCACACGCCCCAACCAAGGCCCACACGCCCATTTACCTAATACACACCCAAATTAAATCAAATATTAAGTTAAATATTAATTAGATAATGTAATTAAACAAAATAATTAATTAGGTCATATACCAAATTAAATAAAACAAATAAAATCTAAATAATCACCTACCAAAATAATAAAAATACTTACACAAATTAAAGAAATTGCATGCCTAATAAAGATAAATCAAATATATTATATACCAAACTTAACAAATATCATGCCTAATTAAAATCAATCATAACAAATTAAATATTTTGTATCCTAATCTAGCCAAGATTTGTCCCCCCTCAATCTAATCATTTCCTTGTTGAATACCAAATCAAATCTTTTCCTTGTGAGACAAGGGGAAACCCTAACCCTTCTCTATATAAACAACCCATAACCAAGACATGCACTCCCCTAGCTCATACATAAGACTTACATGAAAATGACAACACCAAGAGCCCTAGCCACTCACGACAATAGCAAGAAGAAAAACACAAATAATTCTCTTCATCTCCCCCACTCCACAACTGAAAACAGCACCCCCTAAACCTCCACACATCACCGAAAATACACCCCCAGCAGCCCCTTTCCACCAAAAACAGCAGCCCCTACACCTGATAAAACACGCCTGAACAGCAGCCCGAATCACCCCCAAAACAGCATCCAAATCCTCTTAAAACAGTCCCTAAAATCCTTAAAACAGTAACATAAAAACTGCACTTATAATCATTGAAATAATCACACAAAACTGCACTAAAAACCCACAAAAAATACTCAAAACAGTCCGTGGAAACGTCAAAACAGTGACCTGAACAGTGAGCAGAAAATACAGAGGAAACAGCAACAAAACGGAGGCCAAACAGCAAGCAAAATAGCAAAACAGTGAGCCAAGATGCTAAACCAGTGAACCGGAGAAGTAGAGGAGCTTTACCATTCCGATCTCCGTGAAACGCAAGTCCGAAAGTCGGCAAAAAAGGTTAGACCTGAGGTTATTTTCCACATTCGTTTTCTGTTTTATTTTTATTATTCATTGAGTATTGTTCGCATGATTGTTATGACAAAATGCATGTTGTGGCCCTTGAGTAGATAAATATGTATGAATCACGAAATATTGTATGTTGTGGACTTGGAATAAAATAAAAGATGTGTCAACTCTCGCGGTATATCGGATGGAAACCCGAACATAAATTTCATAGCCGATTCCGAATGGACGGTAGTATGATCTGTACTCGGGATACAACTTCACGTACAGCTTGAGTAAACGACACCCTCTTTTGTTTTATGTTGCTTCGGTTTATTTATTTTTCGTCATTTGAATTCTGCATGTTACTTTTGTATGCATGATTCAATCGAGCGCATGGGCTTAGTAAGTACGATGAAAGGTCCCCTATTTGGAGGGGTTAACACCCTTTACCACGATGCTTTGCCGCGCCGGTTGATGTGTGTTCGGTTGAATGTAAGAAATGTTCAATCGGACAGACTAAGTTTGATATTATTGTCTTTATTCTTTGTATGAATGATGCGATCGAGTGCATGGGCTTAGTAAGTCGGATTAAAGGTCTGGTATTTGGAGGGGTTAAAACCATTTACCACGATGTTTTGCCGCACCGGTTGATGTGTGTTCGGTTGAATGTAAGAAATGTTCAATCGGACATACTAAGTTTGATATTATTGTCTTTATTCTTTGTATGCATGATGCGATCGAGTGCATGGGCTTAGTAAGTCGTATTAAGGGTCCCCTATTTGGAGTGGTTAAAACCATTTACCATAATGCTTTGCCACGCCGATTGGTGTATACTCGATTTGTTTGTTTATGAATGCGTTGCATGCATCAGGTCTGGTTCCGTTCAAACGCGTTCTCGAACGCCACACGAACGTGAACCTTCTGTTTACCGTTCGAACACGTTCTCAAACGCAACGCGAACGCGCACGCATATTCTTAGTTTCATCATGCATCAGGTCTGGTTCTGTTCGAACGCGTTCTCGAACGCTATACGAACGTGAACCTTCTGTTTACCGTTCGAACGCGTTCTCAAATGCTACGTGAACGCGCACGCATTTTCTTAGTGTTTCATGCATCAGGTCTGGCTCCGTTCGAACGCGTTCTCGAACGCTATACGAACACGAACCTTCTGTTTACCGTTCGAACATGTTCTCGAACGCTACGCGAACGCGCACCCACTGAACTGAGTCCTTTTCATCAGATTTCATACATAATTGTTCCTAGTAGCTATCCCTTCGTATGATGAATCTGATTGCTTCTCTGTATTAAGCAAGATTATGTAGGTGTCATTCATCTGTATTCCCCACATGTATGAGTACAATGTGTTTAACGTATTACAATTCATATATCCATATCGTGATAGCATTTGAGTATTATTTCTTGTGGTATATCGATAGAAACCCAGACATAAATTCCGTAGCCGATTCCGAATGGACGGTAGTGCAGTCTATACTTGGGATACAATTCCACGTACCACTTGGAAAAGTGCTTACATGTGTGCTTGTGTCCATATTAGTTAATGCCTAATTGCATCCTTAAGTGTCTTTTTGTATTATATACTTAGTTGACTCTTTTATTTATGCATAGACAAGTAATGGATATTTGTTTATGATATGTCTATGAAATCACATGTTCGCCATCATTTGATTCGCCTTTATGTGTGCTTGTGTGGTTAGTGTGTGCTTGTGCTTCCATGAATACAATATGCCAATGAAGTTGTATGTTCGTTGCTACTTTGATGTACTTTCAAGCATGCAATCTTAGATGTGAAATATATGAAAATTTAGGTGTAAGTTTTATTTTTGTGCATGTGAACTTAGAAGCATGATACTCTTGGAAATAAGTGTTACTTAAGCTTGATTAAATTATTACACAAATCCTTTCATTACAAGTGACATAAATAAGGGACCATTCCAAACCCAACGGTTTGAGGTCTTCCCTTGCGAGGGGTGAGTGCGGCCTTAAATCTCATTTTCCTGGTTCACACCGGGTGGCGACTCCATTATTCTCCGGTTTAGTCCCCCGTGGCTACTCCGTACTCCGATCGGGCCGCGAGCCCGGGACAGCATGCGTCGCCCAGTTTCTGTGTCCCACAGTCTGGCGACTCCACTGGGGATAGAGAATCGGCCCCGAATTATTATCTTTTGTAATGTTTGGATTTATGTTCTAATTGACTGTGTCTATAGTGGATGAAATGAGGGTTTAATCAAAGGCATTTTTAAGGCTAGGTAATGGTTTGGTGTCTTCATTCATTCACTACCTTTCTAGAAGGAAAAGCTGTGCAGGCACCTATATAGCCATCTACTCGTAGCCTATTGTGATGGACTAATTTGGAGGACTCGTTGTTTATTCCTGACACCAAGCGATAAGAGCCTAAGAGGCTTGGGTATTTAAGTGAGCCTCGCTCCACCTTCCCTCTGGGGAATCTACAACAGGAAATCCATTTGACAGTCAGTCATACACCATAGCTCATTGGCACGTACCTTAGTGTATAAAAAAGAATGCGCTTACTTGGTTGCTCGAACCCTTGATTGGGGAGACCTAGTTGTGGGCCATCCTTCACCGATGAGAGCCTTTGTCTACACTCCTGCGAACCCACCCATAGACCGGGATTGTATGGTTAAAGTAACAATTATTTCCTTGAGTATGAGCTTGTGGACCATCCTCATTTGGATGCAGTTGGACCATTGTCAGAAATACGGACTTGCTGGGCCATTAAAACTGGGGCGAGTTCGTACCTTATGACCATTGGGCCCAAAGCTTCTGAAATGTTGATGTGCCATTCTGTAGAAATTATTGTTTTGTGTTTGCATTATCTTTCTTTTATACTTGTGTTTGGGAACATCGCCGTTTGGATCCATTTGGACCATTTGTCATGGGATATGGGCTTGTTGGGCCATTTAAACTGGGACAAGAACATATTTTATGACGATTGGGCCAAAGGCTTCTTAGTGATTGATAGGCCATTTTGTACTTGTATTCGGAACATTACCATTTGGATTTAGTTGGGCTCTTTGCCATGAGATGTGAACTCGTTGGGCCATTAAACTCGTTGGGCCAAAGGCAGACTAGGCCTTCGGAGAAGGATCAGATTAAGATGATTATCAAGGGCACCAAGCCCTCCATTTATAGCAAGTTGAGGAGGATGACCTCCATGATTGCAGACTTTCGGCAGTTGAGGGAAACTGTCATGGATATTGAGGAAGAAGAGGCCGAGAATAGAAAATTCTATGGTCTGAACAGGAGGCCCATTAGGGGAACATCGGGAACAAAGCCCGTTTCTGCTGAGATTGCCGCTATCCGGAACCGGAGATTTTCCAACTTGGGAAGACCCCTGTCAAAGGTGCTAGAGAAACTGAAGAGGCAATGGCTCTTAAAACCCTTGGAAGCCAAACCATTACCCAATCCCCTACCATCACATTATAACCTAAGCCTTTACTGTCACTTTCACCAACAAAAGGGCCATGACACTGACAATTGCGCCCGACTCCGCCATGAAATCCAAGACCTGATAGACTCCAAGAAAATACCTGACCTAGAAACAGAACAGCCTGACACACACAGAAACCCCTTACCCAATTACCGTGCCGTACCACCACCAGCCTATATGATCACCCTTAAGCCTTTTGCCTGGGAATTTGGGATAGTGCTAGTGAAGATGAGACTGAGCATGGAAAAAACTTTTGGCTTGATTTCTCTAGCAGTGACGAGGAAGAAGTAAGGGGAATGATGCTCAGTGGTCGTTTTTACAATGATATGGCAGATAAGGGTAAAGAAGTTTTGACAGATGGTAGAGAAGTGGTTGAGACTGCAGAAAATACTGAGGGGGATTTAGTGCTGAGGTAATTGATGAAGACTAGAGCACAAGTGAGTATCTGGGAACTGTTATGTGCATCTCGGGAGCATAGGCAATCCATGGTTGAGGCCTTGAGCAAGATTGTGGTACCAGAAGACGCCAACCCTGCAATGTTTGTTGGGTCGGTTCAGAAAGAAGCTTTGCAGATATATTTTTCTGAGGATGAACTCCCAGCAGAGGGGTGAAATCATAACAGGCCTCTATTTATCAGGACCGAGGTGAGGGGCAATAGAACTTCATATGTGATGGTGGATGACGGTTCATCCATCAATGTGTACCCGCTGAAAATTCTGGCAAGATTGGGTATGAAAGCAACAGACTTGGACCCCTCCAGTATGACTATTAAGGCTTATGATGACAGTAAAATGGGAGTTGAGGGTACCTTTGTGGCTATGGTCAAGGTAGGACCGATTGAAGATGAAGTTGAGTTTACAGTGCTGGACATCCCATGCACTTTTGCCTTGTTGTTGGGAAGGCCTTGGTTTCACAAACTAGGGGGCGTGCCTTCCACTTTGCATCAGATGATCAAGTTCCCGTATGAGGGAGAAGTTGTTACTATCCGGGCTGAGGTAGATAATGTCGTGGCTGCCTTGGAGATACAACCTTTCACGAGGTTTCAAGTGTCAGCTACTTTTAAGGAATGGGTGGATCCTAGGGTGGCTAGGATCATGAAAAAAATGAAGTTTGAACCGGGTGAAGGTTCAAGATTGCCAGATTTCAGAGGACAGACTACTCGAAAAGGTTTGGGGTACAAATCTGATGAAGAAAAACTGAAGGTCAAGAAAAAAGGGCCTGAAACTGATGGGGTGTTTTGTGAAAGCTTCAGGATATCAAGGGGAGCCTGAACCTATGGAAGTTAATGGAATTGTGGTACCTGGGTTTGAGATCTTCCAGGATATGTTTGGTAAGAAGCTGATAGTTGAAGAAATTGTGAAGAAAGAAGAAGAGAATTGGGAGGAATAACTAATGAAGTTGGAGAGCCTGACTCTGGGAGAGGACGAAAAGTCTGAGGAAGACCTGATTGCAGAGGAAGAAGTGTCTATAGATGATGAAGACATTTACCTTCCTGATTTGTTTGAATGTACTTCCGCATTATCCAATAATAAAGACATTTCTTTTGCTTACTTACCTGAGTCATTTCCATTTACTCTGCACGAATCAAGCATATTTGATATCAGTTCGGCCAGAACTACTGCATTTAACTTGGGTACGCTTGAGAACCCCAAAGAAATTCTGATTGCAAGTGAAGTTACCTCTGAAGAGAGGGAGAAACTAGAAGAAGTGTTGGTCAGATATGCCAAAGTGTTTGCTTGGTCCTATGAGGACATGCCTGGGGTAGACAGAAACATTGCCCAACACACAATACCAACGTATCCGAATATGAGGCCGGTAAAACAGAAACTCCGACGGATGAGACCAGAATGGGCTGAGAAAGTCAGAGAGGAAGTTAAGAAACAGATAGATGTAGGGTTCCTAGAAGTAGTAAAGTATCCTGAGTGGTTGGCTAATATAGTACTGGTGCCAAAGAAAGATGGGAAAGGTCAGAATGTGTGTAGACTACAAAGATCTCAACAAGGCTTGTCCGAAAGATGATTTTCCTCTGCCACATATAGATGTTCTGGTTGATGTGCGGCTTTATCTGCTATGTATTCATTTGCAGATGGGTTTTCAGGTTACAATCAGGTTCTCATGGCCGAGGAAGACAAACACAAGACTGCATTTGTTACTGAGTGGGGTACTTATTGTTCCAAGGTTATGCCGTTTGGGCTTAAGAATGCGGGGGCTACCTATCAGCGGATGGCCACTACACTTTTCCACGACTTGATGCACAAAGAGATTGAGGTGTATGTGGATGACATGATGGTGAAATCAGAGACAAGAGTTGGGCATATTGAAGCACTGGAAAGGTTCATTCAGAGAGTTGACAGATACAACCTGCGGCTTAATCCCAAGAAATGTGTGTTTGGGGTGACATCAGGGAAATTGCTTGGTCATACAGTGGGAATGGGCGGAATAGAGGTAGACTCTGAAAAGATCAAGGCAATCACAGAAATGCCTGCACCGAAGACAGAAAAAGAAGTCAGAGCATTCTTGGGGAAGATTCAGTACATCAGTCGGTTCATCGCCAAGTTGACATCAATATGTGAGCCTATCTTCAAACTGTTGAGAAAAGATCAGCCAGTGAGATGGAATGAACAGTGTCAGACAGCCTTCGACAAAATCAGAGAATAGTTGGTAAAGCCTCCTGTATTGAAGCCTCCGAGACCGGGCAGACCTTTGATATTGTATTTGGCTATAGAATCAGAAGCACTGGGGGCAATGATGGTACAGGCAGATGAGACAGGGGTAGAACATGCAGTCTATTATCTTAGTAAGAAGATGCTCCCGTATGAGGCTCGATATCAGGAAGTTGAGAAGATCTGTCTTGCAGTGGTATGGGCTTCCAGAAAATTGCGCCATTATTTCCAGTCATACAAGATCCAGATAGTGGCCAAGGAAAATCCTCTAAAATATCTTCATTCGGTGCCTTCACTAGTGGGAAAATTGGGCAGATGGTTGGTATTGCTGACAGAGTTTAACATTGAGTATCTCACCTCCAAAGTGATCAAAGGGCGAGCAGTAGCAGAGTTTCTGGCACTACAACCTGTTGAGGGGGATCAGTATAAGTTTGAATTTCCAGACGAAGAGATCCAAGCAATAACAGTTCAGAGATGGAAGATGTACTTTGACGGAGCAGTGAATTACAAGGGAGCCGGAATGGGATCGTGATAGTAACCCCCGAGGGAGAGACTTTGCCTTTGGCCAAGAGGTTGACATTCAGAGTGACTAATAACATGGCCGAGTATGAAGCATGTGCTTTTGGTTTGACAGCATTGATAGCCTTGAAGGCCGGGAGTGTGGAAGTCTACGGAGATTCTATGTTGATAGTCCAGCAGATGCGAGGAGAATGGGAATTGAATGAAGAACGGTTGAAACCTTACCTTTTTCACCTCAGAAAGTTGGCACAGGTTATCCCCGAGTGTAAGTTTCAACACTTACCGAGAGAAGAGAATCAGATGGCAGATGCATTGGCTACACTTGCAGCAACTTGGGAAAATCCAGAAAAGTTAGTGATGAGACCGTTGATACTGACAACAGCAAGTAGACTTGTTTATGAGACAGAAAGAATTCTGGAAGTTGAGGTCGACGACGGTAAACCTTGGTATTATGACATTCAGAGGTATCTAGAACATGGTGAACTCCCGGAAGGGGCAGGCAGAAAAGATAGAATAGCCATTCAGAAGTTAGCTTCCCAGTATGTGACTTTGAAAGGGGAACTGTACAAGAGGCAAGCAAATGGTATTCAGTTGAATTTTTTGAGAAAATAAGAAGCCCAGCATGTAATGGAAGAAATACACGCCGAGGTATGTGGTCCGCACATGAACGGGTTGAATCTGTCCCGAAAGATAGTGAGACAAGGTTTTTATTGGTCAACCATAGAAACAGACTGCGCGAAGATGGTAAAGCACTATCATGACTGTCAAACACATGGTAATTTGAATCCCTTACCGCACACAGAGTTGCACGGGTTGTCAGAGCCGTGGCCTTTCTCAGCATGGCGAATTGATATGGTTGGAGAAATTCGACCGAATGCATCGAATGGGCATCGCTTCATAGTAGTGGCAGTAGATTACTTCTCGAAGTGGGTGGAAGCCGAATCATTCCGTAATGTTACAGCAAAACAGATGGCAAAGTTTATAGCTCGGAACCTCATTTGTCGGTATGGTATGCCGCATCATGTAGTGACAGACAACGGAGTTTAGTTTCAAGGAGAGACGAAGGCAATGTTACAGAGATACGGGATAGCCACCACAAGTCATCACCGTACAGGCCGCATGAAAATGGGGCAGTTGAGGCAGCCAACAAGACTATAAAGATGATTTTAGCCAAGATGACAGAAAATTGCAGAGATTGGGTCGAGAAATTACCGTGTGCTTTGTAGGGGTACATAACATCAGTAAGAACAGCAACAGGGGCCACACCTTACTTTTTGGTCTATGGAATGAAAGCAGTATTGCCAGTAGAAGTGGAAATACAGTCCATGAGAGTATTAGCAGAGGCAGAATTACCGGAATAGGAGTGGGCCGCACAGAGGTTTGATCAGTTAGCACTATTGGATGAGAAGAGAACGAAGTCTTTGTATCACATGCAGTTGTATCAGAAGAGACTAGCCCGAGCATTCAACAAGAAAGTACGCCCCACCAAGATCAGAAAGGGTGATTTGGTACTTAAGCAGTCGAGGCCGTCGACGACAGATCCGAGAGGAAAATTCAGACCTAACTGGGAAGGACCTTACATAGTGCAGAAGGTAATGGGAAATGGGGTAGTGAAGCTATCAGGCTTGGAAGGAAACGAGTTCACCGAGCTGATCAACGTGGACAGATTGAAACAGTACTTTGTCTGAGGGAGAAAAGATCGATCAGTCACCAAAGGAATTGGCAGAAGACCTAACCCAACGGATTAGGAAAATCATTCATGCATACACGTAACATTGCATTCTTTCCGTGTTTGTTTTTGTTTTGTGTTCGCAGGTTCGAAGAAAAAAAGAAAGCGGCAGAAATGAGCCAAACAGCATCAACACAGTTTCAGTTTTGGGGATGAGTCCCAAGAGGCGAGGCCCACGTCAGTATCAGTCTAGGGCGAGACCCACATTAGTATCAGCTTATGGGCGAGGCCCACTTTTGTCAGCGGTGTTGGGTCGAGGTGCCCAGGGTCGAGGTGCCCCCGTTGTCGGTTGTAGTTCCGGGATGCGTCCCAGGGTCGAGGTGCCCATTACATCATCAGTTTGAGGGCAAGGTCCCTATTGTCAACGGTGTTGGGTCGAGGTGCCCCCATTGTCGGTTGTAGTTTCGGGATGCGTCCCAGGGTCGAGGTGCCCACTACATCATCAGTTTGAGGGTGAGGTCCCTATTGTCAGCGGTGTTGGGTCGAGGTGCCCCCATTTTCGGTTATAGTTCCGGGATGCGTCCCAGGGTCGAGGTGCCCACTACATTATCAGTTTGAGGGCGAGGCCCCTATTGTCAGCGGTATTGGGTCGAGGCGCCCAGGGTCGAGGTGCCCCCGTTGTCAGTTGCAGTTAGTGGGATGCGTCCCAGGATCGAGGTCCACTGTAGCACCAGCTCAGCTCGAGGCAGCAGACGAACCAGGTAAGTGAAAATGCATTGCATAACTTTGATAGGATTGTTCAAAGTCACACACTACACAAGTCCCATCAAAGTGGGGGCGACTGTAGGCATTGCATTTTTGCATGTGAAACCCGATGATGAGTCTCAGTTGGAGGCACTACCTTTTAAGTCATGGAAGCCGCGGGAAACGGATGTCGGAAGGGAGGAGTCAAGAATTAACTCATAATCGGATTAAGTTCGCTGGTTTAGCTTCGGGTTACTTATTGGTTGCCCATATTAAAAATTATTCCCGACCCAAAATACTCACAAATCACCTAACCTCGGCCTAAAATCCCCATACCTAGCCCACACAAACCAAACCCACCAACCAAAGGCCCACACGCCCCAACCAAGGCCCACACGCCCATTTACCTAATACACACCCAAATTAAATCAAATATTAAGTTAAATATTAATTAGATAATGTAATTAAACAAAATAATTAATTAGGTTATATACCAAATTAAATAAAACAAATAAAATCTAAATAATCACCTACCAAAATAATAAAAATACTTACACAAATTAAAGAAATTGCATGCCTAATAAAGATAAATAAAAAATATTATATACCAAACTTAATAAATATCATGCCTAATTAAAATCAATCATAACAAATTAAATATTTTGTATTCCTAATCTAGCCAAGATTTGTCCCCCGTCAATCTAATCATTTCCTTGTTGAATACCAAATCAAATCTTTTCCTTGTGAGACAAGGGGAAACCCTAACCCTTCTCTATATAAACAACCTCTAACCAAGACATGCACTCCCCTAGCTCATACACAAGACTTACACGAAAATCATAACACCAAGAGCCCTAGCCACTCACGGCAATAGCAAGAAGAAAAACACAAATAATTCTCTTCATCTCCCCCACTCCACAACCGAAAATAGCACCCCCTAAACCTCCACACATCACCGAAAATACACCCCCAAACAGCAGCCCATTTCCACCGAAAACTGCAGCCCCTACACCTCCTAAAGCACGCCTGAACAGCAGCCCGAATCACCCCCAAAACAGCAGCCAAATCCTCTTAAAACAATCCTTAAAATCCTTAAAACAGTAACATAAAAACTGCACTTATAATCATTGAAATAATCACACAAAACTGCACTAAAAACCCACAAAAAACACTCAAAACAGTCCGTGGAAACGTCAAAACAGTGACCTGAATAGTGAGCAGAAAATACATAGGAAACAGCAGTAAAACGGAGGCCAAACAGCAAGCAAAACAGCAAAATAGTGAGCCAAGACGCTAAACCAGTGAACCGGAGAAGTAGAGGAGCTTTACCCTTCCGATCTCCGTGAAACGCAAGTCCGAAAGTCGGCAAAAAAGGTTAGACCTGAGGGTATTTTCCACATTCGTTTTCTGTTTTATTTTTATTATTCATTGAGTATTGTTCGCATGATTGTTATGACAAAATGCATGTTGTGGCCCTTGAGTAGATAAATATGCATGAATCACGAAATATTGTATGTTGTGGACTTGGAATAAAATAAAAGATGTGTCAACTCTCGCGGTATATCGGATGGAAACCCGGACATAAATTTCATAGCCGATTCCGAATGGACGGTAGTATGATCTGTACTTGGGCTACAACTCCATGTACCGCTTGAGTAAACGGCGCCCTCTTTTGTTTGATGTTGCTTCGGTTTATTTATTTTTCGTCATTTGAATTCTGCATGTTACTTTTGTATGCATGATTCAATCGAGCGCATGGGCTTAGTAAGTGCGATGAAAGGTCCCCTATTTGGAGGGGTTAAAACTCTTTACCACGATGCTTTGCCGCGCCGGTTGATGTGTGTTTGGTTGAATGTAAGAAATGTTCAATCAGACATACTAAGTTTGATATTATTGTCTTTATTCTTTGTATGAATGATGCGATCGAGTGCATGGGCTTAGTAAGTCGGATTAAAGGTCCCCTATTTGGAGGGGTTAAAACCCTTTACCACGATGCTTTGCCGCTTCGGTTGATGTGTGTTCGGTTGAATGTAAGAAATGTTCAATCGGACATACTAAGTTTAATATTATTGTCTTTATTCTTTGTATGCATGATGCGATCGAGTGCATAGGCTTAGTAAGTCAGATTAAGGGTCCCCTATTTGGAGGGGTTAAAACCCTTTACCATGATGCTTTGCCGCGCCGATTGGTGTATACTCGATTGGATGCGAGATGAGTTCAATTGGATACGTGAGGTCCCACATTGTGGATTTTTTTGTCTATGAATGTGTTGCATGTATCAGGTCTGGTTCCGTTCGAACGCGTTCTCGAACGCCACACGAATGTGAACCTTCTGTTTACCGTTCGAACGCGTTCTCAAACGCTACGCGAACGCGCACCCATTTTCTTAGTTTCATCATGCATCAGGTCTGGTTCTGTTCGAATACGTTCTCGAACGCTATACGAACGTGAACCTTCTGTTTACCGTTCGAACGCGTTCTCAAACGCTACGCGAACGCGCACGTATTTTCTTAGTGTTTTATGCATCAGGTTTGGCTCCGTTCGAACGCGTTCTCGAACGCTATACGAACACGAACCTTCTATTTACCGTTCGAACGCGTTCTCGAACGCTACGCGAACGCGCACCCACTGAACTGAGTCCTTTTCATCAGATTTCATACATAATTGTTCCTAGTAGCTATCCCTTCGTATGATGAATCTGATTGCTTCTCTGTATTACGCAAGATTATGTAGGTGTCATTCATCTGTATTCCCCATATGTATGAGTACAATGTGTTTAACATATTACAATTCATATATCCATGTTGTGATAGCATTTGAGTATTATTTCTTGTGGTATATCGATGGAAACCCATACATAAATTCCGTAGCCGATTCCGAATGGACGGTAGTGCAGTCTGTACTTGGGATACAATTCCACGTACCACTTGGAAAAGTGCTCAAATGTGTGCTTGTGTCCATACTAGTTATCTCCTTTTGCACCACGTCATAGCATGCTCACTTTAATGCCTAATTGCATCCTTAAGTGTCTTTTTGTATTATATACTTAGTTGACTCTTTTATTTTTGCATGGACAAGTAATGGCTATTTGTTTATGATATGTCTATGAAATCACATGTTCGCCATCATTTGATTCGCCTTTATGTGTGCTTTTGTGGTTAGTGTGTGCTTGTGTTTCCATGAATACAATATGCCAATGAAGTTGTATGTTCGTTGCTACTTTGATGTACTTTCAGGCATGCAATCTTAGATGTGAAATATATACAAATTTAGGTGTAAGATTTATTTTTGTGCATGTGAACTTAGAAGCATGATACTCTTGGAAATAAGTGTTACTTAAGCTTGATTAAATTATTACACAAATCCTTTCATTACAAATGACATAAGTAAGGGACCATTCCGAACCCAACGGTTTGAGGTCTTCCCTTGCGAGGGGTGAGTGCGGCCTTAAACCTCATTTTCCCGGTTCACACCGGGTGGCGACTCCATTATTCTCCGGTTTAGTCCTCCGTGGCTACTCCGTACTCCCGACCGGGCTGCGAGCTCGGGACAGCATGCGTCGCTCAGTTTCTGTGTCCCACACTGGGGCAGGTTCATAATGAGCCAAGAGAAAACTCTTGGAGAGTTAATGGATATGCTCAATGAGGCAGAGCCAAAGCTTCTAAAAGGGCAAGAAGCGCAAGGTGCATCTTACTTCGACATCTCAAAAGGCCAAGGCTTGGCCGAAGGCTTCTAAGGGTGTGAAGAAAATGGGCAAATGCAAAATCGTCATAATCTTCTGGGAAGACCAAAGACATATCCCAAGATGTCTGCCTAAATTGTGGCAAATGGGGTCACTGGAAGCGTGACTGTCGTATGGACAAGGCAAACATAAAGGAAGTGAAGACGGGCAAGGCTCTGGCTTCAGGTATGTTTGTTATAAACATGTCCACTACTAGTTTTAAAGAATCAGATTTTTGATATTGGATGTGGTACATACATATGTACTGATGTGTGGGATTTGCTGATTAGTAAGAGACTGGCTTCGGATGAGATCGAACTGTGAGTCAGAAACAGGATGAGAGTCGTTATTTTTGCCGTGGGAATTTAAATTTTGGAACTGCCATTTGGGCATGTACTTAAATTAGGAAACTGTTATAATGTACCTAGTTTGACTAGAAACATTATCTCTATATCTAGTTTAACCCATTGCGGGTAAACCTTTGTGTTCAAGAACACATGATGTTTCTGTTTATAAAGATGATATTGAAATATACACATTAGATGTGAATAACAGTATTTATATTTCGAATATAAATAAACTGTTATAAGAAGGATAGTGGGAGCGCACTGACAATGATTGTCCTATTCGTTGATGATGTATTGCTTCTTAGCAATGACATTCCCATGTTAACAATCGGTGAAAGCTTGGCTTTCATTAAATTATCCATGGAATACTTGGGAGAGGCAACCTTTATTATAGGAATAAAGATCTACTGGGATAGATCTAAAAGTTGTTGGCACTCTCCGAGAACTCGTACATTGAAAGACTTGTACGCGACCTGGTGTCTCATATGCTTTGAGCATTTGGAGTCACAATCAGGCCGATCCATGTCATGGTCACTGGATTGATGTTAAGAACATCCTTAAGTATCTTAGACGAACTAAGGATGCTTTCTTAAGTTATGGAGAATGAGAACTTGAGATGACTAGGTTCACTGTTGCAAGTTTCCTAACCGATAATGGCGACTGTAAGTCACAATAAGGGTACATATTTTGTTTGAACAACAGAATAGTGAGCTGGAAATCTTCCAAGCAAGATACTGTTGTCGATTCAACAAATGCGGATTATATTGTTGCAGCTGAGGCAGTAGAAGAAACATTTTTGATCCATAAAATTCCAAATTAAATTAGGAGTAGTTCTGTTAGTAGCTGAGCTGGGCTACAACGCATGCAAAAGAATTACGGTCTCATCAACGATCCAAGTATGTACTTCGACGGTTTTATCTGATTCGTGAGATCATACATCGTGGTGATGTGATGATCTAAAAAATCACATCAGATGATAACCTTGCAGATCCGCTGACGAAAGTGATATCTCAGTATAAGCATGAGCGACCCGTACATAGTTTAGGTGTTGGACACTTGAGTGATTGGCTATAGGCCAAGTGGGAGATTGTTGGACAATTATGACCCATATCATCGCTATTTTGTAAAGGACATGGTGTTCTTGTACAAAATTAACTATGTGACAAAGGAAATTACTTTTTTATCATTTGTAATTGGATTACCTAGATATATAAATGATAAAAGTCCATATGATTAGTACCGGATTAATAAGATATGAGACAGTATTAATCCAAGAAAGGTTTCATCATTAAATATCCCTAGTCGTAGTATTATCGAGACTGGACATCGATAATGCAGAATAGGCTAATATTACACTTGTGCGCGTTATGGAAGCGTAACGGCATAGTTCTCATATATTTAAGTATTGGATACTTATACAAGTGTGATAGGAGTTTCTATTTACCGATGGTACGGGAATAGCTTCGCTCTGGATAGACCCCTCAGAATCCCATTGGTAATATGACTATGTGTCTATGTGAATCTGAATCAGGGTAGGTGTATTTGGTCTTAACCTAAGACTTGCATCGCTAATACTTGAGACAATCAGTATACTTTGGTTTTGGTCGTCCGGGGCTTTAACAGGTTCTGTGTATGCCTCTTCTGGGTATACTGAGAATCATAGTGTATTGGGTGTGATGTCAATATGGAAGTATCACTTCAGTCATATGAAGATGATGATCACGCAGGGATACAGAACTGGTACTCTTAAGTACTGCAGTCATCGGGATAATATGACTAGGTCAGGATTATCCGATTATAGAGACTAGTTACCAGAGATCTGATATATGCTTCGTACGAGACAGACACAATTCCAGCCCTAGGTCTAGCATGTGATATTCGATACCGGATCGTTATACGCAATACTACGTATACTACGCCTGAAAAAGATTATATATTCCTTTAAAGAATATTTTTGGAGAATTGGGTAGGCACGGTGCTTTGCTAAAAGCCAATTATGTCTTGTAAATTGGTAAGAACGTAGTACCGGGTATGCACATATTCGGATAGTCCGATGACCGTATTTACTGCCAACATATCCATGGATCTCTTGGGTCGCCTCCCAAAGATTCACCGATGATATTTGACTCGAACAATATTAATATGATTAGTACCAGATTAATAAGATATGAGACAATATTAATCCACGAAAGGTTTAATCATTAAATATCCCTAGTCATAGTATTATCGATAATGCGGAATAAGCTAGTATTACACTTGTGCGCATTATGGAAGCGTAACGGAATAGTTCTCATATATTTAAGTATTGGATATTTATGCAAGTGTGATAGGAGGTTCTATTTATCGATGGTACGGGAATAGCTTCGCTCTGGATAGACCCATCAGAATCCCATTGGTAGTATGACTATGTGTCTATGGGAATCTGAATCAGGTAGATGTATTTGGTCTTAACCTAAGACTTGCATCGCTAATACTTGCGACAATCAGTATACTTTGGTTTTGGTGGTCCGGGGCTTAACAAGTTCTGTGTACGCCTCTTCGGGGTATACTGAGAATTATAGTGTATTGGGTGTGATGTCAAGATGGAAGTATCACTTCAGTCATATGGAGATGATGATCACGCAGGGATACAGAACTGGTACATTAAGTACTGTGATGAGCGGAAAATATATCAATATTTACCACCCCTTTTTATTAATATTTGTTTAGTTCTCGGGTTTGATGAACATTTGATTGTGTTTTAGTTTATTTTGCAGATAAATAAATAATATTGGGACACAATGAAATCATTTAGGATGAAATATTGGTCAAATAAGGGCAAATATTGGACTTGATATATTAATTTTGGAGATTGGAAACTTGAAAGGTGGTTTTAACGAAGTGCAGTTTTGGAATTTCCAGTTTTGCGCATCTGTCGTAATATGGGCATAACCTTTTACTCCGATATTGTATTGAGCTGATTCAAGTTCCGGATTAAAGAAGACTCAAAGATCTACAACTTTGAAAGACAAAATAATTTCGAATTCTGAATATTTCATGCCCGCAATTGATGAACCATCTAGAAGTGTGTTGTGTGTAATTATTAAAGTCATTTTCAATCATTTTCAAAGCAAAAAATAAATTAATAAATAAATAATAAAAATTATAAAATCACCACAAAAAATGATAAGAAATTAGTGGAGAAATTAATAATGGATTTGGTGGAGCAATTAATGGAGCAATTAGTGGAGCAATTAATAATGGATTTGGTGGATGATTTGATGGAGGCAAAAGTTTGCCTATAAATACCAAGCCATTTCATTTGTAAATTCATACTTTCTTCAAAGGAATTCCTTACGAATACTAAGAAGATTGTATCTTGTTTGTTTATTTATAGCTTTCAGTAATTAATTTCCGCTTTCGCACTTTCTTTTCTTTACTTTTCAGTTTTACTTTCCGCAATTTACTTTTACGCACATTGCTTTCTTTCTTTAATTTTCAGTTTTACTTTTCAGTAATGAGGAGGTAACTGCCCTTTGCTGGGGTAAAAGGTAAAACTTTGTATTACTAATATTTAGATAATCTCCCTTAATTATAATATATAAACTAGTTAAAACCTGACTTAACGAGGATACCGCCATATTGGTCGGTTGGTAATTATTTAAATTGGTTTTAACCTGACTAAACTGGATACCGCCTGATTGGTCGGTTGGTAATTAATTATTAATTTGACTTAATCTGGATACCGCCTATATGGCTGGTTGGTAATTATCATGCAAAGTTAATATATTATATTAAGGGAGATATCTAAAATAGAAGTAATAAAAGTGGATCCTTTTACCTCAGCATTTTCTTTTATTGTACTTTTACTTTATTTACTTTTCAGCAATTTACTTTCAGCATTTACTTTTCAGCAATTTACTTTCGGCATTTACTTTTCAGTAATTTACTTTCAGCATTTACTTTTCAGCATTTAATTTTAGTATTTAATTTCAGCATTTATTTTCCGTCGTTTACTTTCATCAATTACTTTTCAGCATTTTACTTTATGTCTTTTATTTTATTTAAGTTTTTACTAGCCCTAGTTATGTGTCGTAACTAATTTAGTTATCTGGGGTTGTGATGAATTCTAATATCACCGGTTATAAGGGGTTATTTTATAGTTTGGGTAATTTAAAGGTTTACTTATTAAGTCTTAAGCTTAATGCTTCTTGTTGTCTGATCACCAATAAGATTGATGTGGTAAATCTAAAGTAAACTTGACAAAGGAATTTTAGGTTTCATCCTTAGACTTAATAGCCCACGATCTTCCTTGAGGATAGATACCCTTTAATAGATTCCTTACAGGATAGACATATACCTGTCGGGCGGGCGGGGGTAGCCATAATTGGAACTTAAACTTAATGAATCTAGGTAATTTGGTTGACATAGACATATGGTTCAATTGGGTTATACTGGGTATTTGCGTCTGACCATCGACAGAGGCTTTCGAATAATTTAGTGTTCCAGGTTAGTAAACCGATTTATTATTCTAACATAAAATAATCACTTCTTCTTTAAATGATATTGGAAGAAATCACAACCCTAAATAGTTTTTTAATATTGAATTTTCTTAAACCTACTTCGTGCAATTTATTACTTGTTTTTCAATTTAAAATCTTCACAATTTCAAATCAATCAATCAATCTGTTAGATACTAGTAATCATTTTCCCTCATAAAATTAATAGATTAGGTATTAAGTCCTCGTGGGATCGATACTTTTTATATTACTTGAACGATACGTGCGCTTGCGTTATACGCGTGTGATACGCACCAGTCAAGTTTTGGTGCCGTTGCCGGAGACTTATTTATCTTTGACTATTAGTTTTAAGGTTAGATACCTTTACTTGTATCTAATTTTCTTTTTACTTATTATTTTTATTTTCTTGTGTTTCAGGTTCTCAGAAACTTCATGAGATGAACCAGAAGCTTTGAACTCCGACCGCTTGACTCAGAAATTGAAAGAACCATCAGACAGTTGAGAAGGGAAAGGCGAGAAGGCCAATAAGCTTTATTCAACATGGAACCTGAACCTTTGGAGGTTGCACCACCAATTCCCATTCGAGACAGAACCATTACGGTGGTTGACAGACTCATTTCATATATTGTACTTCCTCCCTTACTAGCAAATGCAGGTGACATCAAAACATGCATTCAGATGATTCAGCAGTCAGTTCAGTTTGGGGGGAATGCAACTGAAGATCCTAATGCCCACATCAGCAACTTCCTGGAAGTTTGCGGCACTTTCAATTACAACCGAGAAGCTGAAGAAGCAATGAGACTGCGTATTTCCCATACTCCTTGAAGGACAGAGCTAAAGCTTAGCTACATTCACTACCAGCAGGTTCCATCACAACTTGGAACACTTAGCCACCAAATTTTTGTAAAGTACTTTCCACCAGCCAGAACTGGAAATTGAGGAATGACATCACATCTTTGTGCAACAAGACTTAAAACTCTCTACGAAGCTGGGAAAGGTACAGATTTGCTCCGGAAATGTCCTCACCATGACCACACAGCAACAAAACTTCAAGTCTAAACCTTCTATAATGGACTTTCTGGACTTATGAGAACCACAATCGATGCTGCTGCTTGGAGGAGCTTTAATGGCAAAAGGAGAAGATCAAGCTTGGACCATTGAAGAAATGGCCAACAACAATTCCTTGTGGCCAATAGAAAGGAACATGATCCAAAGAATTACAGGAATTTATGAAAGTGGAGCCAATACAGCAGTCAACGCCAAGCTAGATCAGATATGCAAATTCATGGAGACTCTCAGCACTGGATCCACAAGTTCACCATATGGAGGAGCACCAGAACCAAACCAACTTGAAGAGATGGTGAATTATGTCAATAATTTCAATAGACAGAGGAACAATCCATATTCCAACACCTACAACCCAAGATGGAGGAATCATCCCAATTTTCATGGAGCAACAATTCAGGACAAAAGAACAATCCCCACCTGGATTCCAACAGCAGAGAACTATCCCCCACTAGGATTTCAACAACAGAACAAAGGCCAGGAACATGAAAAAGAACCAGAAATGAAAGAATGGATTGCAGAGATGTTCAAAAACCAACAAGCAGCATATGATGCTATCTTTCAGAGCCAATCTACTTCCATCAAAGTACTGGAGAATCAAATCGGACAACTGGCCAATGCTCAAAGTTACAGACCGTCAGGTAATCTTCCTAGCAACACAGAACCCAATCCAAGAAACCGAGGGAAGGAACAATGTCATGCCATCATGTTAAAAAGCGGTACTGAAATCAACAAAGATGTTGGAGCCAAAACAACTGCTGAGGAAGTTCCAAAGAAACAAAGCAACAGATGGAGGAAAAAGAAGCAAAGGAAAAGGAACAAATCACTCCACCTCCACCTTTTCCTCAGCGTCTTTAGAAAAACAAACTGGACAAGTAGTTTTCTCGTTTCCTGGAGGTGTTAAAAAGCTGCACATCAACATTCCATTTGCAGAAGCCTTGGAACAAATTCCTAGCTATGTAAAATTCATGAAAGACATTCTTTCACGAAATGGAGATTGGGAGATTACGACGAGATAGTAGCATTGACAGAAGAATGCCAGCGCCATCATCAGAGGAAGCTTCCACCAAAGTTGAAAGATCCTGGCAGTTTCACCATTCCTTGCATCATATAGGAGAACATAACTTTGGTATGGCTTTATGTGATTTAGGTGCAAATGTTAACTTGATGCCTTTTTTCAGGAAATTCAGGAGATTGGAGAGATGGAGAAACAATGCCTACTTCAGTCTCTACAACTTGCTGATAGAACGCTCGTATTTCCAAGAGGCGTAGTTGAGGATGTGCTGGTCAAGGTTGATAAATTCATTTTCCCAGCAGATTTATTATCCTTGATATTGAGGAAGACGCAGATAAGCCAATCATCATCAGGAGACCATTCTTGGCTACAGGTCGAACCATTATTGATGTACAAAAAAGAGAATTAACCATGAGGGTACAGGACCGAGAGGTAACATTCAATGTTTTCAAGGCCATGAATTTCCCAGATGATGAAAAGAAAGGAGGAATGTTTCGGACTTGATGTGATACACAGTACCATTTAGAACTTCAATGCAATGCAAAGTTCTACTGACAAACTTAAAACATGTCAATTGCCTGTGGAGCCTGAAGATAAAGTGTCTTTTGCTCTAAAAAAGTCAATTCTTGCACTACAACCAACAGAAGAGAAAAAGTTCCACCAGCTCAACGAATTGGAGGAATTTCACAATCAACCTTTTGAGGATGCCAAATTGTACAAAGAAAAGGCCAAGAAGAGACATGATGAGAAGTTAGTGCGCATACAACTGGAACCAGGGCAGACGGTACTGTTAAACAAATCAAGGGTGAAATTCTTCCCATCGAAGCCAAAATCACGGTGGTCAGGTCCATTTATGATCACCAAAATTTTACTAGATAGAGCCGTTGAGATACATGATCCTGACTCCAACAAAACTTTCAAGGTTAAAAACAAGCGTGTTAAGCACTACTGGGGAGAATCATTTGAGCGATAAAAATAAAGTGTCACACTTTCAGATCCAGCCTAACGATCGAGAAGTCACGTCTAGCTGACGACTTTAAACTTAACGCTAGCAGGGAGGCAACCCATGCAGGTAAAGTCATTTCATGATGGAAGAAGCTCTCGCAAATCTTCGCAAGCAATTTCATTCTCTCCCTCAAAAATCTCTGATGAAAGTCTAAAAGCTCGCTTGGAACGGATGAGACTACTGATGATCAAAGGTATTCCTACTGATATTCGTTGGATTATTGAAGCACGGGTCCGATTGGCAGGTGAGTCTTCTGACTCTTTTATTTCACATCCGCCTGGTTTAGGAAGGAGCACCTATGCTAAAAAGAGAAGAGCCAAAAGAATGTGTGTTTGTTATAAATATGCTCGTATATTTTGTGATACTCGTTGTTGTTATTTAGGAATGGTGTCTGATAACCGCGGAGATAAGATTAATTTCATTAGGGATGGCTTGAGTAAGGAGTCTTTGGATGATGTATCTAAACTCTTGAGACGCATCCCAGTGGATATATGTATCACGAAATTCGTGTGTTATATGCACAATTTCAAAAATAAAGACAACAGTTAAGTCTTGGGAATCTGACTCAAAAAGACCGTGTTTGCCAATTTATAAGAAAATTGGATGGGAAGCTTGTCACTGACGCATAGACGTCAATCAAGCCGCTACTTTTCTTGTACATATTATATCTCTTTGTCTTTTCCTAATAATTGTGATTTGTTTTGTTGTTTTCTTTTATTTTCTCCGACAGGATCCAGACCTTTTTGACTATCACAATTTATTTTACTATTTAACTAATAATTGTCATTTGGCAGGTACTAATGCTATTATTTTACTCACCCTTTTCAGGTATTATAAATTCAACTCATCATTACACTTTTGAAGACATCCAGAGTAAAACATGGAAGCCATTTCAAGAAGATGAGTTGAAAACATCTGTGTGTTTTGCGGTACTAGTGTTGGTGTTAAGCCACAATACATAGAGACAGCACATGAATTGGGTTGAGTTTTAGCTGCAAGGAATATGCACTTAGTATATGGCGGAGGCAATCTTGGACTAATGGGGATCGTTTCAAAGGCCGTACAGGAAGGAGGCAGTCACGTTTTGGGAATCATCCCAAAACCCTTGGCGGAGGCAAATCTTATTGGACCATCAAACAGAGATGAACTGATCGTGCCAGGTATGTCTGAACGATTGGTAGAAATGATTAACCGTGCTGATGCTTTTATTGCTTTGCTAGGTGGCTTGGGTACATTGGAGGAAATTTTTACAGTGTTATCTTAGGCGAACCTATACATACACCAGAAACCGCTTGGACTGTACAACATTGAAGGATTTTATGATTTTCTTTGTGTGTTTCTTGATGATGCCCGGAGAAATGGTTTCGTGTCAAAACCTATGAAAGAACTCCTCTTCACTGCCAGAACTGCTCCAGATCTAATTGACCAAATCTTAGCCTATGAACCACAAATTGACCCTATCATTTCAAAGATATTGGTCCGAGGACGATCGTGGTAAGAGACGTCGGATTAATTTGGATCTTAACCTTTAACTTTTCGTGTAGAATTTCAGCTAACTAGGTATTATCTTCTAAACTCTTCTTCTACTATTTAAGACATTGGGGACAATGTCTCATTTAGGTTTGGGGGAGGGAATTAGTTGATCAGTACCATGTTTTTAGTTTGTGTGTTTTTTTTATTTTTACTCCAAAAATTTTCGAAAAATACAAAAAAAATTGAAATTTTTTCAAAAATTACAAAAATATTTTGTGTTGTTGTGTTTTTATTTTGACTAAAAAGGTGAAATTGGTAAGAGATAGCTGAGTAAGGAGTTTTCACTCCTGAGACGTATCTCAAACCATTTTTGAAACAAGTTAGTTTTTGTTTATTTCATTTTAAATTATTTAATTTGTAAACTCTCAATAAAACTGACTAAAATGGATCTTCATATGCTCAGTTAGCAGATATTATCAACATGCATTGTAAAGAGGAGTTCTAGTTTAATTGGATCTTCATATGCTCAGTTAGCAGAAAGAACTCCTATTTACTGCAAGAACTGCTCCGGATCTAATACGGACATGAGCTAAAATTGAAAAATTTGTATTATTCGGTGCTCTAGTTTAATTGGATGAAGCATCTCAAAAAGTGATGGAGTAAAAAAAAAAACATATGAGATCTGAGTTATTAAGTCTGTAAGGGTGTTTTAACACCTAGTGCCCTAAAGCCAACTAGTTTGGGAGTCACTGGCCCAAAGCTCGCTACATGGATCAAAGATACTGTAAAAATATATATATATCTGAAGTCTGAGTAATTAAGTCCGTAGGGGTGTCTTAACACCTGGTGCCCTAAACCCAACTAGTTTGGGAGCCAACGACCCAACACTCGCTACATAGATGGAAGATATTGTATATAAATAAAAAAAATCAAAAATCAAAGAAAAAATCATTAAAATGAGAAAAATTATTCCATTGCTACAAAAAGGTGTGAATTCTGATAAAACTTTAGGACAAAAATATTACTCTCTTATCAATTGCACTTGTGACTGTTGTGGGCAAAAATGAGTTGTTTAATATTTTTTCAGCTGCGTATATGGAGAATGGTAAATATAATAGGAGAATTTACTTATTCAGTAATTTAGAAAGAAAGAAAACAACTAGTAACTTGGAGTAGAAGTTTCACCTGATTAGTCACTAACTTCTTTATTCTCTTTTCGCTTGTCTTTTTGCTTTTGTGTGCATTAGTTTCACTACCTTTTACTTTTTTAAAATGTTTGTGGGTATCATTGTTGTAAGCCCTCACGAGACTATAACTCGTCCACTAGGGACACCTAGGGGTTTAAAGGCTTGTTGCATATGCTAAATGCAACCGTGATCCCTACGAAAGTGGCTTAGTTTAATTTTATTATTTCTTGTATTTTATTTTGTTGTTTTGCTCAAGGACTAGCAAAATATTAGGTTTGGGGGTGTGATGAGCGGAAAATATATCAATATTTACCGCCCCTTTTACTTAATATTTTGTTTAGTTTCTCGAGTTTGATGAACGTTTTGATGTGTTTTAGTTTATTATGCAGATAAAATAATATTGGGACACAATGAAATCATTTAGGATGAAATATGGGTCAAATAAAGGCAAATATTGGACTTGACATATTAATTTTGGAGATTGGAAACTTGAAATGGCGTTTTAACGAAGTGCAGTTTTGGAAATTCCAATTTTGCGCATCTGTCGTAGTTTGAGCATAACGTTTTACTCCGATATCGGATTGAGCTGATTCAAGTTCCAAATTAAAGAAGACTCAAATATCTAAAACTTTAAAAGACAAAATAATTTCGAATTCGGAAGATTTCATGTCCGAAATTGATGAACCATCTAGAAGTGTGTTGTGTGTAATTATTAAAGTCATTTTCAATCATTTTCAAAGAAAAAACTAAATTAATAAATAAATAATAAAAATTATCAAATCACCACCAAACATGATAAGCAATTAGTGGAGCAATTAATAATGGATTTGGTGGAGCAATTAATGGAGCAATTAGTGGAGCAATTAATAATGGATTTGGTAGATGATTTGATGGAGGCAAAATTTTTCCAATAAATACCAAGCCATTTCATTTGTAAATTCATACTTTCTTCTAAGGAATTCCTTAAGAATACTAAGAAGATTGTATCTTGTTTGTTTATTTATAGCTTTCAGTAATTAATTTCCGCTTTCGCAATTTACTTTTACGCACAATACTTTTCTTTCTTTAATTTTCAGTTTTTACTTTTCAGTAATGAGGAGGTAACTCCCATTTGCTGGGGTAAAATGTAAAACTTGTGTTACTAATATTTAGATTAATCTCCATTAATTATAATATATAAACTAGTTAAAACCTGACTTAACGAGGATACCGCCATATTGGTCGGTTGGTAATTATTTAAATTGGTTTTAACTTGACTAAACTGGATACCGCCTGATTGGTCGGTTGGTAATTAATTATTAATTTGACTTAATCTGGATACCGCATATAAGGCTGGTTGGTAATTATCATGCAAAGTTAATATATTATATTAAGGGAGATATCTAAAACCTACATTCGTGCAATTTTATTTACTTGTTTTTAAATTTAAAATCTTCACCATTTCAAATCAATCAATCAATCTTTTAGATACTAGTAATCATTTGACCTCATAAAATTAATAGATTAAGTATTAAGTCATCGTGGGATCGATACTTTTTATACTACTTGAATGATACGTGCGCTTGCGTTATACGCGTGTGATTACGCACCGGTCATACTGCAGTCATCGGGATAATATGACTAGGTCATGATTATCCGATTATAGAGGCTAGTTACCAGAGATCCGATATATGCTTCGTACGAGGCAGACACAATTCCAGCCCTAGGTCTAGCATGTGATATCCGATAATGGATCGTTATAAACAATACTACGTATACTACGTCTGACAAAGATTATATATTCCTTTAAAGAATATTTCTGGAGAATTGGGTAGGCACGATGCTTTGCTAGAAGCCAACTATGTCTTGTAAATCGGTAAGAACGTAGTACCGGGTACGCACGTATTCGGATAGTCCGATGACCATTTTTGCTGCCAACATATCCATGGATCTCTTGGGTCGCTTCCCAAAGATTCACCGATGATATTTGACTCGAACAATATTAATATGATTAGTACCGGATTAATAAGATATGAGACAGTATTAATCCACGAAAGGTTTAATCATTAAATATCCCAAGTCGTAGTATTATCGAGACTGGACATCGATAATGTGGAATAGGCTAGTATTACACTTGTGCGCGTTATAGAAGCGTAACAGCATAGTTCTCATATATTTAAGTATTGGATACTTATGCAAGTGTGATATGAGGTTCTATTTACCGATGGTACGGGAATAGCTTCGCTCTGGATAGAACCCTCAGAATCTCATTGGTAGTATGACTATGTGTCTATGGGAATCCGAATCAGGGTAGGTGTATTTGGTCTTAACCTAAGACTTGCATCGCTAATACTTGCGACAATCGGTATACTTTGGTTTGGTAGTCCGGGGCTTTAACAGGTTCTGTGTACGCATCTTCTGGGTATACTGAGAATTATAGTATATTGGGTGTGATGTCAAGATGGAAGTATCACTTCAGTCATATGGAGATGATGATCACGCAGGAATACAGAACTGGTACTCTTAAGTACTGCAGCCATCGGGATAATATGACGAGGTCATGATTATCCGATTATAGAGACTAGTTACCAGAGATCCGATATATGCTTCGTATGGGACAGACACAATTCCAGCCCTAGGTCTAGCAAGTGATATCTTATACTGGATCGTTATACGCAATACTACGTATACTACGCCATACAAAGATTATATATTCCTTTAAAGAATATTTCTGGAGAATTGGGTAGGCACGGTGCTTTGCTAGAAGCCAACTATGTCTTGTAAATCGGTAAGAACATAGTATCGGGTACGCACGTATTCAGATAGTCTGATGATTGTATTTACTGCCAACATATCCATGGATCTCTTGGGTCGCCTCCCAAAGATTCACCAATGATATTTGACTCGAACAATATTAATATGATTAGTACCAGATTAATAAGATATGAGACAATATTAATCCATGAAAGGTTTAATCATTAAATATCCATAGTCGTAGAATTATCGAGACTGGTCATCGATAATGCGGAATAGGCTAGTATTACACTTATGCGCGTTATGGAAGTGTAACGGCATAATTCTCATATATTTAAGTATTGGATACTTATGCAAGTGTGATAGGAGGTTCTATTTACCGATGGTACGGGAATAGCTTCGCTCTGGATAGACCCTTCGGAATCCCATTGGTAGTATGACTATGTGTCTATTTGAATCCGAATCAGGGTAGGTGTATTTGGTCTTCACCTAAGACTTGCATCGCTAATACTTGTGAAAATCAGTATACTTTGGTTTTGGTCGTCCGGGGCTTTAACAGGTTCTGTGTACGCCTCTTCTGGGTATACTGAGAATCATAGTGTATTGGGTGTGATGTCAAGATGGAATTATCACTTCTGTCATATGGAGATGATGATCACGCAGGGATACGGAAATGGTACTCTTAAGTACTGCAGTCATCGGGATAATATGACGAGGTCATGATTATTCGATTATAGAGACTAGTTACCAGAGATCCGATATATGCTTCGTACGGGACAGACACAATTCCAGCCATAGGTCTAGCATGTGATATATGATAATGGATCGTTATACGAAATACTACGTATACTACGCCTGACAAAGATTATATATTCCTTTAAAGAATATTTCTGGAGAATTGGGTAGGCACAGTGCTTTGCTAGAAGCCAACTATGTCTTGTAAATCGGTAAGAACGTGGTACTGGGTACGCACGTATTCGGATAGTCCGATGACCGTATTTACTGCCAACATATACATGGATCTCTTGGGTCACCTCCCAAAGATTCACCGATGATATTTGACTCGAATACTATTAATCTGGGATTAATTAAGAGAGAAAAAATTAATATATGATTAATTACGGTAAGAATTAATCGGGGATTAATTCAAATAGAAGAGAGAGAACGCGATTAATTTGGATTTAATCTGAAAAGTAAATGTAATAGTTAAATTGGATTTCACTATTTAATTTATTTATTTGGGCTAAAATAATATATTGGATATATTAAATGAAATCGGATTTCAAAGCGGAATTAAATTGGATTTTAATTCTAGTGAACGAATTAATTTAGAATTAATTCGCAAACGACTTTCGTAATAATTTTGCTAGGCATTATTATTTAATTAAATTAGATTTAATTAAGTCGCAACGGTAAATTCGTTTAATACGGAATTAAACGAACCTGGGCCCGAGCAAAGTTGCGTGTTGGATTGTCCGACTTAAATTTGGAATTTGAAGTGGGGCCCACCAACTTACATCAATGTGTTTGACACTTGATGGAATTTGGTGATTAGTTGAGTAAAAGTTTGGGATTACTTTTTCTACACTCAAACCAATTCAACACACAAACTTTATTTATAAAAGCAAGTCAAACTTTGGAAGTGAGGTGTGGTTACTATTCACAGCACTCAATTTCTCTCTTCTTCCTCATGAAGCCATGAGCTTCTCTCCCTCTCCCATGGATTTTGTTGCAAAATTCAAGCATGCTAGCACATTAAGGAGTCATTTAAGGTGATAGGGAAACTCACCCTTGAGTTGGAATCATCAAAGAAAGCTTGGAGCTTCATCAAATACAAAGAAAAGTCTTGAATCTCATCCGATCAAAGTAAGTTTTTCCATAACTTGTCTTTGATTTTTCACACACAAATCATGGTATCAGAGCGAGATCTAAGCTTGATTTAATTTCTAGGGTTCATGACCTTAAATTTGGGTATTTTTGCTTGGAGCATGAAAATGCGAAATATGATATTTGGTTGATGTTAGATGATGATTACTTAGAGTTGTGCATCATTGGATTTGTGTAAAATTGATTAGATTAATTTTCCCTAAATCCTTATTGTTGGGAAGCGGCCGCGAGTGCGCAGCTGAAAAATAAAAAATTATTAAAATTATGATGCCCCTTTCCATTTGCCCAAGACCCATTTGTTTTGATTATTCTACAAGCCTAGGCATGTTACTATATATTCTAAGCATAAAACTCATAAAACATGCAAAGAACATAAACCTAAATATGCTAACTATCCCTAAGCCACTATGGAACATCATAAATGATCTGTTCAATAATTAAACACATTGAACCATTTATGAAAAATTCCTATAGCAATCATATATGTTGTTAAATATGTACTGTGCACTGTTAACCATTGATTTCGACTTTGTTGTGTGTGACCTTTTGGGTTCCCCTCAAGTTGGACATGAAATGAATCGTGATAATTTAATCGAACATAAATTATCCTCTGATTAGATGGTCGTACAATTTCAATGACCAAGGTTGACATCTGGCAACATGCCAAGGCCCCAAAATGAGAAGGAAAGATATATATACCAGTTCTGTATGCGATTTATATATGATACGGTCTTTCGCCTCACTGTATCCCCACCTATTGACCTAGGGTACGGAAAGTGTCTACCCATATGGTCAAAGGTATGATGTTGATAGTGTCATGAATCGTGCTAACCCAAGAATCTCACATGATTCTTCCTCTGTGGCCACAGTCTCAAGCACTGATCACACATATCAACCCGCGAACAGGAATACTACTCTTATAAGAAAATATTATCCGAGAGAACGGTGATTCTCTGTTGTATCTTTACAAACTTCATATGTTTAAACAAATGACCCAATCATACCCTTATGACCGAATCTTTTAAACCGGGGAAGGAGAATGTCAAAGTTATTTGATCCACACATAAGATTGTAAAGACCTCAAATCTAAGGACTAGTCATATAATCGATACATGAAAGTTCTCACAGACACTTGAGATAAACACTCCATATGAAAACTTTCGGTGGTCAGTTCGATGGACACGAGCAACTCATGCATCCATGTGATACACCAAGCGGACGGATCTCCACTAGTAGCCTATGAGATCGGCTACCCCACTTAAGGGCGGATCATATCATCATGCTAGTCTCTCCGCTTTGTGAACGCCCGGATTATTCGCAAAACTATGACTATGAACATTTAAGAGTAATAATTCTCATAAGGCGTGGAAGCCATCATCTTATTACTCCAAGGGCTTTATTACAGTGTTGATGATTCATATAAGTTATGTAAGACACGTATAATAAAGATTTCCATTTTATTAATTAATGAAAATATTACAAATACATGTAAATATAGCCCATCCACAAGTTAGGTATAGGGCATATCCTTAACAATCTCCCACTTACACTATAGCCAACTAGTATGAATCTGGACACCATACTCTCGGGTGTGCCTATCATGCTTTTATTGAGTCAGCCATTTAGTCAGAGAATCTGCAAGATTATCTTCTGTGGGTATTTTCTCAATAATAACTTCTTTTCTCTCAACAATCTCCTTGATGAGATGAAATCGCCTGAGTACATGCTTGGATTTCTGGTGGGATCTTGGTTCATTTGATTGAGCAATGGCGCCCGTGTTGTCACAGTAAATCATGACGCCATTTTTTATTACGGGAAACACTTCCAGCTCCGTGATCAACTTCTTTATCCAGACTGCTTCTTTAGCTGCCTCAGATCGGCTTCAGTGGTGGAGTCCGCTGTAGTTGACTGCTTTGAGCTTTTCCAACTTTCACATATATCATGTTTGCGATCTGTTGTCATCCCTATCGGTCTGAAAGCTCGCATCACAGTAACCAATGACTTTCATATCAGAACAATCTACGTATGTCAAAAACACATCCTTAGTTCTTCTCAGATACTTGAGGATTGTTTTGACAGCTGCCCAGTATTGCTCACCAGGATTTGCCTGATACCTGCTCGTTATGCTAAGAGCATAAGATACATAGCATGGCGTACGCTCTCTATCTGAAGGAGTATGTGGACATTGCTCCTTAGATAATTTGATTCCATGACAAGTATGTAAATTACCTCTTTTGGAATCTTCCATTTTGAATCTTTTCAAAACTTTATCTATGTATGTAGATTAAGAAAGTCCTAACAACCTCTTAGATCTATCACGATATATCTTAATGTCGAGGATGTAGGCTGCTTCTCTCAAATCTTTCATGGAGAAATTCTGAGATAACCATTGCTTGGTGGCTTGCATCATGGGAATATCATTCCCGATGATTAATATGCCATCGACATATAATACAAGAAATACAACAGCACTCCCACTACTTTTTCTGTAAACACAAGGCTCGTCTACATTTTTGATGAAGTCAAATTCTTTGATTGGCTCATCAAATCGTATATTCCAACTTATGGAGGCTTGATTGGGTCTATAAATGGATCGTTTAAGCTTGCATACTTTATTATGATCATCCTTAGATGCAAAACCCTCAGGTTATGTCATATAGACTTCCTCTACGAGGTTCCCATTAAGGAAAGCTGTTTTGACATTCATCTGCCAAATCTCATAATCAAAGTGTGCAGCTAGTGCCAGTAAAATTCGAATGGACTTTATCATTGCAACATGCGAGAAGGTTTCGTCATAGTCAATTCCTTGGATTTATCTATAACCTTTCGCCACCAACCTAGCCTTATAGGTTTGGATGTTGCCTTCTGCATCAGTTTTACGCTTGTAAATCGACTTGCAGTCTATGTGTTTTATCCCTTCAAGTCCATCTACCAAGTCCCAGACTTGATTCTAATACATAGAGTCTATTTCGGATTTCATGGCCTCAAGCCACTTGACTGAATCAATGTCACGTATTGCTTCGTCATAACTAGTGGGATCGTCATTATCAATGACCTGATCATGTTCCTCATCAATATGGAAACCATATTTTTCAGGCTCATGTCTTTCCCTTCCAGACCTTCTGAGTTCATAACCTTGTGGTTGTTCTGTCGCTGTCCTTTTGAGGGGCCTGGGGTTTAGTTCTATGTTAGTTTGTTCTTCTAGTACCTCTTCGAGGTCAAGTCTACTCCCACTATATTTCTTGAGAAGGAATTCATTCTCTAGAAATTTAGCATTTCGTGAGACAAATGTTCTTTGTTCATTTGGGACGTAGAACATGTATGCTCTTGAGTTCAAGGCATATCCTACAAACTTACATTTAACTGCCCTATCATCCAATTTGTTAGTTTATGTGAGCTTGACATATGCGTCACATCCCCAAACTCTTAGATAACTAAGACTAGGACGTTTCCTAGACCATAACTCATATGGTGTTTGACTAACAGTCTTGGAAGGAACTTGGTTTAGTAGTAGTGTTGCAGTTTCTAAAGCAAGACCCCAAAATGAAAGAGGTAGATCTATGCCTTGCATCATTGATCGGACCATATCTAATAATGTCTGATTTCTCCTTTCGGAGACCACATTATGCTGTGGAGTTCCCGGAGGAGTCCACTGGGAAACAATGCCATTTTCTCTCAAGTAATCTTAAAATTCATTGCTTAAGTATTCGTCACCTCGGTCAGACCTTAGTGACTTAATACTTTTATTAAGCTGATTTTCTACTTCAGCCTTGAAGTCTTTGAATTTCTCAAAGGCTTCAGATTTGTACCGCATAAGGTACACATACCCATATCGTGAATGATCATCGATAAAGGTAATGAAGTAGGAGAATCCACCTCTAGCGGTGACTAAGATTGGTCCACATACATCAGAGTGTATGAGTTATAATGTCTCCGCTGCACGCTGTCCTTTACCTTTGAAGGGTAATTTGGTCATTTTACCAAGTAAACAGGACTCACAAGTTCCATAAGGTTTATATTTGAAGGATTTGAAATACCCATCCTTATGTAGCTTAGTTAATCTTATTTCATTGATATGACCTAAGCGACTGTGCCATAGAAGTGATTCACTGAGATTATTCGAGTTAACGTTGTATATATTGGAGGTTGAACATTCTTTGTTAGTTTGTAAGACATAGATACCATTATTCAAAATACCAACTCCATATTTTATTTCATTGAAATAAATAGAACATTCATTACAACTTATTAGGCATGAAAAGCCTTTATTACATAAAGAACAAATTGAAATGATGTTCTTTATTAGAGAATGTACATAAACACAATCTTCTAAGTCTAAAACTAAACCATTCGGCAAAACTAATGAATAAGTCCCCACGCACAATACAGCCAATTTTGATCCATTACCCATGCGTAAGTCAACCTCCCCATGACGGAGTCTCCTACTGTTTCTCAAGCCCTACACATTGTTACACAAGCGAGTCCCATAACCGGTGTCAAGCACCCAAGTAGAAGGTTCAGAGTTTTGAGAATATAGTTCAATCATATACAACATACCTGAAGCATTGGGCTTCTTAGCCTCTTGGGCTTCCCTAGCTTCCTTGGCTTTCAAGGATCTGCAGTCTTTCTTCTAATGACCCTTCTTTCCACAAAAGAAATATTTCCCCTTTCCCTTTTTCTTCTCCACTTTACCATTGGGCTTTAGGTGATCTGGAGCCTTGGCCTTGCCCTTATTTTTCTTTGGGCCTCGTGGCTTCAGGTCCGTACCGTAAGCATGACGGAGGTTTTAAGCTCCGGTTTCAAGTCATTTTTTGTTTGCTTTATCAGATTGTGTAATTCTGCTAAAGTAGCTTCTTTATCAGACAGATGAAACTGCATGATGAAGTTAGAGAATTCTTTTAGTAAGGACTGAAGAATTAGATCGTGACCTATCTCATGATCCATGATGAACCCGAGGTTGGCCAATTTTTCAATGTGGCCAATCATCTTAAGCACATGTCCACTAACAGATCATTCATTATACCTTGTTTGGAATAAGGCACATGACACTTGGAATCTCATGGTGTGAACGGAAGTTGCATACAACTCCTTCAAGTGAAAGATGATGGTTTGAGCATCCATATCTTCGTGAGCTTTCTGAAGTTCGTCCGAAATAGAGCCAAGCATTATGCAAACTGCTTGTCATCATCATTGACGTGTTTCTTCTAAGCATCAAATGTACTTGGTCAGCATCTTCTGCGGTTCGGGGGAAATGGTCTTTCAAGAACATAGAAAATATTTTCTTGTCGTAAGACAATTTTAAGGTTTCTAACCAGTCATTGTAGTTGTCCCCTTTGAGCTTATCCTCATCAAGGATGGAACGAAGTGATACTCTGTTTGCCATTTGAATGTTTGTGAAATATTTTAACACTACCTGTTCAGAGAAAATGTTAAAATTAGGAATATGTTTTCATTAATGTTTCATAATAACATGGGCTTTTAATATTATGAAGTTGCTCCCACTCAATTGTTTTAAAATTTTAAGCAAATCGCATCAACCCCAATATGATGGATTTCTTATGGGCAAGGATCCCATTATCATCATTTCATAACTCCGACTAGGGTTGGTCGTTATAAAATATGATAATTAGGTAGGTTCCCAACCAATTTATGATATAAATCACAATTCCTTGATCATTGGGTTAGGCAATCAAACATGCCATAACTTATGCTAGTCCTTGTGGACACCCAATCTTTGCCACTAAGTTATAAGACCACGCCTAAGGGTCGCTGCATCTTATGACTCAGAAAAGTCAAACCATTGTCAATAGTACGATTTAGGGACAAATTGGTATTGGTCAATCTGGTAAATCATAGTCCTGCCAATACGGTTTAAGCCCTTTGGGTCTATACTTTACAATGGGAGGAAAATTTTAGACTTAAATTATTATTGAGGATTTTAGCAAGTTTAAGTGAATAACTGTCAAATTAATTCCTCCATTGAAAATTCCCCAGAGGGAGGGTGGAGCGAACTCTCTTAAATACCCTTACCTCTTAGGCTCTTATCGCCTTAGTGACAGGAATAAACAATAGATCCTCCAAATTAGTCCAACACTTTAAATATGCTTTAAGGTCAGTTTTGAGTAAATGATTATCTAGATGTCTTCACAGCTTTTCCTTTTGGCTATAAAAAGGTAGTGAGTGAAGGAAGACACCAAATCATTATCTAACTCTAGTAATACATTTGGTTAAATTAACTTTAGTTTGGAAAGTTTTATTAACGCCTTGGTCCCACCCCACTTGTATCTTTTATAATTTATTTTATTATAAACAATTGATTTATATTTATTAGCCTTAAAGGTAATAAATCTCTAAGTTCATTACGGAATAATTACTTAGCTAAGGGATAAGCAATACACTCTCTATTCTTAGAAAGTCTCTAGATGCTTGCACCTAAAATAATCATGCCAATTCTAATCATACATAGAATCATCAAGCATATGAGTTTTAATATGTTGGAATTATTTTAGGCATTAAATAACTTTGATTAATATTTAATTATGATATTGCATTTTATTTTATTCAAATAAATTTACTATTCACGTTTTTCTGCAGACACATGAACTTTAAATGCAATTTCACAATTCAAATCTTAACCAAATCATGCAAAACATGTGCCTAAAATTAAGTTCAGTGTGTTAGCTTTCCAACGAGCTTTTAAACACCCAATTTCGAGTTCAAATGAGTGAGAACTAATCAAAACAAAACTGGTGCGCCGATAACACTGTTATGAAGCGGCCGCGAGTGCGCAACGGAAAAATAAAAAAAATATTAAAATTATGATGCCGCTTTCCCTTTTCCCAAGACCCATTTGTTTTTATTATTCTAAAAGCCTAGACATGTTACTATATATTCTAAGTATAAAACTCATAAAACATGCAAAGAACATAAACCTAAACATGCTAACTATCATAAGAACTCTAATTAAAATAAAGAAAGAAAAAGACTTACTTGAACCGTAGACTCCTCCAGTCCTCCCTCCAATCTACAAGCTTTTCTCGAACTCAGCAAGCTCTTCCACGTTCCAAAGAGCCACCCAAGTGTGTGGCCTCCAAAGATGCACACACCAAAGCCAAAACTCAACGACAAGACTACGCCTTGAGTGCACGGGTATTTTGCCCTTGGTGCTAGCCTAGGCAAATACCTCAAAACTTTTAACTCGAGGTTCCTCTAGTCAATTAGACTTAAGGATCCTCAAAATCAGTGGCTTACTCTTAAAACTTTACAGTTGCTCACTTATATAAACCCAAGAGTTGAAAGGTTTGGTGCAAAAAATTTGTGAAGAATTCTTTGGGTTATATAGTGCTCCAAAGACAACAAAATTAATTAAGAATCCGATGTGGATAAAACACAATTTAATCTTAGCCATTGGATCTTAATTTAGTGGTTTAATGAGATTATAAAACCTTAATAAGAGTTTGGGCCGAATTGAAATTTAAAACAAATAATAAAAAAATTACTATCATGCATACTATTCACGCATACTATTCATGTGAATATTTTTTTTAATCTATTTATTCCAATTCCCAAAGTGCCCCTATCGTCATTCACCAATCCCTAAGCCACTATGGAACCTCATAAATGATCTGTTCAATAATTAAACACATTGAACCATTTATGAATAATTCCTACAGCAATCATATATGCTGTTAAATATGTACTGTGCACTGTTAACCATTGATTTCGACTTTGTTGTGTGTGACCTTTTGGGTTCCCCTCAAGTTGGACATGAAATGAATCATGATAATTTAATCGAACATAAATTATCCTCCGATCAAATGGTCGTTCGATTTCAATGACCAAGGTTGACATCTAGCAACATGCCAAGGCCCCCAAATGAGAAGGAAAGATATATATACCCATTATGTATGCGATTTACATATGATACGGTCATTCGCCTCATTGTATCCCCACATATTGACCTAGGGTACGGAGAGTGTCTACCCATATAGTCAAATGTATGATGTTGATAGTGTCATGAATCGTGCTAACCCAAGAATATCACATGATTATTCCGCTGTGGCCACAGTCTCAAGCATTGATCACACATATCAACCCGCGAACTGGAATACTACTCTTATAAGAAAATATTATCTGAGAGAGTGGCGATTCTCTGTTGTATCTTTACAAATTTCATGTGTTTCAACAAATGACCCAATCTTACCCTTATGACCAGATCTTTTGAATCGGGGAAGGAGAATATCAAAGTTATTTGATCCACACATAAGATTGTAAAGACCTCAAGTCTAAGGACTAGTCATATAATCAATACATGAAAGTTCTCACAGACACATGGGATAAACACTCCATATGAAAACTTTCGGCGGTCAGTTCTATGGACACGAGCAACTCATGCATCCATGTGATACACAAAGCGGACGGATCTCTGCTAGTAGCCTATGAGATCGGCTACCCCACTTAAGGGCTGATCATATCATAATGCTAGTCTCTCCGCTTTGTGAACGCCTAGATTATTCATAAAACTATGACTAGGAACATTTAAGAGTAATAATTCTCATAAGGCGTGGAAGCCATCATCTTATTACTCAAAGGCTTAATTACAGTGTTGATGATTCATATAAGTTATGTAACACACGTATAATAAAGATTGTCATTTTATTAATTAATGAAAATATTACAATACATGTACATATAGCCCATCCACAAGTTGTGTATAGGGCATATCCCTAACACTTATGTTGACCGAATTGAACCTTAGATGAACTCATGGTGGATTTTCAAAATTGACATATTGGAGGTGTTGATGCATGATAGAAATATTGAATGTTAAATTTAAATTGGATTGAAATCAAATGAATGATTTTTTAATGCCTTGGCTGGTGAGTTATGCATGTTGTTGGAGAATTGATTTTGGCCCAATTTTGTGTTGGACAAGAATTTGGGAATTAGGCATGATTAATTAGATTAAATTGATTTTTTGGAAACATTAGGTTAATTAATTAATTATTGTGATTGCACTTTAATTGAATTAATATGTAATTTGGAATGTTGTATTAATTTAATTGTTGTAATTGAGCTTAATGGGCTTGGTTGGGCCAAGTTTGGTTTTGGTCAATTGGGTTGGATCCAATTGGGCCTAAACCATTTCCATAAAGTCCAAAATATGACAATTGGGCCTTTAAACAATTTAATTGGGCCTAATGGGCCTAAATTGATTCTTGGCAAAAAGAGAGATTCCTTAATTGGGCCTTGGCATTTGGGTTTGATCCATATTGGCCAAAGCCCATGCCTAAAGAATTAATTGAAAGCCCATTGGACTTTAATTGAATAGTATTGGATGCTAATTGGGTCTTTGAGACCCAATTGGAATGGATTTGGAATCCAAGTCTAAAAGGCACTATTAAAAGTGTAATTATTTAATTTGAAATTAAATATGAATTAGTATTGAATATAATTTAAATTGGATTTAAAATTGTAGTTCGATATAATTCAAGAATACGTACTTTGAGTATTTATTCTTAAACGAGTTGGACTTGCTCAAATCAAATCATTGTTTGAACATTGGATGGTCATTAATTCAAAGATTAATTAATTGGATTAGATTGATTGAATAACATGCTTTGTGTGAATACTTGGATGTATGAATGAATAATTTATATATGATGGATATTAGAAGAATGAGGGCAATTTTGGAAATTGTTGTAATAAATTTAGAATTTATTAAATTGGACCTGCGTGTCCAGTCTATTTTCTCCTTATCTCATTGTCTTTCTCTTCTCACCAATTCCCCTAAATGTAAATGAGGTTTCTTTAGAAGTATTATGTAATTGGGTAAAAGTATGAATAGTGTTAGCGGGAGAGAAGAAATAGAGAGATTTATTCTAGGAACAAAGTTTGTTATATATCCATCTGAATATCATTATTATTTTATTCGCGCCTTATTATGCTTTTAGAATGCATGCTTAAGGGTGTATGGTGAGACCTAATTAAAGATAATAAATTGGTTTCCAAATCGCGACAAAAACCCTCATTTTATATTAAGAGTTTTTCCTTCCATTGAGTGATTCTCTCTCAAGATCCAAGATTGGCATTGGTTTGTTGGCCAAAGTCAAGACCTTGTCCATCGCGGATGTGTTTGAATCACGAAAGCATTGTTCCATATCGTACATCTGGGCAAGTTGTGCTTTGTTGGCAAAGTCAAGGTCACTTCTTGTTCATCGACCTCGATTACGAAGCTTCCCACTATCAATGGGTTACGCTTAACTGGTTTCATTAAGCTTGTTGAGCCAAAGCCAAGGTTAGTTGATTCAGAGGAAAAAGGTTAGGGTATATATTGGATATATTGGCATATATTGGATATATATTTCAGACTTAGAGGTCCACCTACTGGATCTAGGAATTGGATGGGATCCAATTGATCTTAGAGATCTACCTAGTTAAGTTTCCTACAAATTTTTGCCCAAAGTCAAGGTTGTGTGTTATTTAACGAGATCCTAGCCCACTAGGAAACTAGGTTTCCCGAGTAATCCACAGCGGGTTAGAGGCTCGTCGAAAAATAGTGGGAGGCAAATATTAAATTTGCAATTTCGTTTAGATACTTGCCAACACGCGCTCTTTTATTTTATTTATCATTGTAATAAATATATTAGTTGGACTAATATTTAATATTGCTTTCGTTGAAACAGTTAGACTGTACAATACACTACTTCATTTGTAGTTGGTTATATAGTTGGACTATAGTAATCATTACATTTGAATGTAACCGATCATTTATAGTTGATTATATATTTGGACTATAATAATCATTACATTTGATTGTACCCGAAATTATTGATTGGATAGTTGGACTATAGCAATCAATATAGCTGAAAGATTAGCGTAAAAGAACATAATCCTAGTAGAAAATGTCTTTAACGGCGTAAATTTTCAGATTGGGAATTGAATCTCAGGATAGTCCTGGAAGCAGAGAAGTTACTCTAGATAATAGAGAAACCTCTCAGGCCTGAGCCCGGAGTTGAGCAAATAGTAGAGCATGAGCTTTGGAAGACTCATAGTGATGATAACTTTAGTGCTCAATCCATTATGCTTGCAGCAAAGACTCCTTAATTTCGTCGTCAGAACTAAGGATTAGATCCTTATACCATGATGATGAAATTAAAGGATCTTCATAGATCTAATCTTAGATCTTAAAGGAAGCTCTTACGCTCGCGTATGTCAGAGGTTACATCTGTCGAGCACTAGGTGTTGCAGATGATTGCTGACATCGAACAGCTAAGGTTAGTAGGGCATTACCTATGAGGTCGAGACTTCCATAGATTTGATCTTATAGTCTCTACCCGAATGCTGGGGCGGGTTCATAATGAACCAAGAGAAAACTCTTGGAGAGTTAATGGCTATGCTCACAGAGGCAGAGCTAGAGCTTCTAAAAGGGCAAGAAGCGCAAGGCACATCTTACTTCAACATCCAAGAAGGCCAAAGCTTGGCCGAAGGCATCTAAGGGTGTGAAGAAAAGAGGCAAAGGCAAAATCGTCAAAATCTTCTAGGAAGACAAAGGACATATCCCAAGATGTCTGCCTAAATTGTGGAAAACGGGGTCACTGAAAGCGTGACTGCCGTATGGACTAGGCAGATATGAAGGAAGTGAAGACGGGCAAGGCTCCGACTTCAGGTATGTTTGTTATAAACATGTCCACTAATAGTTTTAAAGAATTGGATTTTTGATACTAGATGTGGTACATACATATGTACTCATGTGCAGGATCTGTTGATTAGCAAGAGACTGGCTTCAGATGAGATCGAACTGCGAGTCAGAAACGGGATGAGAGTCGTTGTTTTGGCCGTGGGAACTTAAGTTTTGGAACTGCCCTTCGGGCATGTACTTAAATTAGGAAATTGTTATAATGCACCTAGTTTGACTAGAAACATTATCTTTATATCTAGTTTAACCCATTGCGGGTAAACCTTTGTGTTCAAGAACACTGGGTGTTTTTGTTTATAAAGATGATATTGAGATATACACATTAGATGTGAATAACAGTATTTATATTTCAAATATAAATAAATCTCAAACATATAATATGACAAACAAAAGACTCAAACTAAATTAATCAGATGAGACTTATTTGTGGCATTGTTGTCTGAGACACATTAACAAGACTCGTATATCCACACTTTCAAAGAGTGGATACTTGGACAGATTTGATCCTAATTCAAATGATGTCTACGAATCAGTTTATTAGGCAAAGTGCCTAAAACACCATTTTACTTGGTAAAAGTGCAAGTGCCACCGATCTGTTAGCCCTCATTCATAGTGACGTAAGTGAGCCCATGTCTAGCTAGGCTAGAGGTGGATATGAATACTTCATAACCTTTACGGATGTTGCATCACATTATGGTTATGTGTATCTTATGAAACATAAGTCAGGAACTTTGGAGTAATTAAAAGAGTTTCGACACGAAGTAAGAAAATAGACCGGTAAAAGTATTTAAAACATTACGGTCGGATCATAGTGTAAAATACTTAAACATATGAGTTTCAAGATTACTTGAAAAAGTATGGTATTCTTTCACGGTGGACTCCTCACGGGACACCTTAATTTGACGGTGTGTCCAAACAAAGAAACCGAACTTTGTTGGACATGGTAAGGTTAATGATGAGTCGCCCTGAGCTACCAATTTCCTTCACGGGATACGCATTGAACAGTGCAATACTTATTTTGAATAAGGTTCCGTCAAAGTTTGTTGGACAGACTCCATATGAAATATGGACAAGAAAGAAACTAGGTTTCTCATTCCTGAAGATTTGGGAATGCTGGGCATATGTTTGGATGATACCAAACTAGAACCCAAATCGGATAAGTGTCCATTATGTAATTGGTTATCCTAAGGAAACTAATTCCACAACTCACAAGAGAACAAAGAAATTTGTTGCTCTCCATGCGGTTTTCCTAAGAGGAATACCTAAATGCAGTGGTAAGTGGGAGGAAAGTAAAACTCGATGAAATTCAGAGTAATATTGTTCCTGGCACCGATCCCTTAACGAAACACGAACAGTTCATCACAGATGAATTTGTACCATAATCTTCTAATACACAAGAACCGCGTAGCTTGGAGAGAGTCAGAAAACAACCTTAGAGGTATGAGTTTCTGATCTCACCTCATGTAGATGTCAATCTTATTGAGGAAGACAAACGGACTATGTATAAGGAAACGATACAAGGTATCGACTTTGGTTTATGGCAAAGTACCATGAAGTCCGAAATGGATTCCATGTATACCAACTAAGTTTGGATACTGGTTGATATACCAGAAGGCATTATGCCTATTGGTAACAGATGGGTCTTCATGGTGAAGAAAAATATGGATGGCAACATACAAACGTACAAAACTAGGCTTGTAGCGAAAGGGTATCGTCATCAACAAGTTATCGATTACGACGACACCTTTTACCCATTTCCATGATTAAATCCATTCGGATAATGCTTGCAAGTGCTGCATATTTCATTTATGAAATATGGAAGCTGAACGTCAAAACCACTTTCCTTAACGGAAACCTTTTGGAGGATGTTTACAACATCCTGACGGTTTTTTCATGCCAAAATATGCAAACAAGGTTTGCAAGTTAAATCGATCCATTTATGGATTGAAGCAAGCATAGTGTTCTTGGAACCAATGTTTTGATGAGATCATAATGGTATATGATTTCATTCAAAATGAATATGATTCTTGTGTGTATAAGAAGGTTAGTGGGAGCGCACGGACAATAATTGTCCTATTCATTGATGATGTATTGCTTCTGAGCAATGACATTCCCATGTTAACAATCGGTGAAAGCTTGGCTTTCATTAAATTCTCCATGGAATACTTGGGAGAGGCAACCTTTATTTTAAGAATAAAGATCTACTGGATAGATCTAAAAGTTGTTGGCACTCTCCGAGAACTCATACATTGAAATACATGTACGCGACCTGGTGTCTCATATACTTTGAGCATTTGGAGTCACAATCAGGCTGATCCAGGTGATGGTCACTGGATTGATGTTAAGAACATCATTAAGTATCTTAGACGAACTAAGGATGCTTTCTTAAGTTATGGAGAATGAGAACTTGAGATGACTAGGTTCACTGTTGCAAGTTTCCTGACCGATAATGGCGACTGTAAGTCGCAATAAGGGTACGTATTTTGTTTGAACAACAGAACAGTGAGCTGGAAATATTCCAAGTAAGATATTGTTGTCGATTCAACAAAAGCGGATTATATTGTTGCAGCTGAGGCAGCAGAAGAAACATTTTGGATCCATAAAATTTCTAATTAGATTAGGAGTAGTTCTATTAGCAGCTGAGCTAGGCTACAACGCAGGCTAAAGAATTACAGTCTCATCAACGATCCAAGCATGTACTTCGACGATTTTATCTGATTTGTGAGATCATACATCGTGGCGATGTGATGATCTAATAAATCGCATCAGATGATAACCTTGCAGATCCACTGATGAAAGCGATATCTCAACATAAGCATGCGACCCGTACATAGTTCAGGTGTTGGACACTTGAGTGATTGGCTATAGGCCAAGTGGGAGATTGTTGAACAATTATGACCCATAGCATCGCTATTTTGTAAAGGACATGGTGTTCTTGTACAAAATTAACTATGTGAAAAAGGAAATTGCTCTTTTATCATTTGTAATTGGATTACCTGGATATATAAATGATAAAAGTTCATATGATTAGTACCGAATTAATAAGATATGAGACAATATTAATCCATGAAAGGTTTAATCATTAAATATCCATAGTCGTAGTATTATCAAGACTGGACATCGATAATGCGGAATAGGCTAGTATTACACTTGTGCGCATTATGGAAGCGTAACGACATAGTTCTCATATATTTAAGTATTGGATACTTATGCAAGTGTGATAGGAGGTTCTATTTACCGATGGTAATGGAATAGCTTTGCTCTGGATAGACCCCTCAGAATCTCATTGGTAGTATGACTATGTGTCTATGGGAATTTAAATCAGGGTAGGTGTATTTGGTCTTAACCTGAGACTTGCATCGCTAATACTTGTGACAATCAGTATACTTTGGTTTTGGTCGTCTAGGGCTTTAACAGGTTCTGTGTACGCCTCTTCTGGGTATACAGAGAATCGTAGTGTATTGGATGTGATGTCAAAATGGAAGTATCACTTCAGTCATATGGAGATGTTGATCACGCAGGGATACAGAACTGGTACTCTTAAGTACTGCAGTCATCGGGATAATATGACTAAGTCATGATTATCCGATTATAGAGACTAGTTACCAGAGATCCGATATATGATTTGTACGGGGCAGACACAATTCCAGCCCTAGGTCTAGCATGTGATATTCGATACTAGATCGTAATACGTAATACTACGTATACTACGCCTGACAAAGATTATATATTCCTTTAAAGAATATTCTGGAGAATTGGGTAGGCACGGTGCTTTGCTAGAAGTCAACCATGTATTGTAAATCGGTAAGAACGTGGTACCGGGTACGCACGTATTCGGATAGTCCGATGACCGTATTTACTGCCAACATATCTAGGGATCTCTTAGGTTACCGATGATATTCACTGATGATATTTGACTCGAACAATATTAATCTAGGATTAATTAAGAGAGAAAAAATTAATCTATGATTAATTACAGCAAGAATTAATCTGGGATTAACTCGACTAGAAGAGAGAGAACGCGATTAATTTGGAATTAATCGGTAAAGTAAATTTAATAGTTAAATTGGATTTTACTATTTAATTTATTTATTTGGGCTAAAATAATATATTGGATATATTAAATGAAATCGGATTTCAAAGCGGAATTAAATTGAATTTTAATTCTAGCGAACGAATTAATTTAGAATTAATTCTCAAGCGACTTTCGTAATAATTTTGCTAGGCATTATTATTTAATTAAATTAGATTTAATTAAGTCGTAATGGTAAATTCGTTTAATACGGAATTAAACGAACCTGGGCCCGAGTAAAATTGCGTGTTGGATTGTCCGACTTAAATATGGAATTTGAAGTGGGGCCCACCAACTTACATCAATGTGTTTGACACTTGATGGAATTTGGTGATTGGTTGAGTAAAAGCTTGGGATTGTTTTTTCTACACTCAAACCAATTCAACACACAAACTTTGTTTATAAAAGCAAGTCAAACTTTGGAAGTGAGGTGTGGTTACTATTCACAGCACTCAATTTCTATCTTCTTCCTCATGAAGCCGTGAGCTTCTCTCCTTCTCCCATGGATTTTGTTGCAAAATTCAATCATGCTAGCACATTAAGGAGTCATTTAAGGTGATAGGGAAACTCACCCTTGAGTTGGAATCAACAAAGAAAGCTTGGAGCTTCATCAAATACAAAGAAAAGTCTTGAATTTCATCAGATCAAAGTAAGTTTTTTCGTAACTTGTCTTTGATTTTTCACACACAAGTTATCTTAGAAGATCTTGGCATGTTCTTGGAACACTAACAGTTGGGCCGTTATGTATCGTCATCCACAGAGCATGCCACTTATGTCCCTGAAACTAGTGGTCTTGGGGCATTATGTATCGTCGTCCCTCAAGCCATTGAACTAGAACTGGGGTGCGGATCTATGCTACCCTTCAAGCTCTGAATCTAGGATCTAGGGACATCTATCATCCCTAGTCCTGAACTAGGACCTGAGGGTGTTACGTAACATCGTCCCCCCGGTACTTTACATGTGCACATGTCATCCGTCAATTCCATGTCTGTATCAAGTTACATACTGAGGTGGGTTTTTCCACCATGCCTCGAAAATCAAAAAATCATGCTTTGAAAATATTTCTTAAAACATACTCTTTTATGAAATAACTGTGGTAAAACCGGCTAACGCCCTAAGTGCGTAAAAATAAGTCTGATATGGAAAAAAATAACATAATGGAAATCAACTTAAAAGGAAAATATCCACTCAATGGTTTGGAATCTGGCTGGCATTACTCACTTGCCAAAGAAAACTCTGGTTCCTGCGATGATCTATAATTGATAAATTTGATTAGAAAATGGGCTGGGGAACATATTTCGAATTAAGCTAAATTTATCCACTCAAGCACTTATTATTATTTCAAGGCATATCGTACTTATATCATGATGTACTGTGTATACACGAACTGATACGAAACCCTTAGGGTGGCCTCTAACACACTGGCGGTGGAACTAGAATGAATTAAAATTGATTAGGGGAAAATTCTGATCTCTCGTCGCGACGCAAGGTCTTGCGCTTCACGACACGTATAATTGCAGAAACTGATACATGAAAATTTCCAGTGCGTGTCGTGACACAAGTCCTTACGCGTCACGACCCGGCCATTCCAGAAATGAATCTGTCTTAGTTTTCCACCATGTGTCACGACGCTGACCCATTTGGCATCGCGACGCGCACCTGATTTTTAGGTTTTTACACTCGCTTTCTCAAGTCCATCTTACCCAAATGCATCCTCAATACTTCTATATCAAATTTATTACAAAAACCGTTCCATTAAACCTCAATAAATATCCACAACATTATCAACATCTCCCTCAGCGTCCACTTATATCTATTCTATAAACTTCACTTAGTTTTATACCAAAACATTTAATAAGTTGGGGTTTCTCATAATCACTGTTGTCTTAAAACAAAAATCATGCAATCATCATCACACTCAAGTTCATAACATACTAAATGTATCAAATCATCCAAACTTAATATATTACAATTTGGGTCATGATTTTCTTACCTCTTTTCGTTTGATTTCCATCTCTCTCCAGGCCTTCAATGGTTGTCAACCTTCCTTCTACTTTATGGAGAATGACATTTGTCTCTTCATCTTTCCCTCTTCTTCATTCTTTCCTATTTTTCTTCTTCTTTCTCCTTCTTTCTTCTTTCTCCTGTATCCCCCCACGTTTTCTTCTTCTTTCTCCTTTCTAATGTTTTGTGAAATGTTGAATAGTGATCTCTTTTATATACTAGGGGTTATTTTCAATTAGTAAAATTAAATAATAATGTAGAAAATTATAGAAACTTTGAGAATTTACTGGAATGACCCTCGAGTACTATTTATCCTAATTTTCATGCTGTATTTTCAACCCATTTCTGCATCGAATTTGGAAAACTGTTCAACTCGGAAGTTATAGGTCTTGATTTCAGATTTCTGTTAATATAACATTCATAAAATGTGGAGTTCGTATGAGAATGTTATGGCCCAAAAACCATGGGCTGCTCGGAGTGGAATATTGTACCATTTCGTATCGGAATTTCGAGGATTTTACCGATTGTTCCCAAATTCATTTCAGGAGTGAATATATATCCATCCAAAATTTTATATTATGTAATCACACATCCCACGATGTAACAGTATTCGGGACTTCCAGTCGTTACAAATTCTCCCCCCTTTAAATAGGATTCGCCCTCAAATCCTTTTTGGGGTCTAACTCGCGGATTTGTCTTGGTTCGAGAATATCTTGTGTTTTTGCTATACTTATTTTCCTTACCTTCCTTTATGAGTTTAAAACTTTTGAAGAACTCTTGCCACACTTGAACTATCGTTATGTATCAGGGAAATCTCATTTCTAAACCTCTAACTATATTGGAGTTTCTTTATCTCAATTATCCACATGAATTATCGGTTTCAAAATTATACTATACTCGTGGCCTGTCATCCTATTCATCTTAGTTCCATCCTGATTTGGAACCTTTATACCTCTTTGTCACGATAATAATAACTTTTAAACGTCCTTAGGAACTTCTGTTACTCTTCATGTTTAAAGTATCTCATAGTACTTTTATATTATAACCAATAACTTCCTCTTTCTCTTGACCTGTGTATACTTCGGGTTCTTCGGCTATTCACTTAAATGACTTTATAAGATATAACTTATTTTAGCTTACTAAATCTTCTTTATTTATAAGCTTCCTCCTTCAAGTTCTCACATATACGACTATCTTTGGGTTTAAGACTTCACGACTTATAGCTAACCTCTTCAAGTACTCTTATTGTCAACTGATGGTTCTCATATTTAGGACGTTATATAGGGTAGTTTTCTCTGGTTATTTTTCCGGATTAGCTAAGGAGTTCCGGGGCAAGGTATTTATACTAAGCCTGATTATATACACCTTTATGCTAAAGCTATGTTCTATATTACTATATTGACACTGGTTATACTGTTCTGGTTTACTCTTCTGCACCTTTGATTTCTTTGCTAGTTGATTACGCCTAAAAAGTACTCGTGGTTATCGCAGTATAGTTGGGGTGTCGATTCCTCAGATAGATTGTTACAAGGAACTAATTTACTTAAACAAAACGTTAGCAATAACTTAATGGAAAGATAATGATTGAGTTGGTAATATAAAATAAAAACTATGGAAAATACTTAAGAGTTATCAGTAGAGAGAAACAGCAAAGCGTCGGGAATCCCTCTTATATCAACTTCCTATATTCAGTTATTGATTCCTTTTATTACTCAATTGAAGGTTTCACATCCCAAACCAACAATCGGAAGATATTCAATTTCAAACACATTAAATTCTAAGGTAATCAATGATTTATTTTCTCTATGTTAACAACACACAAAGTTATCATTATGACCTATCTAACATTGACAATATACCCACAGGCAATACTGTAGAAGAAGATCAACTCAAAAAATAACTTTACCAGTCACAACTGGGTTCCCTAATCGCACATAGAAGAAGCATGACTATTCCTATATGCAAGTTGGAAAAACAGAATCTCTGGATTCATAAATCAAAAGATAATAAAGAATAAAAAATCACAATTGTATTAAAGGTTAAAAATTATTTAGGAAGCAAAAACATGAACATAAGAAATCAATTACAAGAGTTCATCCTTAGTTTTGCCTAGGAGATTAGTTCTCCATGTAGAAGATAGACATAGCCCGATAGATCGGAGGAACATCATGTCTGGCTTGCGGTTTCAACTCCTTGTTGCATATTTTCTCTATGTTTTTATCCTTCTTTCTCATATTTTCTCCTTCTTTTTAGGGTTTTGGATGAACTTGGGTTTATATAGGGAAGTCTCGGAGTCATTGTGTGCATCAAACATGACTAAATTAAGTTTTGGGGGTCTTTCGGGGTGCCGCGTCGCCTAACTTGCTGGAATTCTATATGGAGGTTCGCTGATGGTGCGTCGCGATGCCACAAGGTTGGGCGTCATGACGCGTGGTAGAATTATGGACTTTGTGTTTTCTTCGTTTCCTCTCTTCCTGTGTGCTTCCGATACTTCCGCAAGGTCCCGAAACATGTGTAATTGCTCCAATCTTCATGTTCCATTGCTCCATAATAATAAGACACAAAATAAACTATAATTAAGATTAAATATATGATAACCAAGTCGGATTAGTGATGTTCAAAGTATACTTTCATGCAATTATCACAACCCCCCAACTAGCTTATTGCTAGGCTCTAGCAATTCAAGCGTAAAAAGAAAATATAAACTAAACTAAATTAAAAGTAAAAGTTATCTAAGCCACTTTCGTAGGGATCATGATTGCATTTAGCGTATATAACAAGCTTTAAACCCCTAGGCGACACTAGTGGACGAGTTATAGTCTCGTGAGGGCTTACAGCGATGACACCCACAAACGTCATTTAAAACATATACAAACATGAAAAAACAAAACGAAATAGTCACAATAGTTACACATATTATTGTCCTCAAAGAATGCCTAGCATTGAAATCAGAGAACTTTAAAAGTACTCAACGCAACTCGAATCCATGTCTTGAATAAATCATCTAAGCCAGACTCACATTGTGTGTGTGTGTGTAAAGGTTCATTCACGGCTCGAATCCTAGGTAAGCCAACTCAATGATTTCATTTAATAATTGGGATCTGATGGGTCAAACCAACCCAGATATCTTAAATGTGCTATGTAATTGCCTTTCTATACTCAGTATGGTATGATATTTTATTTTTTTTTCCTTCTTGTCTCTCTCTTTTTTTCAAATTTTTTTTCTCTTTTTCTTTTCTTTTTCAACACACCTACCTTTTAAGGTATCATTTCTCCTCATGGTGGTCCTAACACTCGCCCATGGATAGCTTCACGCTTATCGGTTATAGGTGGTTTAATTTCTTTATTTCGAGACTTTCTCTTTTTATTTTTTAACTATACCATACATCATAACACTAGCAAATCAGGATAGACATCTAAGCGAACGATCATTCATCGACATGCAATTTTTTCAACTAGTCATTTCACCAACTACCTAGGTTCTTACTGCTAAAAACCTACAATTAAGTGCTTACGAGTCTAACCTAGATCAACTACTCAAGGCATCAGATAAAAGTACATTAAAGAACTTATCGTTTCTAAGATTCCACCCTAAAGCAAACAATACCATCATTGGACTTATGCTTTACTACTAAGGACTAAAAACTAATTTATATATATATAATAGGTATTATCGCTACATCCATACACCCCCACACTTAAAACTTACATTGTCCTTAATGTAAGATAAATATAAAGAAAAATGAGTGAGGAACAACACTACCAAGTATGGAGTTGATCGGGTTTCTGCTGGTGAGACTTTGGTTTTGTGGGTTGTTTGGGTTGCGCTAACACATGCGTGAATATTCATGTAAATAATAAACATGCAAGTAGCACATAATAAAATAAAACTAAAGTAAAGAAAATTACAAAAAATAAAATAAAAATAAAATAAATACAGATGCGAGGGTTGTCTCCCCGCTAGCGCTAAGTTTAAATTCTTCAGCCAGACGTAACCTCCCAAGTGGTCATGGTGGCTTCCATGTACCGGACCAAATAGTCACATGTGCTTTCTTTTTCGGTAGCCACTGGTGATTAAGGCATGAAAAATAATTTTTGGCTGGCTGCGGCATTGTATCCATTGATCCCCCAAGGTCTACTGATGGCTGAGATTTTAGGCTGCATATAAGAAAAAATTGGCTCAACCTTCTTTTTAACTTTCCAGGGATCATCTTCAAGTGAGCACTAACTCTCATTTTCCTTTTTTTACTGTTCTTTGGGATCAATTCTAGTTTGAAAGGGTTTGATTCATATGGTATAGAGCCTGTCTCTGATAAGACTGTGTTTATCAGATATGTATAATGGCACTCATTGTCATCCCTTGGTTGTTTCTCAACATGAAAGATGTTCACTTCCAGTTTCATATTCCCAAATGATATTTTCATGAGACCATTCCTGCAATTGATAAGGGCATTAATTGTAGTAAGTAAAGGTCTACCTAGGATGAGAGGGATTTTTGACTCAGTGTTAACCACAGATTGAGTGTCTAAAATCAGGAAATCAACAGGGTAATAGAATTTATCAATTTGTAGTAAAACATCCTCAAATACTCCCCGCGGTTTCCTGAGAGAGCGATCAACTAAATGTAAAACCATAGATGTAGGTTTAATCTCTCCAAGTCCTAGCTGCATATAGATAGAATATGACATGAGATTAACATTAGCACCTAAATCTAATAAAGCTTAACCAAACTCATATGTGCCAATGTGGCAAGCAATAGTGGGGCATCCCAGATTTTTATATTTTGGTAGGGCCCTTTGGTCAATTACTGCACTTGCTTGTTCTGTCAGGAATCCAGTTTTCTTTACGTGATGTTTCCTTTTCATGGTGCATAGATCATTCAAAACCTTCGCATAAGTGGGAACCTCTTTAATCTCATGTAACATAGGAATGTTGATCCTTACCTAATTTAGATGTTCTAGAATCTCACCTTTCGGGTCTGCAGCTCTAGTAGTAGGCCTAAGAGCTTGAGGGAAAGGTATTATAACTTGGAAATATGTCACTTGATCTTCTTGAGGAGTATTTTCACTATTATCTTTGGGGTCACCTATAATGTTGGAGGTGTCCTGCGAGCCTACCTCTTTACCGCTCCTAGTGACTATGATGTTAACACCTTTTACATTGGAGGCTTCATGATCAGCTTGTGCCATGTGTGGCCCTTATGGGTTAGGTTGAGCTTGAGATGGGAATTTCTCTAGTTCTTTCACACTTAGGACATTAGTCAATTTGGAGACTTGACTCTTAATCTCCTTATTCTCCTCAGCCATTTGGGCTATTAGTGACTCAAACTTTTGATTAGTTTTATTCTGGACCTCCATTGCTTTCATTGTGTAACAAGGCTACTTCCCAAGGAATTAACCTCAAATAAACAAGACTCTTCACACAAGACTTTGTTTTTTTTGTTTGACCGAAATTGTCATGATTCGAGTGCAAGTCTCAAAACAGCTATTACAGACCGAAATTACCAACTGAATTATTTTAGTCGGTAAATACTGACCGAATACTAACCCATTAAAAACTTAAAAATTTTCTGACGAAATACTTATCTTTACTGACCGAATAATTACCAACTCATTCTTTCATGGATATTCAGTAGGTAAAAAAGGCACTTAAGACCATTTTAATGTTAAGAAATCGCCTTAAGCTTTTGCTGACATAATAATGACCGTAAATTTGGTCGGTAATTAAATTTATATTATCGACCGACATTTTCTGTTGCTCACCTGTAATTTTTACCCACTGAATTTAAATCGGTCGGTAATATATAATTAATTTAAATAAAATTATAAGAAAAAATTAAAATATACCTCGTCTTTATCGGTTTGGAAACTTGCATCGGTGAACCCACTCACCTCAAGTTCTCCATCTCCATAGACTAAGAAAGCATCCTTAGTTCATCTAAGATACTTAAGGATGTTCTTAACAGCAATCCAGTGACCATCACCTGGATCGGCCTGATAGTGACTACACATGCTCAAAGCATACGAGACATCAGGTCGCGTACATATCATGGCATACATGATCAATTCGACTGCAGTGAACTGGATCTGATTCATGGTATCTCTATCATCTTGTGTTTTAGGACACATGTCCTTAGATAGAGAGACGTCATATGACATTGGAAGCAGCCCTCTCTTAGACTGATCCATGTTGAATCTTTTCAACACTTTGTCAATGTACGAGCTTTAGGAGAGTCCAAACAGCTTTCTAGATCTATCCCGGTAGATCCTTATTCCCAGAATAAAAGCTGCTTCTCCCAGATCTTTCATGGAGAATTTTAATGAAAGCCAAGCTTTCACCGATTGTAGCATGGGAATGTCATTGCCAATAAGCAATACATCATCAACGTATATGACAATGAATGTCAGTGCGCTTCCACTAACCTTCTTATATACACAAGAATCATCTTTGTTTTGAATGAAACCATATTCTTTTATGATCTCATCAAAACGTTTGTTCCAAGAATACGATGCTTGCTTCAATCCATAAATGGATCGATTTAACTTGCAAACCTTGTTTGCATATTTTGACACGATAAAATCGTCAGGCTGTTACATATAAACATCCTCCAAAAGGTTTCCGTTAAGGAAAACGGTTTTGACGTTCATCTGCCATATTTCATAATCGAAATATGCAACAATAGCAAGCATTATCCGAATGGATTTAATCATGACAACAGGTGAAAAAGTTTCATCCTAATCGACACCATGTCGTTGACGATACCGTTTCGATACAAGCCTAGCTTTGTACGTTTGTATATTACCATCCATGTCTGTCTTCTTCTTGAAGACCCATTTACAACCAATCGGCTTAACGCCTTCTGGTGCATCAACCAGTGTCCAAACTTGGTTGGTATACATGGAATCCATTTCGGACTTCATGGCTTCTTGCCATAAAGTGGAGTCGATACCTTGTATCGCTTCTTCATATGTAGCCGGCTCATTATCCTCAATAAGATTATTATCTACATGAGGTGAGATCAGAAACCCATACCTCTCAGGTTTTTTTTCTGACTCTCTCCGACCTACGTGGTTCTTGTGTATTAGAAGATTGTGGAACAGTCTCATCCCTGATGAACTGTTGGTGTTCCAAGAGTGGTTCGGTGCCAGGAACAGTATCACTTCGATTTTCATCGAGTTCTACTTTCCTCCCACTTACCACTGCATCTAGGAATTCCTTTTCGAGGAAAACCACATGGAGAGCAACAAATGTTTTATTCTCTTGTGGGTTGTAGAAATAATATCCTTTGGTTTCCCTAGGATAACCTACAAATAGATACTTATCCGATTTGGGTTCTAGTTTGGTACCATCCAAACGTTTAATGTATGCCCAGAATTCCAAAATCTTCAGGAATGAGAAACCCGGTTTCTTTCCTGTCCATATTTCATACGAAGTCTGTCCAACAGACTTTGATGAAACCTTATTCAAAATAAGTATTACACAGTTCAATGCGTATCCCCAGAAGGAAATTGGTAGCTCAGTGCGACTCATCATTGACCTTACCATGTTCAACAAAGTTCGGTTTCTCCGTTCGGACACACCGTTTAATTGAGGTGTTCCGGGAGGAGTCCACTGTGAAAGAATGCCATATTCTTTCAGGTAATCGAGAAACGCATTGCTTAAGTATTCTCTACCATGGTCCGACCGTAATGTTTTAATACTTTTGCGGTATGTTTTTCTACTTCGTGTCGAAACTCTTTGAATTTCTCAAAAGTTTCCGACTTGTGTCTCATAAGATACACATAACCATAACGCGATGCATCATCCGTAAAGGTTACGAAGTATTCATATCAACCTCTAGCCTGGATAGACATGGGCCCGTATACTGTTGGGTTTTCTAGGTTAAACCAAGATCAATTAAGCAATGAAACATGTGAATACAACAATGTAAGAATGTGGAAAATACTCACTTTGATCGGATTTTGGATGCGTTGAACACAAGAAATTTTCCTCCATGGAATTCGGCCAAGCTCCTTGGTGTGATCTTCAATCCAAGCTCCAAGTTTTGTTGTTGATTCCATTCTCAAGGATTGGTTTTCCTATCACCTTTGAATGACTCCTTGATGTGCTAGCATTCATGATTTATTGAATGAAAAATCAAAGAGAATGAACCATAGGTTCACGCCCAACTTGAGAGAAAAATAGGTCATGCATTCGACCAAGGAGAGAAAAATGTGAGAGTTGTGTGTTTGTTTCTAAAACAATTAATTCCCTATAACAAAACGTCTTTCAAACTTTTGTATATCCTTTTCCAAAAAGGCTAAAACAATTTGGAGGGAAAATGGCATTAATTGCCTTTAACTACTCCCATAATCAAAAAGTGACTTGCATCACATCACTCAAAGTTGATGTGACTTCCATCACAAAAGGTGACTTGCGATGTGACTTGTGGGTGCCACTTTAATTCAAAATCCGAGTGGGCCCGCAAACACTCCCGGGCTCGGGTTCGCTAATTCCGAATTATCGAATTTTCCGTTGCAACGTAATTAAATCAAATTTAATTAAATAATTATGGCAAGCAAAATTATTATTCACGTCGCTAGCGAATTAATTCAAAATTAACTCGTTCGCCCGAATTAAAATCTAATTTTAATTCTGCGTCGAAATCTAATTTCGTTTAATATATCGAATATATTATTTTATCGATTAATTCCAAATTAATCGTTCTCTCTCTTTAAATAGTATTTTATCCCAGATAAAATTCTCCGTAATTAATCATAGATTAATTTTCTCTCTCTCTTATAATTAATCCCAGATTAATTATGTCCGAGTCATACGTCATTGGTGAATCTTCGGGAAACGACCCATGAGATCCCTGGATATGTTGGCAGTAAATCCAGTCGTCAGACTATCCGAACACGTACGTACCTAGTACTACGTTTTTACCGATTTACAAGACATCCAATGTCAATTTAATTAAAGTCCAATGAGCTTTCAATTAATTTATAAGGCATGGACTTTGACAACCAAAGCCCAATAAGGAATCACCCTTGCCAAAAATCAATTTAGGCCCAATTAAAATTTTAAAAGGCCCAATTATCATATTTGGACTTTATGGAAATGGTTTTAGGCCCAATTGGATCCAACCAATTAACCTAAACCAAACTTGGCCCAACCAAACCCATTAAGCCCAAATACAACATTTTTAGCCCAATTCCAAATTAAGCCCAACTAATTAAATTCCAATATTCCAAATATCATAATTTAATCAATTAAAGTGTATTAGCCATAATTAATTATTTAAATCAACATTTCCAAAATACCAATTTACACAATTAATCATGCTTTAATTAATCAACTTATGTCAAACACAAATTGAAGCAAAATCAATCCCAACATGCTTTTAAGCTCTCGGCAATATGGTGATTTTTATATCAATTTTGATTTCAATCTAATTAAATCACAAACTAATATATCCCATGCATTTTAAACATATCCAATTGTCTAAAATTCAAAATCACCAAAAGCTAGGGTTCCTTCACATATTCGGCCAAGCCTCAAATTTGGGGAAAATTAATCTAATTAATTTTTTCTTCAAATTGATCATGCACAACTCAAAGTTAACATATTATAAGCATACTCAAACAAACAATTTTCCTAAAACATGCTCAAATAAAAAAATACCCAAATTAAAGTTAAGAACCCTAAATTTCAATTTCATGCTTAATTACTGCGCTGATACCATTGTTGGGTTTTCTAGGTCAAACCAAGATCAATTAAGCGATGAAACATGTGAATACAACAAAGTAAGAATGCGGAAAATACTCGCTTTGATCGGATTTTGGATGCGTTGAACACAAAAAATTTTCCTCCATGGAATTCAGCCAAGCTCCTTGGTGTGATCTTCAATCCAAGCTCCAAGCTTTGTTGTTGATTCCATGCTCAAGGATTGGTTTCCCTATCACCTTTGAATGACTCCTTGATGTGCTAGCATTCATGATTTTTGAATGAAAAATCAAAGAGAATGAACCCTAGGTTCACGCCCAACTTGAGAGAAAAAGAGGCCATGCATTCGGCCAAGGAGAGAAAAATGTGAGAGTTGTGTGTTTGTTTCTAAAACAATTAATTCCCTATAACAAAAAGTCTCTCAAACTTTTGTATATCCTTTTCCAAAAAGGCTAAAACAATTTGGAGGGAAAATGGCATTAATTGCCTTCAACTACTCCCATCACCAAAAAGGTGACTTGCATCACATCACTCAAAGTTGATATGACTTCCATCACAAAAGGTGACTTGCGATGTGACTTGTGGGCCCCACTTTAATTCAAAATCCGAGTGGGCCCGCAAACACTCACGGGCTCGAGTTCGCTAATTCCGAATCAATGAATTTTCCGTTGCGACGTAATTAAATCAAATTTAATTAAATAATTACGCATAACAAAATTACTATTCACATCGCTAGCGAATTAATTCTAATTTAACTCGTTCGCTCGAATTAAAATATAATTTTAATTCTGCGTCGAAATCTAATTTCGTTTAACATATCGAATATATTATTTTATCGATTAATTCCAAATTAATCGTTCTCTCTCTTTAAATAGTATTTTATCCCAGATAAAATTCTCCGTAATTAATCCTAGATTAATTTTCTCTCTCTCTTATAATTAATCCCAAATTAATAATGTTTGAGTCATACGTCATTGGTGAATCTTCGGGAGCGACCATGAGATCCCTGGATATGTTGGCAGTAAATCCGGTCGTCAGACTATCTGAACATGTACGTACCTAGTACTACGTTTTTACCGATTTACAAGACAAGGTTGGCTTCTAGCAAAGCATCGTGCCTACCCAATTCTCCAGAAATATTCTTAAAAGAATAAATAATCTATGTCAGGCGTAGTATACATAGTATTACGTATTGCGATCCAGTATCGAATGTCACATGCTAGGCCTGGGGCTGGAATTGTGTCTGCCCCGTACGAAGCATATATCGGATCTCTGGTAACTAGTCTCTATAATCGGATAAACATGACCTAGTCATATTATCCCGATAGCTGCAGCATACAAGAGTACCAGTTCCTTATCCTACGTGACCATCATCTCCATATGACTGAAGTGATACTTCCATCTTGACATCACACCCAATAAACTACGATTCTCAATATACCCATAAGAGGCGTACACGGAACCTGTTAAAGCCCCGGACGACCAAAACCAAAGTACATTGATTGTCGCAAGTATTAGCGATGTAAGTCTCAAGTTAAGACCAAATACACCTACCCTGATTCGGACTTCCATAGACACATAGTCATACTACCAATGGAATTCCGAGGGGTCTATCCAGAGCAAAGCTATTTCCGTACCATCGGTAAACACAACCTCTTATCATACTTGCATAAGTATCCAATACTTAAATGTATGAGAACTATGTCGTTATGCTCCCACAACGCGCACAAGTGCAATACTAGTCTATTCCGCATTATCGATGTCCAGTCTCGATAATACTACGACTAGGGATATTTTAATGATTAAACCTTAGTGGATTAATACTGTCTCATATCTTATTAATCTGGAACTAATCATATGGACTTTTATCATTTATATATCCTGGTAATCCAATTACTTATGATAAAAGAGCAATTTCCTTTGTCACATAGTCAATTTGTACAACAACACCATGTTCTGTACAAATAGTGATGCTATGGGTCATAATTGTCCAACACATACGTCACTATGAACGAGGGCTAAAAGTTCGGTGGCATGAACACATTTACCACTAAAAGGAATTTTAGGCATTTTGCCTAATAAACAAGATTCGCAGACGTCATATGAATTATGATCAAATTCGTCCAAGTATCCATTATTGGAAAGCGTGGATATACGAGTATTGTTAATGTGTCACAGACGACAATGCCATAAATAAGTTCCATCTGTGTTACTCAATTTGAGCCTTTTGTTTGTCATGTTATATGTTTGAGATTTGTTTATATTCAAAATATAAAGACCATTACTTACATCTGCTGTACATATCAAAATATCATCTTTATAAATAAAACACCAAGTGTTTCGAAATACAAAGGTATACCCGCATCGGGTCAAATAAGATACAGAGATAATGTTTTTAGTCAAACTAGGTACATAATAACAGTCTCATAAATTAAGTACATGCCCTGAGGGCAGATTCAAAATATAGGTGCCAACGGCCAAAACGACAACTCTAGTCCCATTTCCGACTTGGAGGTCGATCTCTCATGAAGTCAGTCTCCTGCTAATCTGTAGATCCTGCACATCAGTACATATATGAGTACCACATCCAGAATCAAAAATCCAATTTTTAAATCCAATAATGGACATGTTTATTTCAATAACAAACATACCTGAGGCCGGAGCCTTGTCCGCCCTCGCTTCCTTCAAGTCCGTCTGGTACTTACGGCAGTCACGCTTCCAGTGACCCCATTTGCCACAGTGTAGGCAGACATTCTGGGATATGTCCTTAGTCTTCCCAGAAGACTTTGATGATTTTGCCTTGCCCTTCTTCTTCTTCTTCTTCTTCTTCACACCTCTAGAAGCCTTCGGCCAAGCCTTGGCTTTCTGAGATGTCGAAGTAAGATGCGCCTTGCGCTTCTTGCCCTTCAGAAGCTCTGGCTCTGCTTCTTTCAGCATCTCCATCATCTCTCCAAGAGTCTTCTATTGGTTCATCATGTTATAGTTCATGATGAACCCGCCCCAGCAGTCGGACATAGACTGTAAGATCAAATCTATAGAAGTCTCGGCCTCGAAGGTTATGCCCAACTAACCTAGCTGTTCAATGTCAGTAATCATCTATGACACATAGTGCTCGACAGATGTACACTATGACATACGTGAGCGAAAGAGCTTCTTTTGCAATTCATACTTCTGAGATCCAAGGTTAGATATGTGAAGGTCCTTCAAATTCAACATCATATTATAATGATCCAATCCTTTGTTCTGACAACGAAATTGACGGGTCATTGCGACAAGTATGACAGATTGAGTGGTAAAGTTATCATCTCGATGAGTCTTCCAAGGCTCATGATCAACTACCTGCTCATGTCCGGGCTCAGGCCCGAGAGGTATGTCTATAATATAGAGCAACTTCTCGACTCCCAAGACAATCCTGAGATTCATCTCCTAATCTGGAAAATTGGCGCCGTTAAAGACATTATCGCCCATGACGATGTCCCTAACGTTAATCTTTCCAGCCATCTCTATTGCAATAGTCCAACTATCAATCAACGATATCGGGTACACTCAAAGTGTAATGGTTACTATAGTCCAACTATATAACCAACTACAAGTGGAGTAGTTATGGTACAGTCCAACTGTTCAAAGAAAATAATAAAATATTAGTCTAACTAATATAAATATATAACGATGAAAAATAAAGCGCGCATTTAGCAAATATTAAACGAAATTGCAAATTTAATACTGGTCTCCCACTATTTTTCGCCGAGCCTCTAACCCTCTGTTGAGTACTCGGGAAACCCAGTTTCCTAGTGGGCTAAGATCCCGTTAAATAACACACAACCTTGACTTTGGCCAACAAGTTGTATGAAACTTAACTAGGTAGATCTCTAAGATCAATTGGATCCCATCCAATTCGTAGATCCGGTAGGTGGACCTCCAAGTCTGAGATATATATCCAATATATATTTCCTAACCTTTTCCTCTAAATCAACTAAGCATTGTCTTTGGCTCAACAAGCTTAATGATTCCAGTTAAGTGCAACCTATTGACAAGTGACCTTGACTTTGGCCAACAAGTCACAACTGCCCAAGACATGCGATATATAACAAAGCCTTCGTGGTTCAAACACATCCGTGATGGACAATGATCTTGACTTTGGCCAACAAATCAAAGCCAATCTTGGATCTTGAGAAAGAACCACTCAATGGAAGGAAAACGTTTAAATATAGTGAGGGTTTTTAACGTAAATTGGCAACCAATTTATTATCTTTGATTAGGTCTCATAACACCCTTAAACATGAATCTAAAAGCATAATAAGGCGGCGAATAAATTAATAATGATATGCAGATGGATATAAACAAAATTTATTCCTAGAACAAATCTCTTCATTTCCTCTCTCCCGCTAGCACTTTACATACTTCTACCCAATTACATAATACATTAAAGAAACCTCATTTACATTGAGGGGAATTGGTGAGAAGAGAAATACAATGAGATAATGAGGTGAAAGGCTGGACACACAGGTCCAATTTAATAAATTCTAAATTTACAACAATTTCCAAAATTGCCCCACCCTTCTAATATCCATCTGATATACATTATTCATACAAATACATCCAAGTATTCACACAAAGCATGCTGTCAATAAATCTAATCTAATTAATTAATATTTGATTAATGACCATCCAATGTTCATACAACGATTTGATTTGCGCGAGTCCAACTCGTTTAAGAATAAATATTAAAAGTAAGTATTCTTGAATTATATCGAACTACAATAGTAAATCCAATTTAGATTGTATCCAATACTAATTTATATTTAATTCCAAATTAAATAATTACACTTATAATAGTGCTTTTTAGATTTGGATTCCAAATCCAATCTAAATGGGTCTCAAAGGCCCATTAGCATCCAATACTATTCAATTAAAGTCTAGTGGGCTTTCAATAATTCTTTAGGCATGGGCTTTGGCCAATGATGGATCAAACCCAAAATGCCAAGGCCCAATTAGGAATCACCCTATGCCAAAAATCAATTTAGGCCCATTAGGCCCAATTAAATTTTAAAGGCACAAAAGTCATATTTGGACTTTATGGAAATGGTTTTAGGCCCAATTGGATCCAACCCAATGTCCAAAACCAAACTTGGCCCAACCAAGCCCATTAGCCCAAATATAACAAATTAGCCCAATCCAATTTTAAAGACTAACTTATATTAACATAATATTCCAAATATCACATTAATTTAATTAAAGTGTAATTAATACAATAATCAATTAATCTAATGTTTCCAAAACATCAATTAATCTACTTAATCACTTTTTAATTCTCAAATTCATGTCCAACACAAAATGAGGCAAAATCATTCCATTCAACATGCTACATCCCACGGCATCACATGAAACAACATTCAATTTTGATTTCAATCCAATTAAACCAACAATAAATATTCATTTCATGCTTTAAACTCATCCAATAGTCTAAATTAAAAAAAAATCCCATGAGAGCTTCTAGGTATAGGTTCGGCCAAGTGAGGAATATGGGGAAACTTAATCTAATCAATTTTTCTCAAATCCAATGATGCACAACCCTTAGTTATCATCATCTAATCACAATCAAACAATCAATTTAGACATTTACAAGCTTAAAACAAAATACCCAAATTAAAGTCCATAAACCCTAGAAATTAAAATCAAGTTTATGTGGCTAATGATACCATTGTTAGTGTCCTAGACATGTCAATGACCTCTAAATATTGATTTCAAGTGTGAATAATCAAGTAAGTTGTGGAAAATACTTACAATGAATGGATGAGAAATTCGAAACTTTCTTTGTATGTTGGAAGCTTCAAGCTTTGAAAATGAATTCCAAACTCAAGGGTGAGTTTTCCTATCACCTCACAAGACTCCTTATGTGCTAGCAAGAAAGAAAATTTGAAGCAAAATTTTCCTTAGAGAGATAGAGGCTCTCGACCTAGAGAAGAAAAAGAGAGAGAGATATTTTTCACTTTCAAAAGTTGGTGTGTTATGTTGCAAAGCTTGTTCAAGAAGCTTTAGTTGTGTACAAGATTGCATTAAATGCATCCAACTACTTCCATCACACTTGTGACAAGTTGATGTAAGTTAGTGGGTCCCACCACTTTGAATTCAAAATTCAAGTTGGCTTATACAACACACTTTGGGCTCAAGTTCGTTTAATCCGATTAAATGGATTTTCCATTGCGACGTAATTAAATCCAATTTAATTAAATAATAATGCCTAGCAAAATTATTACGAAAGTCGCTTACAAATTAATTCCAAATTAATTCGTTCACCCGAATTAAAATCCAATTTTAATTCCGTATTGAAATCCAATTTCAATTAATATATCCAATATATTATTTAATCGATTAATTCCAAATTAATCGCGTTCTCTCTCCAATATGAATTTTATCCCAGATAAATTCTTGCCGCAATTAATCCTAGATTAATATTCTCTCTCATAATTAATCCCAGATTAATTCTGTTCGAGTCAAATATCATCGGTGAATCTTTGGTAAACGACCCAAGATATCCCTGATATGTTGGCAGTAAATACGGTTGTCGGACTATCCAAACACGTGCGTACCACGTACCACATTCTCACCGATTTACAAGATATGGTTGGCTTCTAGCAAAGCACCGTGCCTACCCAATTCTCCAGAAATATTCAACGAAGAATATATAATATGTATCAGGCATAGTATACTATGTATTGCGTATTACAATCCAGTATCAGATGTCACATGCTAGGCTTGGGGCTGAAATTGTGTCTGTCCCGTACGAATCATATATCGGATCACTAGCAACTAGTCTATGTAATCGGATAATTATGACCTAGTCATACTATCCCGATAGCTGTAGCATTTAAGAGTACTAGTTCTGTATCCATATGTGATCATCATCTCCATATGACTGAAGTGATACTTCCATCTTGACATCACACCCAATACACTACGATTCTCAGTAAACCCAGAAGAGGCGTACACAGAACCTGTTAAGCTCCGGACGACCAAAACCAAAGTATACTGATTATCGCAAGTATTAGCGATGCAAGTCTCAGGTTAAGACCACATACACCTACCCTGATTCAAATTCCCATAGACACATAGTCATACTACCAATGGGATTCGGAGGGGTCTATCCAGAGCGAAGTTGTTCCCGGTCCAACGGCTAACAGAACCTTCTATCATATTTTCATAAGTATCCAATACTTAAATATATGAGAACTATGCCGTTAAGCTTCCATAACGCGCACAAGTGTAATACTAGTCTATTTCACATTATCGATGTCCAGTCTCGATAATACTACGACTAGGGATATTTAATGATTAAACCGTTCATGGATTAATACCGTCTTATATCTTATTAATCCGGAAGTAATCATACGGACTTTTATCATTTATACATATCCAAGTAATCCAATTATAAAATGATAAAATAACAATTTCCTTTGTCACATAATTAATTTGTACAAAAACACTATGTCTTTTACAAATAGTGATGCTATGGGTCAGAATTGTCCAACATTCATTTCCTACTCTAAGTAGTTATCAGATCTTTTTAATTTATTGGAATCCAAAAATCCGCGCTAATAGATTTACGGTAGCCATCTACAAGACAACAATTAAACACAAGCAGAATATTTTTCATTTCAATATAAAAATACTAATATGATTATGGATTTTAAATCTATTACTGCACTCCCACTATTTTACGTAATTATGTAATCTCCCTTAACGGAACAATAGAAATTTGACTGTCAAAATTTCATAGTGGGAAGTGGATCCCATGACATTTACTCCATCCTCATAATAATGACGGTTTTGGCCTTCATAGACTCATTAGGTAGACCTTAAAGGTCAATCACATCCATGTGACTCCTTGTTTGGTCCTGAACCATTTCTTATCCTCGCACTAATGACAGTCTTGGATTAAGACGTGTTCCAGGTGTATACTTGTCAAAGTTCATTATTGAGTTTCGCAAGTACACCACACAATAATGATGACATTGGGCGACTAAGTTAACTCATCACACTACATCTAATGTTTTACCGAAGCGACCTAAGTTTCGAGCACTTATACCCTCACATTAATGACGGTCTTGGGCATAAGTAGTAAGAACTCATTCATCGCCGTACTGACAAGACGGACCATCTAATAATGCTCCAATATTATTGGCAGAGAGCATTTAAACCTTCAAATCAATTCTAAACACTTCCAATTTTCTCCAAACTCTTCAATACACGTAAAAACCAATTTCAACATCAAAACCAACATCAATAAATGTTATACAACAAACATATATGTATTCGAAATACATATATGTGTTTGTTTGAATCAAAACACAAACCTAAATAGAATCCCATAAAAAAATGACTCATGAATAATTTTAGGTCACTCAAAGATGGTCAAGTGATTCTAGGATGGTAGCCATAGCTCCAAGCTATCATCTAGAGTTCCAAACTCTAATTTAATGTGTCATGTCCAACATGAACATATTAGACCCAATCACAAGCATATTATGTTTATGCTTCCAAAGTATCCATACACAATTCATTAGTCTAATTTTAACATCAAACTATGTTATTATGTATCTAATACATAATATATCACTATATGTTTCACTAATGATAACTCACTGATGAAAAACATAACTTTAGAGAGGATAAAACTTACCTAGTAAGCTTGATTCCAAGATCCAATATTTTTCTCCTTGTTGAAATGTTGTAGAGAACTTCCAAAGTTAGCAAGCTTGACTACAAGATCCAATCTTGATTCCAATGCTGACAAGCTTCATTATAAGAATAAATTTTGATTCTCCTTGTTGAAATGTTGTAGAGAACTTCTAAAACTTCTCTAATCATTAGCTTTCACAAGCTTAAATTTTTTAAGCTCTAGCTTAATTAAGACCTTGCTCAAGCTTGCCTTTCATAGAAAAACTTATGTAATTTTAATTAATAATAGTCCTAATCAAATATTAGGTAGGCTTAATCAAATATGTATAATTAGGTGCGACTAATCACCTTTGTCTACTATTATGATTTAATCTAATTAAGTCAAGATAAAGTTTAGCAAATGGATTAGTTCATTGTCTACCACTTTGATTTAATCCAATTAAATCAAGCCAAATGCACCTATAATTACATATTTGTAATTATCAAAATATCCTCCAATGGTAGAGATATTTATAAAATTACAACAAAGCCATTGTGTGACTTTAGATTAATCCAATTGGATCAAAGTAAATAATCAATGTTATCCAATAACACTTAATTATTTTGGTTGATAATTATAATATCGAATATTATTTATTATCAGAAATTATCAGCTACCCAAGTGCTCAATGAGTACACTCCATATTATGGGACTCTCTAAGTCCAGAAATGGTCGTCATATAAGCCTAGCTGATATGCACCCAATTCAGCCACCTCCGAATTCACGAAGAACACGAACTACCTTTCTGAACTATACAAGTCGAGGTCATCACATATATTTATCAATCCCTCCGTCGTAGGTTATCCGAGTTGTGCTTAGGAAACATAGATTACTTCATCAAGTTTCTGAGGCACATATCTCATGTCGACATGTCCACGATTTTCTCTACAACTAATCAAAAATCATTTTCGATATATGTGATCCACCCTAGGTGATCGACTTTGGCCAAAGTCTTAAGAATCGTGACTTACTCACATGGATACCTAAACCCCTTATGGTACACATACAGATCAATGTATCATATTTTGATACACACTTGATTAACGAGTGCATCGGTCCACACCCAATGAACATCTAGAGGCCAGACCCTGAAAGGTTTCTAACATACAGGTTATTTAAGTGTGGAGGATCTCATACAAAATCAATGTTATCCTATAGTCAAAGGATCATATATGCTACTCGACTCGAGAAGATCATATTGACGGTGGTGTGTACTTCCAACTATTAGGAATCAACTGTGAGTCATTCAATATTTGCTCCAATGAATACTCACATGTCTATACGAGCTTCTAAAGCTCATGGTATATCGGGTTAAACCATTTGAACTCCAATTATAATATACGACATGTGTTAGTCTTCTAGGTTATAGGAATTCGACTGTATTCCAAAACCAACGACTAGGAATATTTACTTAAAGAATAGTTTAAAATGATAATACTATCCCAATGTTGGACCACCCAGTGTCCAGTAGTACTGCATGACTATTCTAAGGTTGATGTCATTCTTAGTATATTTATATATCAATATAATATGCATAATGACATTACCATTAATAAGGTTTGAAATGAGATTGTAGTTATTTTATTAATAAATAATAAAATATAATGTAAAATATATTATTCGGATTAGCGCTCTAACTACCAACTCCAACAGTAAGAACCTCGGACAGCACTGCTAGCAAGTAGCAGCAGGCTTTCTCATTGGCCACGACTTATTTTTGGTAGGCATTGCGCATAGTTTGGCTAGAATTTCTGGCAGGCTCGAGAGGACATTCCTCTGTCTGGAAAAACTTAAGGTCTTCTCAGACCAAGATGGCGTTCATGTTACTTTTCCATTTAATATAGTTTTCTCCCGTTAATTTGTCATTAAAGAGAAATGATATGATTGGAGAAAACTTGGCTAAAAATAAAACAAACATATATTTTAACATTTATTCATCACATATTAAAATCATCAAAAAACTTTAGGCATAAAATTAAATATGATGCATGTACCATGTATAATGAACTAGAAACCTAAAAAGATTACTATGCTAAGAAATCTATCATTCCACAAATAAGAGCCGTCGTAGGATAGGTCAAGTATTTACATGATAGATCGAAACAATCTCAATGAATTAATATATGCGGGAATAACTCTTATTCCTATATTAACCAACCACCATTTGATTTGATCAAGGAATTTTGATTAACATTTAATCATTCATTTGTGAGTGTAACCCGTTGTTTCAGAATCCTTGGCCTTAACTAGTGAAATGCCGCTGTAGGATTGGTCAGTTCACCAGATACATCTAGAGTTCTTATCCTCTCGGAATCCAAACTTGATATTGACCCAAAATGGACACCATCCATAGGGGGATGAAAACAAAGTCGCCTCGAGATACCTTTTGAATCTCATATTTTTGGACTAACAATGAAGATCGTGAGATATATTTTCGTATATCCCTCTCCCACTCACTATTTAAAATTAAGGTTTCTACTTAAAAATCTAATATTTTAATCTAATAGTGTATACAAGTTTATGCGCGGCTAAAAACTAACTCAACTTTACACTAGTGCAAAATTAGTGACTTAAATAATTTTAACTCTTAGAATATTATTCACTAATTCTTATTAGTCCAAACTAATATTTTACTTAATTAAACTAATTAAAATAAGTTTACTTTAGTGACCTAATAAATTAACTTAAAGATTTTAGCTCACTAACAAGTTTAAAATTAGAAATTTAAAAAAAGGGATAAAATTTTTAATTAAACTATTTAATTAATATAGTAATCTTATAAATTCCAATGGTATGTGGAATTGTATCCCGAGTGCAGACCACACTACCGTCCATTCAGAATCGGCTATGGAGTTTACGTTCGGGGTTCTATCCGATATACCAATGAAAAATATAATGCACTTACCTAACCCATTAAATATTAAATCTGAATTTCTAATTTTTAAACCTTTAACATAATTAATCCAATTAATTTATTTTCATTCTCTATTTTATTTAAAGTTACTTTTTATTTATTTATATGAGTTATAGATATTAGTATGCATGTTTAGATGAGTAGGCACCAAATAATATTCATGAGATGAATGATTATTGTTATTTCATGTGATGAATGGATTTTGTATTAGTTGTAAATTTTTCTGGCTCATATTTTTATGTTGGTTTTGATTTTGGGATGTAAGACCATAAGGCTATTGTTTACAATTGTTGTAATTTTAATTTTCCAATGTAAAATTTCAATTATTGTAATTTAGAGCACGAAGTCGCAAAAGAAGCCAACACCACCTTGGAGCGTGATTTGAAGACTAAGGGATGCCTTGAGAATTTTTATACTAATTAGATTAGTATAGGAAAAATAAGAGCCCGGTCAATGTAATTTTTTTTTTTTATGTTATATGTATGTTTAATTCAAAATATTTGAATAACATGTCATATAGCTTAGGGTGCCTACTCTTGCATTTCACATGCCATAACATGTTTTTAGATGCATATATATTCTAGACATGAAATGTGATCTTATGTGATTTAAAATGTTAATTTGGAATATGGTATGCATGGAAAACGATTAATTGGATTAATTCGTTTTAAGGTTTAAAATTTGAATTCTAATATATTGGGCTTAATAAGTGCATCATAAATTCCATTGATATATATGATGGAAACCTGAATATAAATTACATAGCCGAATCCGAATGGACGGTAATGTGGTCTGCACTCGGGATATAATTCTACGTACCTTTGGATTTTATAACGCACTTAGATTAATTAAATGATTTAATTAAAATCTTGACCATTTTTAAGATTCTAAAATTTTAAACTTATTAGTGTTCTAGTATTTTAAGAGTTAAAATATAATAGGTCACTAATACTACTCTAATTAAATTAGTTTAATTGAGTAATATAGTTAGTAGAGACTAATGGATATTAGTGATATAAATTTTAAGAGTTAAAATTGATTAGTCGCTAATGGTGAGCTAGTGTAAATAAGAATTATTATTTAGCCGCCATAAATTTATTCACACTATAAAATATTGGATATTTTAAAATAGAAATCTTAATTTTAAAATAGTGAGTGGGAGAGGGACATACGACAGTATATCTTGCGATCTCTGTTGTTAGTCCAAAAATGTGAGATTCAAAAGGCGCCTCGAGACAGCTTTATTTTCGTCCCCATACGGATGGTGTCCATTTTGGGTCAATATCAAGTTTGGATTCCGAGAGGATAGGGATTTTAGATGTATCTGGTGAACTGACCTACCCTACAGCGGCACTTCACTAGTTAAGTCCAAGGTCCCGAAATGACGGGTCACACTCACAAAGGAATGATTAAATATTAATCAAAATTCCTTGATCGAATCAAACGATAGTTGGTTAATATATGAATAAGAGTTATTCCTGTATATTAGTCAATTGAGATTGTCTTGATCTATCATATAAATATTTGACCTACCATACGGTGACACTTATTTATGGGATGATAGATTTTCGTGGCATAGTAATTTTCTTAGGTTTCTAATTCGCTATTCATGGTTCATGCATCATGTTTAATTTTATGCCAAAATTGTTTGATAATTTTAATATGCGATTAATGAATATTAAATGCATATTTATTTATTTTTTAGCCATGGTTTCTTTGATTATTTCCATACTCTCGAATGATAAATTAACGGGAGAAAACTATGTTAAGTGGAAAAGTAACATGAACGTTATTTTGGTCTGTGAAGACCTAAAGTTTGTCCTGACAGAGAAGTGTCTTCCCGAGCAGGTCAGAAATGCTGGCCAAGCTGTGCGCGATGCCTACCAGAAATGGGTCGCGGCTAATGAGAAGGCCCGATGCTACTTGCTAGTAGGGATGTCTGAGGTTCTTGCTACAAAGCATGAGCCTATGGCTTCAACATCTCAGATGATTGAGTTATTGCAGGGCATGTTCGGGCAGCCTTTGGAGCGTCAACGTCATGAGGCCATGGTCTCAGCGATGACTGTTAGGATGAAGGAAGGGACATCAGTCCGAGAGCACATTTTAAGGATGATGACCTATCTCAACATTGCCGAAACCCGTGGAGCTCGTATCGACGAGCGTAACCAGGTGACCATGATTATGGAAACTCTTTCAAAAGTTTCTTGCAGTTTAAAAACAACTATGTTATGAACAAGTTGACTTTTACTTTGACCCAATTGCTTAATGAGCTCACCCACGATAAGTCTATGCTTGTGGATCCTCGTAAGCCCAGTGCTGAGGAAAATGTTGCTGAGTCTTCTAAATCTGCAAAGATGAAGAAGAATGGAACTGGGAAGGCTAATGTTAAACTCATGAAAAAGAAGAACAAGAAAGGCTCCAAGGATGCCAAGCCCAAGGGAAAGTGTTTCCACTGCAACAAGAAAGGGCATTGGAAAAGGAATTATCATAAATACCTTCTTGAGCTGAAGGAGAAAAAGGCTACAGGTAAATATGATTTACTTGTTATTGAATCACTATTAGTGGAGGATGATAAATCCATTTGGATTGTTGATTCTGGAGCCACTAACCATGTTTGTTCTTCTTTGCAGCTACTTGACTCATGGAGGAACCTTGCTGAATGTGACTACACCATGAGGGTCGGGACAGGGGATGCCGTTTCAGCAAGAGTAGTGGGAGTTTCCAGTTTAAATTTTATGAATAATAGTTATTTAAATTTGAACAACGTGTTATTCATTCCTGGTTTTCGCAGGAATTTGATTTATGTTTCTAAACTCTCGGATAATGGTTTTTTCAGTTTCTTTTAATAGCAATTTGGTTATTATTGGTAGAAATGGATTAACCATATGCACAATAAACTCAAAAAATAACTTGTATATGTTAAGACCGTTAACTTATATGTCACTGCTCAACACTAAAATATTTAAGGTTGAGAAACCTAAAACAAAACGGCAAAAGATTTCTCACAATGACACATCTCTGTGGCATTTTAGACTTGGTCATATCAGCATTGACCGGATAGATAAGCTGATAAAAAACGGAGCCTTAAACCAGTTAAAGCTCGAAACTTTACCATTCTACGAATCCTGTTTAGAACGAAAAATGACCAAGAGACATTTTTCTGGAAAAGGTATAAGAGCTAATCAACCACTTGAGCTAATACATTCGGACGTTTGTGGACCAATAAATGTAAGAGCCCGAGGTGGTTATGAATACTTCGTCATATTTATTGACGATTATTCAAGATATGGATATGTTTACCTAATACAGCACAAGTCAGATACTTTTAAAAAGTTCAAAGAGTATTGTGTTGAGGTTGAGAACCAGTTAGGTAAGACAATAAAAACTCTACGATCGGATCGTGGAGGAGAATACCTTGACAGAGATTTTAGGGAATTCCTAGTTGAGCATGTGATAATATCCCAGCTCACAACACCTGGAACACTACAACAAAATGGTGTTGCGGAGAGGAGAAATTGGACCCTGCTAGACATGATAAGATCTATGTTTAGTTATAGCTCATTACCTAGTTCTTTTTGGGGGTATGCTTTACAAACAATAATGTATATCCTAAATGTAGTTCCATCTAAGTTTGTTCCATCTAAGTTTGTTCATAAGACTCCCTTAGAATTGTGGAGTGGTCGTGAAACTAGTTTATGATATTTCCACATATAGGGGTGTCCAACACACGTGCTGAAGAATAAGGCTACAAAGTTGGAGCCGCGTTCACAAGTGTGTCTATTTATAGGCTATCCTAAGGAAGCTAAGGGTAGATTCTTTTATAGCCTTAAAGATAATAAAGTGTTTGTATCGACAAATGCCACGTTTCTAGAGGAGGAATATATGAGAGAGTTCAAACCTCGTATTAAGGTGTTACTCGAGGAGTTACTTGCTGGTTCGACCAACACACTATCGTCAACGACAGTTGACAAATACATAGCACATTCGACATCTGAGCGTCAGATGTAAGTTTGTCAGAATGATATGCCACCTAGACATAATGGGAGGGTTTTACGACAACTTTATCACTATCTTGGA